>JAQLOL010000016.1:13257263-13305758 GCA_029783665.1 Naso thynnoides | reverse complement strand
ATTGTTCTTGCCGAGGAAAGACACTAAAAACATTATGCATCATACAGAAAATGATGCATTTCTGTAGATGAAATTAGACAACAGTATACAAAATTATTTCAAATGATCTCAACCTGCAATATCTACAGCAATAAACTACAAAACACACATTAATACAGCAGTAATATTAAACCAAAAGTATTTCTTATAGTAAAACACTGGCAGTAACCATTTTACCACTTTTGATGCTTTTACTACAATTTGCTGACAATACTCACAAACTCTTCCTTAAAAGTTTAAACGCAAAACTTTTACTTGTCATGGAGTATTTTCACTGAGTGTTATTATAGTAAAAAATCGAAATACTTCGAATCTTTCACCACCAACCAGCCAGTGTTTCCAACAGTTCTGAGCAGAATTATGGTGATCAAGGAAATGTCAATATTGTAGAAAAGTAACGCACACCGCAGGCTTCAGTGAGGTGCCGATCACTGGCAGTGAAGTAGAAATTTACAAAACAAAACAAAAGAAGATGACAATGATCTTGAAGAAACGTTGAGAACCGAAAGATAACTGCAGGTGTGGTCAGAGTGTGCGACACTTTTTTTCATTTCCAGATCGAGGAAATGTCATCAACAGAGGTGTGTTGTGCAACACACAGGGACATGTGGAACTGAACACACCCACTTTGGTTCCCCAAAAAACTGCTACTTTAAGGTTTCAACTGGGAACTGATTTTCTGGGTTCCAAACCAATTTAACTTTGGTCAAAATGTTTAGAACGGTTCAAAATTAGGGGCACGAACCAGAACGGAACTGGTTTTATGTTGTTGAAATGGGCCATATGTGAATCACAGCGAGAGGCCAAACTGAACTCCAGAAGCTTGAGATGTCGATTAGGTTAGCACAGATGCGCCTGCAGCATCTGTCACATCAAAACTAGAAACTATTTCTTCAACAACAGAAAAGCAGACGGCACTGAAAGATTTTTTGATGGAAATGATCTTTGCACTTTTTCCCGGAGTGACTTCAGCTGTAAAATTTATCAACTGGCTCTGCTGCGAGTGCTTTACTACAACATTATATAGTTTATAATGGGCGGTGATAAATTGATGATTTAGTAAGTCTTCCCAGCACTCCTTGAAAGTGCCGCTCCTTTATAAACACTTCCCAAATTAACTTCCCAGGTGTCAGGGTAGGTCATACCAGCCATTAAAAGATTTCTCTCTAATATGCCTCTTATGTAGGTGATGCACATTTCCTCTTGTGTGCAAAAATATGCAGTGGACCAAAGCTCACATAAGACTTTAGCAGTTTTGAGTTAGACAGATTAGACGGGTATTATCAAAAGTTATTTATGGAGCAAAATTCCTTCTTTGTTTTGTTGGAGCTGCAGTGAAAGGGGAGCAACAACAGGGCGCAAATTTCACACTAAAAAGACTCTAAGTTTGGAAGATATGTGCCAAACTTGGATGTACAGCATCTGACAGATGTTTTACCACCTTTCTGTTGTTATTCAGGAGTCTCAACCAAATCTCAGTGCTGACAACTTGATCCAAAATAAAGATTAAAATGTTTTTGCTTGCATTCTGCGGTGGATAAACATTCCCAAACACTCACTGTTCAGCTACGCAATTAGAATCTTATCCCAATGTGTACTTTCATCTGATATGTTGCAAGGGAAAAGTAAAAACAGCCACCACACACACACACATATAACTCAATCTCCTCACCTCTCTGGGTTCTTGATCTCCTCTGTGACAAAGTTAAGCGTGTCCCATCCGGAGTAGGAGAACAGAGCCGAGTACAGAGCCAGAGCGATGGCTCCTGGATCCTTGGAGGAGCCGTGGAACAGGCCCTCGAAGTTCTGCGTGTAGCCTGGAAAACACCAACGTGGTTATTTAATTATTACGGAAATATAGAAGACTCAGCTTCCTGATCTTTATACAGTGAATTTGAGCAAAACTTTATTATCATAAGGGAGATTAAGTTAAAGGACCATACCAGTCTATTTTTGACATCTCACCATAAGCAGAGATTACCCCTATCTTCTACAAATGCTGTTAAAAGTGACCATTTCTATGCTTTAGTAGATCTCAAACTGTATTTTTTAAACCCCATTCACTGCCATTCATGTTGAAACAGGGTTTAGAAAGACTTCAGGACACGTGAAAGTTCGTAGGAGTAAGCAGTTTACCCTTCATAAGAGAACGTCTGCGTTTATTTGGTCAAAAATCATGAAACGAAAGAGTGAAAAGCAAAGAGCCAAGAGACAAAAGTTATTACACCTGGAAAAATAGTTCTTATAGCGCGAAGAGGGACTTTGTCACAGACATTCTTTTTAATTAATGCAGTCACTCATTTTCAGGTACTTTCGTGGCACAAACACGATATCTCAAAGCTAAAGCTATTTTAGGAAAAAAAGGGTAGGGTTTCTGTAACCTACGTGGCCGATGGGGACAAAGGATAATGACATGTAGTAACACTGGTATGATCCTTTAAGTTTCAAGTCTTTGCGTTTGAGTTCAAAACCAAAACAAGAGTTTTGATCCCTGAACATGTTATTATCCGCTCTTCTTCTTTAACGTAACATTTTAAAACCAGAGGCGAGACTTACTGCTTTTCGTGAAACTTTGAATCTCAAGCAAAAATTGGAAGTTGATGCAAATGTAAGTTCCATCCTGCATGTTTTGCACACTGCAACAGGCATCATTTTTTGCAACTGGAACTCAGTATTGTAACGTTAGTTCGTAATATTTCCCTCCTGAAACATAACTGGAAGCTGTTGGACTGGTTTAAAGAGATCCATTTGGGGAGTTCAGTGCTGACATGCAGAGAATGACCATGTTAAAGGTAGCTGATTCAACAAAAGAAGAGAAATAAATTGATTGGTGGCAAACTTCTCATGTCACATGCTTTTTAATCTTTATCTTGGGAGGAAGGTATCAAGTATATTCAAGTCAAAAGGCTCAAGTCTAAGTTAAGTCACGAGTTACTGGTGTTAAAGTCCAAGCTGAGTAGCAAGTCTTTTTTAAATTTTATTAAATCGAGTCTAAAGTCATTGAATTTGTGACTTGGATCCACACCTCTGCTAATTAGTACTCAAAGCTCAGCGTTTATTGACACTGTAGGAAACAGAAGTGATTAGGTTCACCTTGTCCAATCTTCACCAGGCCGGTGATGATGACAGCGATTAGGGCGATGACTTTGGCGTAGGTGAAGAAGTCCTGCACCCTGGTGCCCCACTTCACATAAGCGCAGTTCACAAAGGTCAGCAAACCTGAAACACATGCATTAATATGTGTCACACACATGCAGGAACAAATCATTAAACAGCCTCAGTGGGGGACATTTGCTCTCTAAACTGCGAGCGTGTGCCAGCATTTTTCATGTGAGAGTGCGGCTGATTTAAGGAAACGCTGCTGCTGACTCAAGCAGACTGGCCTGTTGTTTTCCAGACGAGGAAACAGCTGAGTGCAGCACACCCACCAACACACACACGCACACACACACAAAACTCAGGTACCATTGTGACAGTCAAGCCCATTTTAAAGCTATATGAGAGTGTTGTGAAACCTCCACTGATCTGAGGTTTGTGTTTGTGACCCACAGCTTGAATGACTGACATAAAGACGTTTGCACTGCTTCCCTTTGAGCAGAATTGACATTCTTGTAAAACATGTTTTCGTGCTTCTCTCTGAGACTTATCTCACTCCGGCCTCTTGATCACACCAAGCTCATAAAAAACGAGATAGTGAGGCGCAGGATGCCTGCTCATTTGTTGCTTGCCACAATAATTACACTTCCTATGATCATTATTGTCCATTATCTCTCTAATTCGTCAGAGGCCGTAAAAGCTTTTCCTCTAATGTAAATCGTCCTCCTGACTCTACATGTGTCGCAAGCACCTGCAAACCAGCTGATGGGACATATTTTTATCTCCAGTGGCGCCAAGTTCATCAAAACACTGTTCACAGATGACACTTATCTCTCCATGCTGACCTCCACATCAGCCAGAGGTTGAAAGGAGTGACCGGGGTTACATCACCACCTTCTCCTCCGTGTTGACCGCTGACGCGCCTTCAGCCGCAGCAAGAAGACGGATCATAACACTATCATCTTCCAGCAGTTTAACAGTAGAGGATCATAGGTAGAGGATCATAACAAGTTGGCTCTTGACAGGAGGCCTGGTCAAAAACAACAAGACACAACGTCTCGCACAGAGGTGACCGGCGATGAGCGATGGAGACGCCACACAGAAGGAGAGGCGCGGTGTGTTGACAGTGGAAGGTTAGAAGGGTGGGAGGTGTGAGATCGGGTTTAGGTGGCTGGCTGACTGGTAGTGGAGGTCAAATGTGGTCCAGATGTGAAGTTTAAAGGACACAGGAGTGGTTTAGAGGCTTTGACATCCAGAACTCCAGATGTGGCTGACTACAAAGAGTTTAGTTGACGTGTTATTGAGTGAGGAAGTCTTTAAGGTATAAAGTAGATTCCTTCATAAGGGGTATAAATTTATATATTTTTTTAAGGTTTTGTGAAAGTTAATGACTTAGTTTCTATTACATAACTCAAAAACCTGGCAGGAGGCAAAACTTTCACTGACTTCTCTACTTTACGATCAGCTGAAAATGTCAGTCATGAGACATTTCCGAGTACTAAATATGCTTTTTTTGTGTGTTTGACATCACTTAATACATTATGGTCCTTTGTAGTGTCTACAGAAACAAAAGATTTAAATCTGATAGATGTTAAAGCTCATTTCTGCCAAGAAAAGAAAAACAGCTGAAAAATAAAAAGCACTTTGGTCCGTAAGCTGTGTTAACATGTTGGACACTAATTCAGGTTTGTAATTACTATCTAAAAGAATGAGACTTTGAGGAAATATATTTATTTACCATTTAAATAGTACGAGATAGCAGGATAATTATAAGATAATTATAAGACAATCTCGGAACCCATTGGCTGCATTCACCGTCTGACTTCCGACAGACAGCGATACAGCCTCTGGGGGAAAGCCCCATTTTTCTTGGGCTACTACTGGAGGAGGCGAATTTCCGTTTCCGACTTCAATCTCCGGGTGCGGCTCGCTGTTTATGGTCCAACTGTTTACAGTCCGAAGTGAGAGTGGAGTTGGAGTTGAGAAACCACATCTACCAGCGGATCTTTTCACAAGTAGCCAGTTTACACGCAGTTAACAATTAACAGTCCACCATTAATTACGCGGACTACAAAAGACTACAACTGGAAACCAGGGCTTTTCCAGTACCAAAATTGCCCTACCTTGTTTACAGACTCTATACTCAGTGAATGCAGAGTCCTTTTATAGACTAATTATAAGATAATGTGGCATGATAAAGTTAGCCAAAAGTTTGAGCTGTTATGTCAAGATCTTGAGATAGTAAGAGTGAAATAATTGAATTTAATAATATTAATTAAATTAAATAATATTAATATTTTAATTTAATTTTTAATAAAATTCTTGAGTCAATGTCAATTTGAAATTTATGGGATATTACATTATTGTTTATGTATTACTGCCTTCTTTACATTTTATTTCCTTAATCAAACATACCTGTACTGAGGTAGATCCGAACCTGTCTGCCTTGACTGTGAAGCATTTAAGGTCAACTTCTATTACTTTTAAATGTACTATATAAATAAATTGACTTGACTAAAGTATCTTGTAGCTTCTCATATTTACTTTGACTCACTATTTCACAATGTTAATATGTATTTCATTGCAGTGGTAAATGCCACTGTTTTTCGTCTTTTTAAAAATGTATTGGGTTTAATTTATCTATTGTTCTGGCACAAACTGACCTCCGTAGAATTTGCGCTAATTTCAGTTAAAGCTTGCCTACATGTTCCAGAGAAATTCCGCTCAGAGCTTGGCAAAAAATAAAGAAAAAAATAACTTTTACAACAAGAACACAACCAAAAGCTTATCTCAGTCAAAGCACAAAAAGGATAAATTGGGGCACAGAGAGGCAAAGTCTCTCACAGACAGGAAGTGTGCTTGGTTGGGTTTCAAGCCTCACTCCTGTGCTGAGCTGTCAGTGGCCTGTTAGCCTCTCAGGTCAGAGTCTCCCTGCAGGAAGGACTTTACCTCACAGTTATCAGCACTCTCAGTCCTCCTATTAGCTCCCTATCGGTACATGGCACAGTGTGTGTTCATGCATGCATGCCTTTCATGTGGACGGTTGGATGAATGAGCAACATTTATTGCAAACGTGCACAATTTGTGGTTTTTTTATCTTGAATGTCAGGGCTTGTCTGCCCAATATCGTCCTAACAAGCACTTTATCTGGCTTTCTTGTTTGGTTGCCTGAGCGTCGGTATTTGAGCTCAGCTGCCTTGGTGAGCGGTTTTGTGAGTTTATTAGTTTGATTAATTCAGTTTGTCAGCTGTGCTCTTTCTCTGTGCCATTGCATTCTAGTTACCTTGGCAATCTGGGTAGCATCCATAGGCAAAGTTTACCTCGACACTTAGGAGTCGTTTCCTGCTGTTGCTGACTCACGTCGTCATGTGAAAGGATTTCTAAATTGGGGCTCTGATGTTGAGCAAAATTATTTTTTCCCCTTACTTTTCTAATTGCTGCAGAGGCTTTTGAGGTCACTTGTTCCTATTTCTTTAGTCTCTCTTCTGCAAACCTGCTGACTGCTGGAGTAGTGTCAACATTTTCACTTCTCTAGTCTATAAAGCTCACATGCTCTGTTTGAGTCTACAGGAAACTCTTACAGACTCTTTATGTCACCCTCTTGTACACTGACTCATTTTTTAATTCACACATGGCCGCACACTTTAAGATGTGTACTCACATATACAAGCAGCCGCCAGCAGCCTGTTGGCCACGTATGGAGCTATGCAGGTGGGGAAGAGGGGCTGCATCATGTAGTTGGAGAACGTGATGGCAATGACGGCCTGGCTGGTCGGCTCGATGATCAGCAGCGACGTCCACAGGCGAATGAAGGCCAGGAAACCTCCAAAGGCCTCCAGGATGTAGGCGTAGGAGGCCCCTGACTTAGTGATGGTGGTCCCTAGTTCGGCGTAGCACAGAGCCCCGAACACGGAGAAGATCCCCCCAACGGTCCACACCACCAGGGAGAGGCCGTAGGAGGCGCTGTGGATGAGAACGCCCTTGGGCGAGACGAAGATTCCCGAGCCGATCATGTTCCCCACAATCAGGCAGACCCCGTTCAGGAGGGAGATCTCCTTCTTTAGCTTCATGGACTCGTCGGAGCCTTCAGACTTCACAGACGGGGGGCCGCCATTGGGCGTCTCTTCTGTTGGGGCGAGGCTGTAGGAAGCCATCGTTCGTGTTTTGTTTTTTTTTTTTAATTATTTATGAAAGTCAGAAAAGTTTTCTGAACAAGGTTTCTGTGCAGAGTTTTTCGCCTCGATGTGAGACTGAAGACTTTAACCTTTCCCCCACTTATCTTTGATCATCTCCTGCCATCTGTGGAGGAAACACACACACGTCACATCAGTGATGCTGTTCGCCTGGAGATAGCTCTGTCATAACACACATCCAGCAAATACTTGTGTTGTTTCATCCTGTCCAAATCTAGTCAAACAAAAACATATTTACATGCCACAGGCGCTAATGTGGGAACAAACATACAAAACTACCTCACTAGTGCACACGCTGTCAGATTCGAGGGCAGTTTTGTGGATTTGAGAGCCATTAGGCCTCACAGCAAATGGCCTTTTAAGGTTGAGTGTATTGACAGAGAGACAGAGAGGAGCAAACATGCCACATGCCTGAAAACACCGGCTCTTCATTAGTAACCAGACGTCTAAGCTGAGCAAGAATTACAGACTCAGGCACGCGCACACACACACACACACACACACACACACTGAATCCCAGCTTCCTTCCAATCCAGCTTCACCCACAGCAGGTGTCAGCACAGCGGCAGGTCACATGATTGCAAAAGTTCATCATCTGGAGCGTGTGTGGAGTTTGATGATGAGAGAGGCTCATGTGGAGCAGCATGCTCATTCACCTTTTTGCATGACTGAGTTAATGTCTCTCTGTGTTAATAGGCTAGCTCACCACAATCCATTATACAAACTGACAAATTACAGGTAATTAATTCAATAAATTGGCCATGGAGTTTTGAATGGGAAAGCATTTGCTGCCTGCAACCTGCAAGATCATCAAAAAAAACTTTTCAACCACTGAACAAAAGCTTGTTTTCATTTCAAAACCACATTTTTCTAGTTTAAACGAAAATATGTAACTTCTGCCACTTGAGGTCTCTCTATCAAAGCAATGGAAACAAAAGGTGCAGTTTTATGATGTCGTGAAGAAGTGTTGTAACTTGGGAGTTCCAAGCAAAAAAGTCCTTTTTTTTTCATGTTATGTTTGCAAACTTTCTTTCTCTCTCGCTCACAAAGAAGTTAGCAACAGGCAATCAAAGGAAATGTACCGTTAACTTGAATGAAATTTTTAAATATTTTAAATCCACGTAAGTAACTCAACAAAATATAATGAAGATTTTATCGTTTCTAGACATTTAAATGTGGAAATGTTACATACTCAGAGTGTAACGGTGAGAGGACATCTAAGCACTAAAGTTTCAGGTGAATTTAAACTTCCAATTCAAGTTTTGACCCGATTGACATCCCATCATTAAAACACCACAAAATGTCTTCAGGATTGTGAAAGCATGACTTGATGATCAGGTGAGACTTTGTTTGCTCAACCAAACAAGAACAGTGACACAGCCTGTGGGAAAATGAAGCATAGAAACAGAGATTAAGACAGAAAGAACAATGAAGTGTACAGCTGTAAAAATTGATTCCAAGATAGTGAGCAGAAGACGCCAAGTGAGTAACAGACTGGCAGAGATATAGACGAGAATCAGGCAGAGAAAAGCTCACAAAGTAAGTCAGATAACCTGATACTGAACACATGCTTTACTGTAGATTTCACCAGAATTCAAGAATGAAGAATAGAGACAAATAGGACAGTGTGACGCTCATGAGGAGATGCTATGGGTGACTGAAAAGTAAAGATACCTTGAGGCGGCAGCAGCAGATCAGCAGCACGTGGGCTCATGAAGGAGAGACTGCAAAGTGGAGGAAGACAGTAGAGTGAGTCTTCCTGCATGTGATCAAACGCATGGTACGCACACAGAGGCGTAGCTCTGACAGAAAAGAGAGTGCAAGGTCCAAAAGCTGCTGATAAGTGGTTCTTCTTGAAGTACTCAAGGTTACACTGGGTCGAAAAAATCCTCCCAACCCAACCAGGGTACAGTTTGGGCGAGAGCAGCTTATTTTTAAGGCAGATTCATAAAGCATTGCCCTCCGAGGGCTCAGTTTCTTGACTTTCTACCTGTGAAACTGCATATTTCAACTCATCACATATTAATGTTCAAACTGTTATTGTGCTATTTCAAAAAGAAAACACTATCAGCCTCCCTGAGTGGCATTACTGGGGTCTTAAAGCTGTCACTTGATTTGAGTTCAAAGACTGCAGTGCTAAAAAAAAACAACATGGCACACGTGGAAATATTACAAGTCAATGACTGACGAATAGGCTTGAATCCTCACTGTAAACTACTGTAACTACTTATCAGGAGGAGGCTTAATGTAAAGTAAATCAGAGGCAGCTGTTTTGGAGTCTTACCTTCTTCTGACGCGTTTCGGCTCTGTTTTGTTCTCCTGAGTGCTTAGACTGGCTCCAAACAATGCGTGATTACTCGGCAGCTCGCTCTCTTGGTGTTTGTTCTCTTCGTGCGTCTTCCTGCCTTCCGGCTGCGTGTTTTGGCTGTGCTGTGCGGTCGGATGAGGATGGACTTGAGGCTTTTATGTAGGCGTACACACTCTACTACTAAGGAAACGACGCCACGCGAGGAGGGGAGGGAATGACAGAGAGGGCCTTTTCACCCTAATTGCCTCGTATTGTCTCCTGAGTGAGTTTCGCTGCGTAATTATATGGTTTTAATTAAATTATAAAGTACATCAGACGTGTGTAATCACCATCTGCTGATGAGCTGAACATCAGATAGGCCAAATGTTGCTGTGAAAATACAAGCAAGGCAATGAGTTTAAGCACATTGTAGGCTATTATTATGAAGCTGTCAACATAAAACTCGCTTTTAATTGGGCCATTGCAACCTTGCAAAACAAGTAGCTACCCACCAACAGGGGGAGCCACAACTTTTCTATTCACAGAGATTCACAATGAAGGATTTTAAAACATGAAACACTAAAGAAACCACTTATCAACTTATATTCCCTTCTTAAAAGACAAGCAAAGGAAACCTCCTCATTGATCCCACTTGGAATGCAGGTATCAGCAACTAACATGCCTAATCTGCATTTTAAAAAAATCTAAAAATTATTCAGTGGGAAAATCAAACGCAAAGGTAATCTGTCTGAACAGGTAGCCTAAAGATAAGTTAACATGTTTACTAGAGTACTAGGCTGTAGAATAAATTAACTTAAATTAAAAAGCAAACAAACAGGATAAAAATCAGAGGCAGCTGGTGCTCTTAATTTCTATGCAGAATAAACAACATTAATATTAGAAATATATAGGCCTACTTATGTCACATAATGCAAGGAAGTTACTACAACCTGTTGCTTGGTGGATGCTCGAAATATGGCCCACAGCTCCCTCTTGTGGATTTAAAAAATACGGATGGACCAGTGGAGTTTTTCTGACTTCAGCGAACTTTTTTTTTTTTTAATCACTCGGTTATTTTACATCACTACAAACTATTCAAATTGATTCAGCATGTAGTCATAGTTTGGTCTAGTTTTATTTGCTTAAGTGTCATTGAGATCAAGCTCTCTTTTTTACAACAAAGACTTGATGACAAGGGAGTCACACACATAAACACTTTTTAAAACCATGAAATAATAAACATTAGTAAAAAGGGAAAAAAAATAGCAGAAGTCCCTAAAATTGTTAAAACTTTGCTGATATATTTATGTCTTCTTTTGAAACTATAATAGGAGAGTTCAGAAACTATATGAGGGAGCTATTATCTACTCTGAGTTTCCTCATAGTGGTGTGTAAATTAATACAGTGCAAAAGAATGTTGTATTTTGTCCATATAAGTCCTTCTCCTAACTGGTAAGTCCAAGCAATACTCAGTACAATACAAAAATACATAAAACAAGAATGTTTTAAAAGAGCTCCTTCAAAATAAAATGCCAAATATCTAGAACATTCTGTTAGCCCTACACAAATAAAATGATTTATTGTGCAAAGAAATTTAGTTTTACACCCAACTGAGGTTACGGCTTTATTAATATACATTATTTGTTAATCATTATAAATGTTCCTTTGAGGGTATACATTATTTAGTAACTATTTTGCTAAAGAATCACTTATTGTGTTTAGGAAGTAGTCTCTGCTAGTATGCTTAGATTATATATTCTGTTTATTTACATCAGTTTCTATCTTTAACTGATTTTGCTTTATGGACCAATATAACAGCTCTCCAATAAACAAAAGAAAATGAACAAAGGGCAGGAAAAACAGTTAACACAACACTTCTTTATCTATCAATGGTCTAGAGATGGAGTCACATTGAGACTGAATGGCAGCTGTAATTAGCAAAAATCAGCTTAATTAATGGCCACTGTGGGATAAACAACTTCTTTGTCTTCCAAATGGTTGATGATTCCTCTAAATATACACATTGCATGACCTTTAACACCTCGGCAGCTTTTGTCCTCTCTACTGAAGATGATTGATGTCTACAGAGAGCTGATCAATGCTTGATGAATGATCAATGTGTAAGTCACTGAAACCATCACTATCACATCTGCGGACTTTTGGATTAACCTCCACCTGCCTTCCTTCTTCTTGAAAACTATTAAAATGACTTCTCTTTCTTCTTCTCCTTTCTTATTTCTACCTAAGTTTTTTTCATTTGTTTGATTGAGACACGTCCCTTGTCGCCCACGAACGCATGTGGACAAACTTCTCACACATGGCTCCTTTCACTCCTTTTGTCCTGCTCCCTGCCCTGAGCATTCTTTTCCTTGGTTACCAGTTGTCATGGTTTCAGGAGCCCCTGTAGGCTAAAAACTGGAGGGATTAAAGGCGGCCATTTTGGGGACAGCTGGGCCAGGTTGGTCCCTGTTGCCCCCTGTCCCGCTCCCAGTCACTCTGGGGGGAAGAGGGGTGGCATTGTGTGAGGATTAGAGCTTCCTGTGTGTCAGCTCATTACATGGGGAGGGAAGGGAGGAGAGGGGTACAGGGGTGAGGGGGTGAGCAGAAAGAGTGAGGGAGAGAAATGAAAGAGAAAATGAAAGAGAGTGCGTATGAAAGAGCGTATGACACAGAGAGGGGAGGGAGGGAGGGAGGGAGGGAGGTGGCGGCCTCTACAGCTGCACCCTCAATCACACTCATACAGGCTCTGATTATCCTTTTCACACATACACACACACACACACAGTACTCGGGAACTGAAACATATTAAAAAACATTGGGGGCAAAAAAAGGCAGAATTAGGGGACAGCCAGCCCATCTCCCCCAGACAAAGGACCCCCAATCCAGACACACCGAGAGCTGGAACAAACAGGCGAAAACCGACCAACAGCGTCCATACAGAATAAGAGTCATGCAAACAGAATACTTAAACAGATAAATGAATCACAGACACAGCTTAAACTGAAACCAGACAAAAAATAAAACAACCCCCCCCAGCCCCAAAAAACACAGACGACCAACAAACAGCTCTACTCCTCACATCGTCATTGTTTTATTTATGTTTTATACATCACATGGGAAGCACGGGAACATGTTTTGTCATTGCTACAAAAGAGGTTTACAAAGGGCAGAGCAAAGCATACAAATACTAAACGAGCTAAGCAGGAATGCAGTGAGTGTAGACAATTTCTGCAGGAGCAAAAAACTCTCAAGTGCTTTGAGAGAGGAGAGCAGGGGGAAGGAGGTGGGGGCGATAAAGGAGGGGGAGTTATAACGGACAGGGCTCATCCTTGTTGTCGGTTTGAACTTAACAACAAGAAAGACCATTTACAATCATCAATGCGCATAAGGAAGCTTGCTGCTGGCAAAGTTTACAGCTATAAGTACAGAGTCTTCCAAAAAAAAGTACTGATAATTGAACACAATCATCGTCATTATTGTTATCACTATCATCATCACTGTTATAGTCATAGCTAACATTTAAGTCGATGTTTCGGCAGCACAGGACACAGTGCAACTCACAGTGCAACTCAGCACATCAGAAACATGCTTTCAGCAGCATGGTAGTACAAAAGGAGAGAAAAGAAAGCAACAATAAAAAAGGCATAAAATGTAACCGCAGCTCATATTTACAAACATTGGCCATTTTCAAATTCGGCCTGTTTTGGTATGGAGTTCATCTTGTAAAATTCTGGATCATCCTCATATTCAAATCAGCTTATACAGTATCTGCTGAAACGGGCATCAGCATAAAAGCGCCAAAAATTGTAGTGTGTAAGATAAGGCCTCACTGTGGTCTTTAAAATACAAAAATACATAGCTAAAATACTACATTCACAAATCTCTTGTAAAGTTACTACAATGTAACTGCTATTTGTCTATGCCTAATATAAAAGGTAAACATGAATTAGAATGAATAACTCTAAAAAACAAATGTCATTCTATTAAAAAATACATTCCCTTGTCAGGACCCTTTAAAGACTGAATGCAGCCACTTAAGAATACTAACTCATCTACACAGTAGTGTCCATAGGCTCATCTGCTGCACTAGAAACAACACTGTTTGGTGCAGGATCTGTGCTGTCACCTTTTTCAGGGGATTTGGCCAAGACCTCCTTGTCTTCCTGCTGTCCTGGATTTTTATTGGCTGAATGTGAACTGCGATCCTCCACAATATCACTGTCATTGGTTTGAACCTTGGAGGGGTTGTTGGCTGGCGCTCCAGGGTGAGTTTTCATATGGCCCTGTTGATGGGGGACACAACACAAAAGAAATTTACTCATATGCCTAAAAAGATTAAATCTTCTGAATTGAAAATGTATTGCCACCTAAATATCCAGAACAATAAATTCACAAAATCTTCAACACTTACCTTAAGTCCACTCCGGCTAGCATACGCCTTTCCACACTGGGAGCAGCTGTAGGGTTTGTCAGCGCGAGGAGGCTGGGTGTGCAGTGTTGGTGCCTGGACAGAGGGCTCTGGATCCTCTGAAGGCTTTTCTGGCATAACGTAATCCTCCTCTGTTGGAGCATCATTCTCTGGTTCTGAATCCAACACTGGCAATGGCTCTCTGGGTGTGTCTGTCTCACCCTTGCCTTTGCTTTGGGCAGCATCACTCTTTTGTGCTTCCTGTGGTACACTAGCACAGGCCTCTTCTGTCTCAGGGAGAGCTTTGGGACTGGCAGGTGGGATGAGGGCAGGTGAAGGATTAGCAGTGGGGGGTTTGGGGTTAGAATCTGGACTTGTGGTGGCTTTGTCTGTGGAGCAGGGTTCTTCATTTTTAACAACTCTGTGTGGCATATCATTTTCTACTCCTGACTTTGAAACACAGAGAGACAGAGGGGCATCATCTGCCTCTGTGTCTCCATTCACTGTCACTGAATGAGAACTAGCTAAGGGTGCTTTGAAAGGGCTGGAGCTACCCAGGTCAGCATGGGGCTCCTCCTCAGAGTTTATGGGGCTACCATCAGCTAGAGCGTTGTCCTCCAGACGCAGGGGGTCCTCAGCTCCTACTGAGGGGGGATTACGGGTCAGGGGTGGGCTAACACTGGGTGATGAGCCATCTGATTCCTCTGTCTTCACAGAAGTAGCGTCAGCAGCTGTGGATTGCCTAGAAGTTGACCCTGAGTTGTGCGCATGCACTGAAGACTTGGAGCTTGTTGTTAAGGCCAGAGGCAGGAGTTGCTGGGTGTTTGACGGAGAGCCAATTGAGTCATTTTCACCATCTTCATAGATGGAATTTTGCATTTCTGCACCATCTCCAGAAGGCATATCTTCATCAGGTGGTATTTGCCCTCCTAGGTGCAAACGGATATGATGCTGAAGAACCAAGGCATTGGTGAATTTGCGTGGACACAATGGGCAAGAGTTCAAGGCACGGGAGTTGGCTGGTCTTGCACGGTGAGTGGCTAGGTGGGCCCTAAGGCTACCCTTTGTGGAAAAGGAACGACCACATAGCTTACAAGGGAATGGGCGCTCTCCCAGGTGTGTGGCCTGGTGTAAACGCAGAGCTCTAGGGCAGCTGAGGACACGCAGACACACTCCACACTGATTAGCAGCCTGAACAGTGGGTAGAGAGGGGGAAGTTGTGGTAGATGTAGTGCTAGAACTTGAGACTCCCTGGCTGGTCACTAGTCCAGCAGTGTTGGTGCTTGGGCTTAGGCCCAGAGCAGCCAACATTTCCCTGCGATAGGCACTAGAGGCAGTGGTCAGGTCATGGCCTTGTGTGTCCCCATTTGCGTCAGCAGGGGTTTGTGAGGTGGTGGAGGAAGAAGAGGCACTTCCATTTGGCTGCTTTTCAAGGTTCTGTGCCAGGCGCTGCAACTTGGAGGTGTCTGAAGTTTGGGTAGAGGTGGTGGGAGATGACGAAGAGGTGGAAGAGGTTGATTGTTTGGGGAAAGGTGGAAAGGGGAAGGGCAGCTGATGAGGTGAAGTGAGGTGGGAGTTGGATGGATGGCCTGGGGGTCGCAGAAGTGCAAGGTGGTGAGGGGAGGCACCTCCAGGAAAGAGAATCTTAGGGAGGTGGGCCAGCTGAGAGTATGGGGAGGTTGCATGGAGGGCAGAATGAGGAGGTGTGTTTTCATCAAATCGCTGCTGCTTTGCTCCTTTGAACTGGCTGCCCATGGACGAGGAGGAAGATGAAGACGAGGAGGAAGAGGGCAGTACAGTGCTAGATGCGCTGGCAGAGGCTGCAGCTGAGGCTCTGTTTAGCTGTAGCAGTGAATGGGCCGTGGATAGCAGCGCCATGTCCACTGAGGGAGGCAGAGGTAGAGAGGAAGGTGAGGGCCGTGATGACGTGCCAGACAGGAATCCTAAAGCCATGTTATCTGTCATCCCTGGAATGCTTCCTTTTACCCCATTAAATGCCTCGTCATCATCACCCCGCCGTTTTCTCCTTCTCTGGATGGCACCTGGCACAGAACCACTCTGTGTTTGCTCTGACAGTGCTGGGGGGAGCAGGGAGAGGGACAGCTCTGGGTTCTGCTCTCTGTGTCGCAGGAAATGGGCTTTAAGGTTCCCCCTGGTTGTAAAACGGCTCAAGCAGACTGGACACTGGTAGGGCCTCTCACCTGTGTGTGACCTCAGATGGATCTGGAGGGATGAATCGCTGCTCAACACTTTCCCACAAAAACGGCACACATGTTGAGGGCGTCCTGATGATGAGGCAGATCCCAGAGAGGAACTTGGCTGGAGATCCTGAGAATGGCTGGTGGTAGGAAGGGGAGGAGTTGGGAAACTGATACCATTGCTATGTCCAAACGAAGAGGTGTTAGATGGTTTTTCATGGAGGTAGCGTGGGGGTAGGCCCAATGACAAGGACAGAGGGTGTAGGGAGGCAACAGAGGAGCTGATAGTTGATGCGATAGATGATGAAGCTAATGAGGAAGAGGTAGAGGAGGATGGAGGTCTGCTGCCATTAACATGTGAAACACCTGATTTTGAGACAGATGTCTGGGGGAAGAGGGAAGATGGAAGGCTCGTCAAAAGTGATGAGGCAGTGGTTACTGGTGTGGCAGTGGAGGGGTGTGTTGGAGATGAAGATGTTGCTCCTGAAGATTTTTGGTTGCCATCTGCACCACTAGCCTGTGTATTATTATCTTGGCCAAAGACAGCACCTCCCAGCCTTAGAACATGCCTACAAATCTCCTCTGTTATCTGCATCTGGTGAATCTGCCTCTGCTGTAAAACCCTCAGCTCCTCTAGGAGTACTGCCAGGGTTGGGGGCACCTGAATCTCTCCCTGCTGCCCTGGAGAGGTGGAGGTCTGCTGTTGACCTGGACTGGAGCTGTCACGGTTAGGTGGCACACATTGAGAAGACAATGAAGAGGAAGACGAGGAGGAGGAGGAAGAGGTAGTGGTAGTGGCTGAGCTGCCCATCGGTGGGGAGGTCATGGTGGAGTGAGAGTTTCCTTGGTGGGACAGGTTGTGGGAACCTGAGGTCTGACCCTGGGGAGGAGGTGATTGAGTTTGGGAAGACAGTGAGGGGTGAGGAAAGTCAGGGGAGAGAGAGGAGTGGGTGTTGGGGAGGGAGGTGGTGAAGGGGGCGATGTGGCTGGGCCAGTGGGGAGGTGGTGAGCTCTCACTGGGCAGGGAGGGCGCGTGGAGCCCACCAGGGGATGGGCGAGGGGCCAGAGGTGGCTGGCAGTCTTGAAGAGAGGTGGGGGATGAGGAGGAGGACCCTGATGAAGTCACTTCTGAGCCAAGAGATGTGGAAGGTGACTTCATGCCCAGGTGGTCATCTGAGGATTGACATAAAAAAAGGAATAATTGCTTTTGTAAAACTTAATTTACTTTTTATTACATATTTGCAAAGGCATTATTATGATTTACTCAGTCTCTAATATCAGCTCAGATATCCAGGCATGTAATTTCATTAAAACTTTCATTTAGAGTGTGTTTATTTCATTGCTTCTAGTTATGTTCATAAATTTAATTGCCGAATTTGTCTGCAAACCAAAAGATCACATTACAACTTCAAAAGAAATGGCCTAGAACAAAAAAATAAACAAGTGAAAGAAACTCTGTAGTCTATGAGTCTTTGTAATGTCTTGTCTCAATCTGTGCTCTCCAGAGCAAAACTCCTCAAACATCTTGCACACACAAAAAAGCTTACAGACCACCTTGCTGCTATGGTAACACATTTTAGAGGACAATGGGCATCACCAAGACAACCCATAACCCCTCTTAACCCACCCCCTCCCTACAGCAGTTACGTCTTTCATCTCCCTATACACCCTTCCCCCCTTACGTCACAGTGGAGGTCAAGGGTCGGGCCATGCTAAGGGTTCTGGGCACTGTCCAGACACTCTGATTGGTCAACTAATCTGACCTCTGCTGCTCAGGGGTCAAATTCTTTCAGAATCTTGAGCATGGAGTGAGAAAGAGTAAAAGGAAAAAGACGGGGGGAGGGTAACAACAATAGAGAGACAAACTAACTATTCCCTCCTGGAGAGTTATAGTGATGGAATGAAAGACTGTACCTCTGGGAAATTCCTTTCCAGAGACTTATAACTAAACCTGTGTGTGTTAAACTTGTATAAGTGCCATGTTTAACTTTCATTTTTGGAAGTTTACCTGCAGAGAGTTTTGGGTGCATGCACTTGAGGATATTCATCATTGCAACACAGAACAAGTGCCAGAGCAATCGCTCTATCCCCTCTGAATCTCTTTTTCTCATCTATCTGAGCCCCCCCCCCCGCCGCCCCAGTGTGTAGGAGTATACAGTCAATAGGGTTGGGGGCGAGAAAGAGGGAGAAAGAAAGGGGAGGGAGGAACTGAGAAGGTGGAAAATGGGGGAAGAGGGGTGCATGAGAGAAAAGCATGAGCGTAGAGCAAAAGACGAAAGAATAGAAGGGTGGAAGATTAATCTTTACCAAAAACATTGCTTTCCCTTCCCCCTACCCATGCACCTTATTGTTAACAAATGAGAGAGTGCTCTATATTTATCAAAGACCTCCAGCAGTCAGTGCTGAGCAGCCTGTTGGGTTCCTAGAGGAGGAACAGCAGATGAAAATGGCCACAGATGTATGTTAGTTAATCCTTCTCTATTCACTTCACAGGGACAAGTTTATTGGCCCCGACCAAAGTGCCCAAGGCCTCCATTTAGTGGGGCCCATTACGGTGAATGACAAAGCAGGAGGAGTTTCTTTAGTTGACAATCTTGGATCTAAAACTTTAGATCCAAGATCTTTTTTTCTTGGTAAATCAGGTGCGTTTACTGGAATGTAGCCATGCATAAATACACGAATAAACTGACAGCAATCAATGAGCAACCACGCAATAAACAGACAATTAACAAGTCGAAACTCAAACTTTTTCTTTTGCAAAGTTCTTTTGAAGATTTTCAAACTGAAACCGAATTCTGCATGCACTGATGAGCACCACTAGGTTGCAGGATGGTTGCCCCCTCTCAAGACACTCAAGACAAAAAACGCATGCACACTTGTAAAGATGTTTTCTCACCGTGAGTTAGCAGCCGTGGGCCCCCTGGATCCGCGTTAACGAGATGCTGGGGTCGCTTCTGCTTCCGGCGTGACATGATTCACGGCGAGTCAGTCAGACAGGGGGGCATCAGTAGGTTGAAAGGCACCAGGCAAGTTTTTGCGCACTTGAAAGGACTCAGGAAACCATTCACGCATCTAGACTTTAAAAGTCGCGCTAGTCCAAAAACCAAAAGTAAATGCGTAAAAATGTGTATCACCTTTAAAAACAAAAAAGAGCGTCCCCTTTTTTATGAAAGAAAGTCAAAAAATATAGTGTACGGGTGTTTGGAAATCCGCAGGTCTGCACCGTGCCATATAAGCTGCAGTGAGTGCGCGTGTGTGGCTGTTTTCTAAAGTCTCTTCTCCCCCCAAAAACTTGTCCAATTTGCGCCCCTCCTCTCCCTCTGCTGCCCCGCTGCATGCACATACAGGGAATACACTCCCCCACACACACACATATAAACACACACCATACACACACGCCATACACACTCACACACACACAGAACCACTCCTTGTTCTTCAATGATATTTGCATTTCAATGGCGTGTAACACACAGCCTCCCTGGTTCTCTCTTTCTCTTTCTCCCCAGCTTTATTTTTCTTTACACACTCACGCAGCAGCTATAAACTTTCAATAAAACATGATGATTAGGTGCCTGAAATTAATTTAAATGGGTGTTAAAATTGACTCTCAGCTATTGCTGACGATGAAAGTTTTAATTATCCCGCTAAATGATGAAATAGTCGTGGTTTAAATTACGTTGCAATGACATGTTTAATAAAGTCTAACAGGTGACTTCGCGATCAGGTGGCATCTGTCGAGGACTGCCAGGTGTTTGCCACTGCACCTACTGTCTAATTCTTCGCAAGGCGGATTAATACTGAAATCACAGCCCCCATAATTGTCTGGCAGGTGGTTTCCATCAGCAAGAGTCAAAAAAAATCCATCTTCCCAGTGGCGTTATTGTGCCGGATGAGGAGAGAACAGGCGATTATTCCACCCTTTGATTTTCATAGGGCCAATTATCAGCAACAGTGCAGTGAGTGGCTGCTGTGTACAAGTGGGGCCACACAGCCATTACACATGCATGCATGTATTTCGTGTGTTATCACCAAGCCTATAATACACCCCCCCCCTCCCACACCCACCCCCCAAAACCATCTTACACTGGAGCTCTATTTAAAAGGCAGAGAATAGATGGGAATCTTTGACAATGGCGTGCTGGACACAGTTGAGTGAGCATCTCCCCTCTCTCACTATGAACCCCCGGATCCGCTGCTGCACAGCACAATGCCCCTCTTTCACCCCCTGCCTTTACTCCTGTACCACGTGGAGAAATGGATAAAAGAGAGATAGAGAGAGGAAAAAGTGGGAGGAGGTAGTGGAGGAGGAGGAGGAGGAGAGGGTCATATTTAAGTAGGTGTCTAACATTAGTCTATACACAGGCTATATCTACTCAGTGTGTAAGACATGGCACTAGCCTATCTGATTTGAACTTTTTTGTTTGTTTGTTTAGCCTATCTTGTGTACAGGTTGTGCTACTCAGAGCATCACTTGGAAAAACAGAAGAAAATAAAGAGGAGATGCTGCCTAAAAGTTAAAGGCCACATTGCGTTAAGTGTTATAGCCTACTATTTAGCAGCAGAATAAATTTTTAGATTACGTAGGTTATAGTGGTGAAGGAGGTGGTTGCCTAATTTATAAGCCAAATGTGTAACTTTAAGCTATATGACTTTTTTTTTTTAAACAAGGCTGGTAATAGGCTTCTTTTTTTTTATTTGTCCACCCAGTACTACATCATTAAAATGTTGGCTATTAAAGACATAGCTATTTAGAATGCTTCTGCATGAAAAATGATTCAGCGACTATGAAATAGTTGCCTATCAGGCTAACTGATTAGCCTAATATCTCAGCAGGTGGGAGGTTTACAATGACTACTAATAGAATGGTTTTTGAAAAAAAAAAAGATTAATTAGCCTAATTTAATTAATTAGCCTATCGTACAGAAGGCGTAATGCTAACCAAAAAGGCCAAAATGTAGTCCTATTCACCATGACAGAAAAAATGTAGTCATATCATTGGTATAATTGTACTTTATTATATGCAGAAAGGCTCAGATGAAAAACCACACAGTCTCGCTCTTTATCCTAAACAAGTCTAAAATGTCTTAAGGCTTGACTATTTAATTTTGAGATGTTTTGAGATTTTACCGTCGGTAGAGTTGCAATCAACCAATCACATTACAGCATTAGTATAGCGTCATCTGTTGCCAGGATACCGGATTCCACCTGAAAGGTAAAGGACTAATTAGCTAACTGGTAAGTTGTCTAATAGCTGAATTTGACGTGAATATTACGGGATAACGGCGCTATTCCGTTAAGTAACGAGTTGTATTTTACGTTTTTCTGCAAATACAGTTTTTAAAGCCGAGGCTCTTTTAAAAGCAGCAGTTAAACAGAGAGTAGACATTTTAGCCAGAGAGCTCGTCATTTTACTCGCTAGCCTGCTAATGCTAACAATTAACGGCAGTTGATATGAAAACGTCAGTTAGTAAGCTAGCTACAGTATGT
Source organism: Naso thynnoides (assembly GCA_029783665.1). NCBI lineage: Eukaryota > Metazoa > Chordata > Actinopteri > Acanthuriformes > Acanthuridae > Naso > Naso thynnoides. The sequence goes on along the minus strand of JAQLOL010000016.1, from coordinate 13,284,047 downwards.
AGAGGAAAGCCGACGTTAGCTACACTCATACTCTCATAAATTGGCGTTATGTTGTTTATTTAGAGTATTTAGTGTTTTATTATCTAGTATTTTAACTTGTTGATGAGTTGAAATGGATACAGGTCAAAATTAGAAGTGAGTGGAATTCATGGAATTGTTGTCACTGTTAGAGGAGTTGGACCTGAATCAATCAAAAACACCACTAAAGACTTCTTTGTTTTTTTTTTAGCTGAAAAAAGTTTAGTTTAGGGGTTGAGTTACTCTCTTAAATATCGCTTCTCTCTCTGATTGTGATGAATATAACATAAAGTTTCACCCCAAGGAAGACGATAATTCAAACTTCAAACTTTATTCCGGACACTAATGCAGTCCGTAAAAGAAACACACACACAATAATAATAAAAGACAAAGACAAACAGACAGATCAGATAATTACAAGAAATTAAAAATTAAGAAAGAAAAATTAGAAATGAAACAATGCAAAATTGGTGCGAACACACACAAGCACACACACACAACTGAACAAGAACATTTTACACCAGACTTTTTATTAACGCCACAGACAGGCTTGGGCCTGCAAAGAGATGCTACTTGGAAGTCGTTTTGGTTTTATTAGATCTTTGATGGACTGCACCCTGACACAGTTCTGGTCTTTTAAACTCAGATTGCACCAGGGAACCTTCGATCACTGACTTGCTCACTGGGCTTTATATCTAAAATGTACTTTCCACAGTCACAGCCATGTCTCTCTGCGACGACACACTCCTGTGTAACTTCCCAAAGTGTCGGACCAAGCTGAGCGGCTTCGCCTGGGTCACAGCTTGCTCGCATGTTTTCTGTGATCAGCACGGGTCCGGTGAGTTCAGCCGCTCCCCTGCCATCTGCCCGGCCTGCTCCTCCGCTCTGTCCGGGAAGCTGGACATCGTGAGGACGGAGCTGTCGCCCTCCGAGGAGTACAAAGCCATGGTGCTGGCAGGTCTGCGACCAGACGTAGTTCTGGACATCAGCGCCCGTGCTTTAGCCTTCTGGAGCTATCAGGTCGTGAATCTTTTTGTCTGTATGCATATGAACACAGTCAGGACGTGTCACACGGTGTCTTCTCACCGTCTGTGTCAGTATGCTCGTCCTCTCTTTTTTTGTAAAACACTCAGCTTGACAGTCTCTTGTTAACAGGTTCATCAGGAAAGAATGTATCAAGAGTACAGTCTGTCACGTGCTGAGTCACAGCTGAAGCAGATGGAGAAGGTGCTGACCCAGCAGAACCAGAGCAGAGAACTGGAGCTCACTGCCATGAGAGGAGAAATCGCCTCTCTGAAGAAAGTAAGCCACAATTCTTAAGCTTGAGTTTAGATGCATCACGTCACCTCTGACCCTCACTAATATAGTTGCCTTACTGCAATGTGTTACAACCGAGACGATGGTCATTATCTTTTGACTGGATGCAGAAATATAAAAGGGAGCAGTAAAAGTACATGGTGACATGAGTTTTAATTGGTTCTCCTGATCTTTAGTTGCACATGGCAATGAAGAAAATTCGAAACAAGTCTAGAGGACTTGATATAAATGTGTAAAACTTGCCTCCTCGAGGTGATGGAGGATTATAAAAGGAAGTACAGCGACGTGTCCGAGAGGCTGATGGAGAGGAACCGACAATACCAGAAACTACAAGGGCTGTACGACTCTCTGCGGCTGCGCAACATGGTGGTGGGTGTGGGGGACACACTGTCACAACCAGGACATCACGACTTCAGCACAGGTAAGAGCAGCAGTTTGAATTATTATTAATTAATGCTGTCAGACACTTGGCTGTTTTGGTATTTCACAATAACAGTTGTAGATTTATCATGTGTTTGTGGATAATGAGGCCACAAATTCTCTCCTTTCATAAACGCCACCTATATGACGGTGTTTATGAACAAAGAAATTCATGAGGAGGGACAATGATATTGTTTGGGCAAATCTGACGAGCTGCAAATATTCTAAATGCTTGAAAGCAACTAAAAAATGAAATACTGTCATATTAACAAATGTATAATCATTAAATTCCTGTGTATCAAATAAAATACTATTCAAAGAAGAAAGACCATACAGCACAATTTGGATAATGTGCTAGTTATTTAATCGAGTTACTGATAAGAAACGTCAAACATTTGACAGTTACTTGACTTTCATATTGCTACAACGGGCACTTTATCTACAATTTTCTGAAATTCGGGTGGCAAAATTGACAAATTGATTGAGACAACAGAATAATCAGCAGTGGAAATAAATATGAATCATATAAAAATGAAATAACTTAAAAAAATCTTTAGATAAGTCTGATAGAAAACGTTTGTCAGGAAGACAAATTATCTTCACAGTAATTTTTAGATAGCTGTTCTCTGAAAGTATCAGTGTTTCGTTACTGTATTAACCTTTAATATGAAGTAAAATAAAAAGGTAGGGTTTTTTGGGGGTCTGGGAGATGAATGCTAATTTTAAACCAGTTGTACCCACACTGATTAATGAGAAAAGGAAGGAAGCACAGAGAGAATAATGTTAAATAGCACAAAGGATGACACAGCTGTAAGTGTTTTGTCAAGAAGAAGTGGTCATCAGGGAAGAACAGTAGGAGCAATGAGCTAATTGTCTACGTAAGGGAATTTTATTCATCCTAACAATTGGAGACATCCGTCAAACCCCCTGTGTGTCACCCAGGGGTGGCTCTGGCTCATCAGGGGACTCCCCAGAGAAGCCCTCAGTTCTCCTCCATGTGCCACGACGGGGACAGCAGATTCTTCTCCTGTCTGGAGGCTGACGCGGGCAAGAACTTCTTCCAGCTCAGCTCCCCCGCCAGGGAGAGAGGCCGGCCCTTCATCAAGAAGCACTGAGGCAGCAACAGGTTTCACCATGACAGGCAAACACTAACTTAGCTACATTTATTTATATATTTAACAGAATGTTCAGCCTTTCTGACATTAGTTTTGCTGTTGATGTTTGTGCAGTATTGTAGTATTTATTGTCATTTTGAACTATAACTGTTTTTGGCTAAAAATGGGAAATGTTGTACTTGTAGTAGGAATGACTTGTTGAACATTTTAGCCCCAGTCACTTCCTAAACATACATTTGTACTTTGATGGAATTACAACATAAACTCTTGTTTTATATATAACAATGCCTTGGAGTCTTTTCTTTTTCTTAATGAGGATTGTCAGGATGATTTGAGCTTCTACTCTTTCATGTAAAACAGATTGAAGGAGTTAATATAATCAGGAGGACTACAGTGTGGTCCTTTCAGTATTTTCATGTATCATTAATGTCTGAAAAGTGTAAGAAGTTTAGGGGGGTTGAGTTGTGTGTGTGTGTTGGGGGTTAGTCCAACCCTAGCCAACAAATGGGTCAAAAAACAAAAACAGTCTCTACATAAGCTAATAAATAAATAAATAAATCATACATTTTCTCAGACGGATACAGTGCACAGATATTGCTGAATGAATAACAGTGAGGTCTAGATTTAAATATTGTGTGTGATGGAAAGTTTGTCACTACATTATAAACTGGTAAACCCAGACCATCAGAATAATAGAGTCTTTTGTACAGTTTTTGGCATACAAAATTACATTTTTTACCCTCATTCAAAAAAAAGACAATACGACTAAGCTGTTGACAAATGATAAGGAATATTCCTAATATTATTGTTTTCATGTAACTGTGTGCATTCTGGTCTCATGCCAGCGCCGTGGTAATCCCTTGTTACTGTTCTGCAACTTTTTCACACTGTTGGCTCGTTTGTTTACAACGCATAAGCTGAACATGTGCTGAACAAAAATAAAGGCCGTGTGTCGCACACTGCCGTAAGAAGAGGGCGCCTTATACATGTCGAGAGAAAGCTTCTAAAACAGGAATAATACTGGCATATTCCCTATGTCTCAACTGGAAAATGCTTAATTTGGAATAACGCCTAATTAGGAATATCAAACTGGAATATGTTGCTTGCGTGACCTGTGTCAAATCCTTCATATTGCCTTGTATCAGTGTTATTACTAAAACTTGTGATTTTCTACTGTGAAAAAGTCTTTTAGTTAAATGAAGGTAATACTGCTAGTATGTCTAAAATAACATTTTTGGGGCCCCCTGGTGGCTCTGTGACTCAACTGACAACTGCTGTTTCAACACACTACACACACACACACACACACAGTATGTTAAAGAAAAAAAGATTTTCTTTTTTTTTTTTTTGGTCATCAAACAGGATCAGTCCTTAACAGGAGGGCTCAATAACAACAACAGAATACAAAAAAGAAATATTTATAAATATAAACAACGTTCTTTCTCTACAGAGAAATGACCAGGATGACCACTATGTACAAAAACACTAAAGAGGCACAAACTTTGGGAACTTCAGACTTCCATAACTACCAAAACTCTTCTTCAAAATCCGGAGAAAAACTCGGTCCTCCTCGATGTCGTTCAGCTCATTCGCATTTGGAGCTTGTGCTGACAGATGCAGCGATCTGACTGTGGACATTTTGTTTCTTGCCGTTGACGATGAGGAGCAGAGGAGAGTCCACTCGCATATTTCTGAAGTCAAACGACTGCCGGAGAGAGCCGATATGAAAATTAGGAAGATTTGGGCAAACAAATAAAGGAATGATCTGTACATGCTGAAGACCACTGAGGAAACACTGACCTCGTCTTTATGTGTTATACTGTTCCTCTTGACATGAGGTTCAGGAATGACTACAGTGTCTCCTATCAGGACGCCCCAGCTGTCCGCTGTGTTGTACACCATCACCACCATACACGTTTCCTCGCTGTCCACCATGCCAAATGTACTGCAGATAGAAAATACAGAATTATTTTTTCTTGTATCATAGCAAAACTCAAAGAGCATAAGATACGTAAACTACTGATGATAAAAAAAAAAAAGTTGCACTCACAAGGCCATGCGACCCTCAGAGGCCAGGCTGAACACCACCTTGCCCAGGGCGGCCACCCCGGCGTTGTGGCCAGACTTGAGGGAGGAAAGCGTCTGAGGCTCCAGGCTGCCGACCCGGCCCGCTGGGGAACGAAACTGAGGGGAGGAGCAAGGACCCAACGCTGATGTGCTGAGGTTCGAGAGCATCGTCCGTAACCGACGTGCCTTCACCCTCCCCTGAGGAGGAGAGACTGAAGGTTAGGAGCAAAACAAGGGATGTCTGTGCACTGCTGCCCCCTTGTGGTACATGTTTTTATATTTTTTTGTAATTACTTAAACATACATTTGTAATTTTTTACATCATTTATGGCATTGCTAGCAGACAGGCTGAGAGGTGACATTTTATAAAACAATATGTTACAATTTTTCAAGAAAAACAGACTGAATTTATAAACAAAGAGCAGGTGATGTTAAAAGTACAATTTTAAAAACTTCTTAGGGACAGGTTTTTCTCTGTTTAACAATTTCAGTTATTATGTTCTTGTCTCTCCTGATAACATCATTTCTTCCAGCCGCTCTCATTTTATTATACATTTCCTCTTTACCTTAATGCGACTAGCTCCATTTTTTTAAACTACTATTTCTGTCTCACCTCAAGTCGACAGCAGGACTTCAAAAATGATCTAGTTTCAAAGCAGGGATCTGTAGCATAACGAGTAAACATCTGCAGCTGTAACACTGAGGTTTTGTTGACAAATTAGCACTAGAGCTAAAAAAATTAATTGACAAATGGAATGAGTCGGCGGAAAATTAATATGAATCTCGTCTGATTTTCTTATTCTTTAACGACAGTAATGTAAATATCTTTAGGTTTTGGACTGTTCATCTTATTAAACAAAACTTTTGAAGACGTCACCTTATTCTCTGAACTATTTCCACTGTTTTCTGACATCTTTAAAGGTCAAATGATGAATCAGTTAATCAGGAAAATACCATGTAGGTACTTTTCCTATTAACAAATACAAAAATCAAAAATTGCAGCCTTTGGATATAAATTAAATAATGTATTGATTTTTTTTTTATTTTCTCTATTTATTTGCTCCTGAAATGTCTTCAGAATAGGGCAAAATATGATTAATGAAGCATGATTTTAACAGCATTTTCTTCAATGTGTTGACAGCATAATGTGTTTTCAGCGTGTTGCATCGGTGGGATAAAATAGCACATCTGCCTTTTCAGTGAATATCCTCACGAGAAACTCGGAGCAACTGAAGTAGTAGTATTCTGTTCTAAAGTTCTACAACAGTGAAGAAACAAAGAATAAAAACTTTCCAAAACTTTCTAAGTTTTATGAAATTGGGAAGTGCCAGTATTGTATATGTCATATGATGTAACAGATGATTAAAGATAATAAACAGATAATAAAACACGTCTTCCCACCTTGTGCTCTATGAGTTCGGTGACTTTCCTCAGATACTCCAGCAGCTGCTTCTCCTTCTCTACAGGCTCGTTCCAGCCCGGGTCGAGCGCTGCGGCTCGGCTGTAGCCGCCCAGCGCCGACCCGAACATCTCCTCATACTGGAACAGAATGGAGCGGTTGTAGTGCAGCTCCGGGTAACAAGAGGCAGCTCGTTCCACTGTCTCCTACAAACAGAGAAAAAGTACAGTGTAACGTATTGGTGCGGTGGTGCAATGAGTGCGGACTGATTTTGAACGAACATGCTCAGTGTTGAATACTCACAGATTGTGCATAGGCACTCAGAGCTTGTTGAGAAAACTGTGGATTCTGTCCGCAGGTGAAAAACAGCGACATGTAGGCATTTCCCAGGACATCTGTTGAACAATAACACAACACAGCTTTAATTTTCTACAAAATCACTGCCACACATAACTTTACCTCCTCTGACTAAAGCTGTGCATCACATCACAAACTCTACTCACACCACGACTTGCCGTCTTTCACATCCATCTGGACGGCTTGTCTGGCCAAGTCCACGCTCTCCAGCACCTGCTTGCCATGAGCGACACTGTCCGTAACTGGCAGCTGTCTCAGAACCATAGACAGGTTGCTTAGAGACACTTTGTTCTTGCTCTGCAGAGATAAAAATAAACAGATCGGTAAACAATGAAAACCTACCATAGAGAGAGAGAGAGAGAGCAAGAAATTCCATAGGAGTCTTGAGGAAAAATTGCCAAAACCTCCAATGAAAGTGCACTATTGTGATACATTGTGTGTCAGCGTGTATACAGGAATGTGGAGCTTGAGTTAAAGCTTTTTAAGTGGAAGTAGATGAAGAGAACAACGTGCACAGCTCTAAATTTTGAACAATGTTGTGGTGCACAGTCGTGACAGTCTAAAGACAAACAAAACACTTATTCCCCACAATAGATTAAAAAGAAAATTCATCTATGAGTGCAAGAATTTGTTGTTTTTTTTTATGTGGGAAGTGAAGGAAAAGAATGCTTCACTCAGCTGGAAAGCATATCCCCCTGTCCTTCTGTCCTTCCGTTACCTGTTGCAAGGCTCCGGTGAAGCAGTTCTTGGCACCGATCAGGTCGCCTTTTTTCCAGTACTGCTCCCCTAATGTGTTCCAGCCCGTGACCAGGCCAGGCTCCAGCTTGACGGCGCGGGAAAGATACTCCTCTGCTTCGGCACTGAAGTCAGAAGCCACATTCAAACACCTGCCCTTTTGCAGCAGAAACTCTGCTTCGTTTTTAAAAAGCTCTGTGGGAAATCACAAGCACAGATGCAGCCGGCATGAACGACATCCTGCAAACCGAAGAGGAAAGTGGTGTTTGTGCAAACGCGACACTCACCTTCTTTCTCCTCCAGCTTCTTCAAAGTCTTTTCTATCTCCTGTGCGACATCGCTTTGTTTCTTTCCGGCGTCTTCTATGCTGTGAGTCTCAAAATAGCAATCTCTGAAACTATACAGCTCATCCACGAGCTCCTGTGATGGGAGGGCATGAAGGAGGAGAGGGAGGGTGGGGATGGCGAATAAAAAAGGAATTCAGGTACAAAAAAAGACTAAAAACACATTTTTTTGCAAGCAAGATCTGCATGTACTACAGAAAAACATGTTTGCCTTCTTAGAGCAACAGTCAAATCAGTGACAGACCAATCTTCAATAAAATAAAACACAAATGTACCTTAATGTTGACATCTCTATGAGGAAATGCACTTATACTAATGTCTCATAATGAGTGTGCCCAATAAAGGGTGCTTTAGGAGTAAAAACTCCAGAGAACATATTAGGACTCTTCATGACTTCTGCATGAAGAGGTCCTTGTGCAAACACATTATCTGGTGACTCAGCAAGAAGCAGAACAGATGCAACCAAAGCGAGCATGTTTAAAATGATTTTACATGCAGTTTAGCGCGGCAAAACGACAGGAAGGAGACTATTCCACACATACAAGTCACCAGAATGCGTACATAACGTCACACTTTATCACATAAAGGCAGAACAGTGAGACAGGTGTGTCAGCGTGGCCGTGGCAGCCAGTTGTTATAGTAACGAGTCTTACAGTAGGATGTTCAGCCAGCAAACTGAGCTAAAAAACGATACTGGCAACATGAAAAGTAAACAAAACACGAAGGTTCGGATGCATGGTGTATGTAATTATACTTGCTATAGTTGAGAATGAGTACCTTTAGAATTTCCAGGTCGTTTTTGTCTCCGACAAGCTCGCCTCTCTTCTCGTCTTCCGCCATCTTTAAGCTAGCTTAGCCGTGACAGCGTAGGGGAGCGGCTGCTGGAGGGCAGTAAAATGCACCGAGCTCCGTAACGACTGTTTCCTTTAGGATTGCAAAGTTAATTTCATGAAAGAAAACGGTTACTTATTTTCTAAAGCACGAATGTATTAAATTCCAGCGCACAGGAAACGAGCTTTTAATTTCAGCGACGCCGGAAGTTGGAGTAGTCCGTCCGCAAAATGAATCCGAAATAAAAATCTTTAAAAATGAACAGAGAGACCTTTAATTATCAATTTTCGTTAGTTAAATATACTTTTCGGCACAAATAGATTTAAATATGCACATTATTATTTTTAAATAACAAGACCGCCAGAGTAATTCGTTTACACCCGTTACTCATCCGGAAATTTTAATCTCTTCGTCAAGATGTTGCTCCGAGTCCTTTTCGCCGCGTACCATACAATCTTGGCTCCCAACAAAGCGGACAGTGTTTAACTTTTGTCTAAATACTGTTAATTGTTACCGGTGTCGGTGTAAATATTACCGTTGAGCCCAGCTCGTCATGTCGGACACATGGAGCAACATTCAGGCGCACAAGAAGCAGCTGGACTCTCTGCGGGAGAGGCTGCAGCGGCGGCGCAAAGACCCCGCACAACTAACGTTATCCGCAGGTAACGTTACGTCCAGCTGGAGAGTAACCACCAGCAGGGCAGAAACTATTTCTGTATTTCTTAGTTAGTGGAGAATTTTTCTAATAAATCAGTCAGTTATTGAGTCCCTAGATAGTCTGGAATAAATTAAAACTCCCGTGTGTTTTGCTTTTGCCGAGGCCACACGGTAACATCGTAAAACTGTTTACTATTGAAAAGCAGATGTCAGACTTTAAACCTACGTCATTTGTTTGTTACTTTTTTCCGCCTTCATTAGTCAACTGATTATGTGGCAAATATTGTATGATAAAAATAATAATAATGAAACAAAATAACAGTTTGTTTTTTGTTAAAGTTTGGAAGTTTGAATGGGATTTTAAAACCAGCGGTGTTTGTGCCACAGCGAGATCAATGATTTCATCAGCATTTTGTTTAATTTCTATTTTGTAAAATGTAAAGAGAGTGATTATCCAACAACAAAATAAAAGATGTTGCTCATTCATGCTCCAGAGGGCCTTAAAAGTCCTGGAAACAAAAGCAGTGTGAAAATCTTTTTAAAACGTCTGAAAGTCCTTGAACGTCCAGAATTTGATGTTACATTCTAGCAACAAATAAAATTTCTGTAATAATACCATTAAATTTTATGATCTCGTATAATTCTTTAACTTTGCATTGGCACAATTTAAATGATGTGAATTATCTGATCTCTGACTTATCTGAAAAATCTTGTCTGGCCAGAAAAGCTCTCCATAACTAGGATGTTTTCTTGCGTTGTCTCTCCTCGGTCAGATGGTGGCAGCAGCACAGAGGGCTCCACAGGCAGGAGTGACAGCCCGGCTCCGTCTGCCCCGTTCCCTCCTCAAGAAGAGACGGAAAAACCGCCAGACCCTGAGCTAGAGAAGAGGCTGCTGGGATATCTCTCTGATCTGAGTCTTTCATTGCCAGCGGACTCCCTCACCATAACAAATGAACTCAACAGTGTGAGTCTTTGATTTAAACACAGAAATTTGTTTCTTCTTAATTCTTTTTTTTTTCTAATTCTTTCTTTTCTGTTTCATTCTCCTCTCAGTCAGAAACAGCCGTCAGTCATGGATGCATCCAGAGTCTGCTGCTAAAATTCTCAGCTCAGGAGCTCATTGAGGTCCGGCAGCCCACCTCCTCCTCTTCTTCTTCTTCTTCTTCTACCACTGCTTTGCCCTCAGTCGTGGTCGCGGTGGACCACACGAAGCTGTGGGCCATGATCGGGTCAGCCGGAGCCCAACGGACCGGAGTCAAGAGAAAAGCAGATGATCAAACCCATCACAAAAGAGCTCCAGGTTTCTCGCCATCGCTTCAGAGCTCCGCCTCCCCTCCGCACACCTCCTTCACCTCTCTGACGCCGGCTTCCTCCACGCAGCTGGCGGGGCCTTCTGCGTCAGGGAGTGGAGCAGAGAAGAAGGGCAGGAGCAGCAAAAGCCAGTCGTCTCACGTGGACATGGAGATCGAGAGCCTCCTGAACCAACAGTCCACTAAAGAGCAGCAGAGCAAGAAGGTAGGAGGGAGGACCAGAATTTCTTCTCGTGTCTCACAGCACCACAGTGTGGGTGTGTCACTGATGACTGAAATTGCGCTTATACAAACGTTTTTCATGTCTAGGTGAGCAGAGAGATTCTGGAGCTGCTGAACGCCAGCACAGCCAAGGAGCAGTCCATCGTGGAGAAGTTCCGGTCTCGCGGCCGAGCTCAGGTCCAAGAATTCTGCGACAACGGGACCAAAGAGGAGTGCGTGCGCTCAGGAGACACACCTCAGCCCTGCACTAAGTTACACTTCCGGTCAGTGTTCTTCATTACACTTAAAAACTCTTTTTTGTCTGTATTTATGTCAACCTCAATGATAAAGTATTTCTATCAGACACCAAAGAGCAGCCACAGATTTTTTAAGTCAAATAAATGATGAATTTGTTATACAAGTCGGTGTTTAAAACATATACTGGGGCCCCCTGGTGGCACTAGCCGCGAATTGCAGTGTCTTTTTCCCTGCATATCATTCCCCATCTGTCCTCTCACCAAATTTCCAGTCATTTCTCTCTGAAAAACTGTCCAAAAAAATGGCAGAAGAGGACCAAAAAATTCTGAAAAAAAGAACAGTGTACCATTTAGCCTGAAGGGGTCACTATGCTCAAGGTTAAAAGATACTCTGAAGCACCACATTATGCCAGTGTTATAGCAAAACACTTACCTAGTGCAAATAATGACAGTAAGGTTCTAAATTTCAAACTTAAAAATATCTTATTGCTACAAAATCAGTTTAATTTAAAATATCTTGAAAAGGATGGTGCATCCTCACAGTTGTTTTTTGTCTGAAAATGTGCTCACCCCAAATGATAATTAATGGTAGTGGTTCCCAATTCTCACAATAGATTTCAGATCTCTCCAAATTTTATTTATTTTTAAACCCTTGTACAATAATTTCTGTTTTCTTGAAAAGTAGTTTTATCCCTCCAGGCTTTGAAAAATGATTTAATCAAACAATCTGAGAGGGAATGACACTTGTATTAACCATAAGGGGTCGCAGGTAGACTTTGGTTTAAGGGGCTACAAGGATAAAGGCCTCAACTGGGACTGATTGACTGACATTTGTGCAGGATCAATATGTTTTCATTTGCCTTCCTGTACTCTAACTTCAGCATTAAATCAGAGGATGTTTTGTTCTTATTTTATTGATTTTTTTTTTTCAGCCTAAACCAAAATTACATTACAGAAACATGTTAAAGCTGCAGGTTCACTTTGAGATAATTGTTTTCTCATTCAGTCGCATCATCAACAAGCACACAGACGAGAGCCTCGGCGACTGCTCCTTCCTCAACACGTGCTTCCACATGGACACCTGCAAGTACGTCCACTATGAGATCGACAGCCCCCCTGAGACTGAGGGGAGCCTTCTGGGGCCCCAGGCCGGGTCCACGGAGCTTGGACTCCATGCGGGGGACGCAGACAGCAACGTGGGCAAACTGTTCCCGTCGCAGGTGAGAAAGAGAGAGCAGGGATGATGAAGGAGGACGAAGTGGGAGAGGGAGAGACGGATGGAAGTTGACAGAAGCTGTGTGTCTGTTTGCAGTGGATTTGCTGTGATATCCGCTATCTGGACGTGTCCATCCTGGGTAAGTTTGCTGTGGTGATGGCTGACCCTCCGTGGGACATCCACATGGAGCTTCCCTACGGCACACTGACCGACGACGAGATGAGAAAACTGAACATCCCCATCCTGCAAGATGACGGCTTCCTCTTCCTCTGGGTCACTGGCAGGTAACCGCAACTGTCCAAACAAACTCTAGAGTCTTTAACTGAGTGCACAACAGGAAGTCCTTCCTGCTTGTAAGCTTACTTAGTTAAATCAGTCTGCAGCAGTGGGATCACGTCTTGCAATATCTTGGCGCAAACTCAAACTCACCATCTGCCCAATGTCTTGTCTTGCAGGGCTATGGAGCTGGGCAGAGAGTGTCTCAGTCTTTGGGGGTAAGTCCTTCCTTCTGCGCATCGGCGACCGTCATGACGTCATTTTTAACAGGACAGCATTTGATTTTGTTTCGTCTTTTTGCTCCCAGCTACGAGCGTGTCGATGAAATCATCTGGGTGAAAACCAACCAGCTTCAGAGAATCATTCGCACAGGAAGAACGGGCCACTGGCTGAACCACGGGAAGGAGCACTGCCTGGTATGTTTGTCCTTATATAACCTCTTAATGCTGCTTCCATTATAAACTGTGTGGATAATTCTGCTGGAATCTTGCCACCAGGAGTTCCTGCTACAGGCTCATTCTCTGTGGTATGAAATAAAATATTTTAAAAAATCGATTCATTTGAAGTTGGAAAATACCTATGTACAACTGTTATGTTTTTAATTCATGTATATGCTTGAATTTAAGTATTCTCCTTGAAAAACTACTTAAAAATCACAAGAAAAAACAATATTTAAATTTTAAACAAATAAATGATCCTGTCTTAATATTTGTTTGTTGTCAGTTGAAGTGAGCAAACATTTAATAATCATGATCAAAACATACAATCGTAAAGCTCATGAAATAAAGTGACAACACTCAGTGTTTGCTGTTAGGGTAAAAGTATCCTGTAAACTTAATTTTGTCATTACATTTATGATAAGAACTTAGATGTGATGATAAGGGCTTTAAAAGTCTCAAGTTTTTGGTTTACGTACCTTGAAAGTGCTGGATTTTTATCCTTGGAAAGCTGTACGAACCTTAAAAAAAGGTCAAACACGTGATTTGTTTCTCTTCAGGTGGGTGTGAAGGGAAACCCTCAGGGCTTCAACAGAGGTTTGGACTGCGATGTAATTGTGGCCGAGGTAAATGATGAAGAATTGCCTTTTTTCCCCCATATGCTTGCTGTAGCTTAAAAATGTCTCCTCCTTACATTTTAAACTCTCTCTTCCAGGTTCGTTCCACCAGTCACAAACCAGATGAGATCTACGGGATGATAGAGAGACTGTCGCCCGGCACCAGGAAGATCGAGCTTTTCGGGCGACCTCACAACGTCCAACCCAACTGGTAACCTACCATCGTGCCTTAATTTAAAGACCACACGATGGTTCAACATATTTTACACGCGCTAATGAAACTTTTTCCCTCTACCCGCAGGATAACTCTCGGAAACCAACTTGATGGCATCCATCTGTTGGACCCTGAGGTTGTGGCGCGGTTTAAGAAACGTTACCCAGACGGCGTCATTTCCAAACCAAAAAACATGCAGTGACGACGTTATGAGCGGTCGCAGGTCCAGAGAAGTTTGTTTATAGACTGTTTTTGTTGTTTTTTTTTTATACCAGTGAAATCTTACTGAAGTAAATGTTAACAAGAGACATTGTCTGTGGTTAGAGAATGATTTAAACCACAAAAAGAAATAAAGTTTATTACTTTTGGAGCAATGTTGTCTGTCCATTACTGTATGTAATTTCCATATTTTAAGGGAAAGTCTGCCAAATTTAATGTGGATGACATCCAGTTAGTGTTGAGAGTACACAGTCAGGTAAAGCATTGAATTGCTTTAATACAATGGTCACCACATTGTATTTGTAAATGTGTAATTATCCACTTACCATCAACGCTGATAAATGTGAGCACTTCTCCCTTTTTAAATCACCAAACCTCACATTTACCACCAATAAAAACACAGGAGACGTTTTTTAAAATTAATTTTGTATTTTTGTTATTTTGTAAGTAAAATGTAACATCTCTGGATTAGTGATGGACTGTTGAACTGGAAAGCTGACAATATTTTCATCAAAATTTCAGAGGAAGAATTTCAGCAGATTTTCAGTTGTGTGGGACCAACGGGTACCTTTATATCTGTTCATTTTAGGCAAATACAGGGGAACCATGTTTACCCTGAATCAGTAATTAAAATGAGTTTTGATGAGTAAATACTTACTGAATGCACCCATGAGTCTTTTAATGATAAAACTTTTAGTGGGCTGGAGCCACACATGAGGAACTTGGTAATAGAAATGTTCCAAAGAGACACTACCAGGAGGCAAAAAAAGAAAAAAAACAGCAGCTCAGCACCCTCATACTGGTCTGCAGATATAATACACAGTGTCAACATGACCTATACACAGTTTAAAAAAAAAAAAAAATTTAAAAAACAAAAACAAGGCATTTTCTGAGTTTGCGCCACACGCCAGAATTTTGGGAAAACAAAGGATTTGCTGACCTTTTTACTTTTTTTTTCCTTTGTCAGCAGTGATCCAAGTTGTCATTATGGTGCTTTAATACAAATCAGTTACAATTAAAAACATATAATTTCTTACAATTGTTTCCTCAATCAGATTGATCGCTTTTTGAAGCAAATTTTTATTACAGAGTAGGATTTGGGTCAATCTTCATTGTTCACAGTCAGTGCACAGAGCAGGATCAGAAAGCAACCCAGTCCTTGTCAGAAATGTCACAATTAGGTTTAAAATATTACTGAATCCCTTCGGATGATGATGATGATGATGATGATGATTGCTAATGATGAAATACTTTGAAGGTTCACTCCCTCATCCTGCTCTGTGCAACATCCCGTGTCACATGGGCCTTTATCTCATCAGCAAATTTTTAAAAACAACATTTTTTTTCCAAAAAGGTAGTCCAAAAAAAGATATTAAAGAAACAGTAATGCACTTTTTGGTTGCGAATGCTGTAAACGAGTCTCTGTTGTTTTTCTCTCACATCAGTATCGTGTCCGTTTGGGCAGTGGATCCTCTCAGAGTTCAGTTTTATGAACGTTAATGACTGAAAAACCAAGTCTGTTTTCCTCGGTCCGTTGTTGTTCATAAAAGGTGCTTTTGGGGCGGCAAGAGCAAGGGGTTAAAAAGCAAACTGTGGCTGTGCACATCTACTGTTGACCACATCTAAAAGGTGACGATAGATGCTATCAGGCTCCCACGTCTGCACCTCAGCTCCAAGCATGAATGGGCAGCAAACAACTTTGATACTGGAGTCCGCTTATCTCCTCAGTTGGTGGCGTCCACTGCGTTGATGTTGCTGTCCAGCTGGTGTCTGAAAGACAACCTGGCCTTGGTGGAGAAATATATTTGGGAGCCCCGACTCAGGCTTCCCGCTCCGTCGCTGTCACTGCTCCAGGATGTGGTGGAGCACAGACGGGGCTTCTCCTCAATGGGAACTGAAGACAGGAGATAAAACGTTAGGCCGCACTACCAAGAAATGGGTGTTTATGTGGCCTTTTTTTGATTCTCTTTCATAGTGAGGGTGCAGTTGCGTCTCACCTGCCACTGGGGGGCACTGCCTGCCCTTGCAGCGCTCTTTACAGCGTCTGTAGAAAGGAAAGCACTGCAGCATCTTCACACCCATCGTGGCAAAGTCTTCTGCAGAGAGAAGGGAGTGAAGAGGCAAATCTCATTAAAATAAAAGGAATCAGTTGATATAAACAAAAAAGCAAACATGATTGTCCTTTTTTAACGTACAGTGTTCCCTTTAGATCTGACAAAGCAGGGGTAAAGCCACCCGTAACTGCAACAGTGACAAACTTTCACTCATTTAACACAAAATTTTCCGCAATGTTCACCTCCAACGCCTCCGTTTAAGCTGCTGTATCACACTGACAGCATCTCTGAGCGCCCTGGCCTGCTGACAGCTCCTTGTCTCCTCACCAGGTCACAGTTTAATGGAATTATGATCCTGCACTTCAACAATGTGATAGCCTAATGTAAGCCGACAACAGTACTGAATGACAGTGCCCCAGCAGCAAGCCAATCAGTCAGTATTTACAACGCCATCACCATCCTCCACGCCACCTAATCCTGGAAAAGGACGTCAGTGAGGCGACGGCAGCCAGAGGAATTGTTAAGCTCTCTTGTGACAGCCAAACAGATTACATAGAGGTCGTCTGCCTGTCAGTCAAGTTATGACTGACAGGCAGACAGGTGCATGTCTCAACTGATGCTAAAGCTGATGTTTTCATTTCAAAAACACTACAAGCGTCTTCATCTTCCCTGAATATAAACCCATTCTTGGACTAAAGCTGTAGATTTGAGCAACAAGTCATTCAAACTCAAATTTTCCCAATCGATTGGGCCTTTATCTGTAGTATAGCTGACTGTTAAGACAAGGCCAGGCCCTGAACTGTATTTACTTGGAGTGAAAAAAAGGTATTTATTTTATCTAATCAGGTTAAAAAATAGGTCAGGTGAAATGGAACAGAGGGAGGCAATGGACCTCTGCGGTTTCTTTTGTGATTGTGCTTTGAGGGAAGTTGTGCAAAGTTTCTGCGGCAAATTGCCGAAACTTTGATGCGTTACTGGATCAAACAGTAATAGCCACAGAAACTGCCAACTAAACAGCGAATCCCTCTTATCTTAGATGTACAAAGGCATACACATTATATAAACGATCTCAAGAGTCCTTCCACCATCCAAACTAAAATAGCTCTTAGGTCACTTTACAGCAGGAGGTGATAAATTGCAGGATGACAGGATGGGTGGCTTTATGGACAGCACATACCAGCAATGCTTTAATGATGTGGACTGTCACATGGTAAGTATTTTATCTCTTATCTAAGGCTTTCATTCAAAGTAGCAATGAGACAAAACAAGTGCGAATTTGCAGTGGCTGATGTTAGGATGCAAAATACTGTGCACTTGTTTAAATGTTAAATCATTACTTCACCGTATATTGGGAAAGAAAGAAAGTGAAGAAGTAAAAACTACTTTGTGCATTGATGCCTCCCACAAGAGTCTAAGACGAATAGTTGATGAGTTATGGAATGAGGCGTGGCTAAAGTGTAGGGGTGGGGCAGGCCATGACCAATAAAAGTGTCTGTGTGTGTGTGTGTTTTTCTGCAAAGTTTGGCCATGTTAAATGAATCCTTATTGTTACAGGCCACACCCCCTTTTTGCCAGTTTGCCTGAACAGGTTATCAGCTGTCCCTCGGCTCACGACCAACTTTGCAGTAAATGTTGTGCAAGTCTGAATCCATTTGGGAGTTATACACCTTTTTGCCAAACTTCAGCCTCCTAGGGCAAAAACTGTGACCGCCAAAGTGTGGGGAATTTTTGTGGACCGACCGACCAAACGAGCCACAGAGTGACCTGTAGAGCTGCTGGTTGCAGCTAAAAAAAAAAAAAGACTACAAGCAAACTGACAAAAAAGAGACACAAAAAGACCACAAAGAGACTCAGATCGACTACAAAGACATGCAGAGCAACTGCAAAGAGATTGAAATGACCACAAAGACACACAAAATGACCACAGCCACAGAACAACTACAAAGAGATGAAAAATGACAACAAAGAGACAAAAAGTTACCGCAAACAGAATCAACAAGACTGCAAAGAGCTACTAGATGACCACAAAAAGAAACAGAACAAGTACAAAGAGATGCTAAATGACTACAAAGAGACACAAAATGACCACAAAGAGACAAATAGTGGCCACAGATAGAAACACAGACTGCAAAGAGCTGTAAGATGAACCACGGAAAGACACAAAATGAGATGCAAAATGACGACCAAAAGACACCAAGGACCATGAAGTGGCACAGAACAACTGCAAAGACGTGCAAAATCACCACAGAGATTCAAAATGACTGCAGCTAGTTGCAAGACACTAAGAGATGAAGACGACAGCAAAAAGTGAAAACAGCTGGAAAGGGATGCGAAATAAACCACTAAGCAACAACAAAGAGACTGAAAATAACTACAAATGAGTAAAAATGACTAAAGTGGCTGAATAAAGCCGCCTACTTCAGTCTGAGGAGGAAACCCATCAGTGAGATAAATCACTGAGCTCAACTGTTCATTAACACACAGGGAGATTTGGATTCCTCACAGCAAACAGTAAGCAGTGATTGCGACACTCAGGAAAGAGAATGTTTGTCTGGCATCTTTTTTTTTTCTTCACTGTTTACTGCTGATTCCTCCTGCTGCTCGACTCAGCTCGCAGAGACGTGACAGCTCGCACATACGCAGAGTCACAGAGCTGCTGCAGAACATTACAGACAAGCCTACGGGGAGACTTCTGACTGTATATCTGATTACACAGTCTCTCTTTTTTTTGGGGGGTAGATTCACATTGAAAAAGCTCTTTTTTCTCCCTCAGTCCTCAACTATCTATAGCGCCTCCCTGTCCCTTCTCCTTTTCACACAGGTGTGTTTGTGAAATCCAACCCTGTTTACAGACACAGTGAAACCATTTATGGCTGGGTCAGTTTAGAGGATCGGACTCACAGCGTAGGACACGCCGCAAAGGAAAGAGAACAGGGACAGTATGGACTGACCTCACCTTGTTCCATTATACTTGCACACAGACTATAAATTCCTTGCGCATAAATAACACACACACTTTCTTTTCTCATAAAAACAAGGGGGCATGGCAGCTGAACACACACACACACACACACACACACACACACACACACACACACACACACACATTGTGAAGTTCTGGTCAGTGTGAGGAATTCTGGGTCCAGATCGTGTTTGGCAGCTCACAGCAGCCTGGGGGCCTGGAGGAGAAAAACAACCTCAAATGGCACTCACACGCATGCACACACATACCTCGAAAGCACACACAGTACCCACATTGACAAGTGAGAAGAGGAAGAAGGAGGAAGAGATAAATCGGAGGTAGAGAATGGGATAGGGAAGAGTTTAAGTGTAAAGGGAGATGAAGATAAAATTGATTAAAGCAGGGCTGACAGAATGACAGTCTTTTGAGAAAAAAGGGGGCGATACTGGCCTGAAGTTGTGTCTTGACCTATTTTTCTCCTCTGAGCAACGTGCAGCACCTAAATAATGTGGTTTGACTTGTTCAATAAGTGGTGCTTTGCTTGTGGAGCTGAAAATTGTGCAATCCTGACAGTGAAAAATGGACAACTGGCTTCTAGTTTGACGATTCCATCATTTCCAGTGCATGTTTGTGCATATGTGTGTGTTTACAGGGAAACGTGCGAGACATTTAAACAACTCGGACATGTTTGCCGAGCACGACCCCAACATGTTCTCCATCTGTAAACACCAGGGAGATTTTTCTCCGCTGCCCACACTCAGCCCCTTATCTGCTGTGCAAACACTGTTAAAGCGGGCAGCAGAGCACAAACGCGTACAGTAACGTGATAGCAATCTTCCCACAGCTCCACATTTCCTCTGAGCTCCCCTTTTTCCAGCTGCTCTCTGAGGTTTTATGTAAAGAAAAAAAGGGGGGCAGTCCCGTGTCACTGCCCTCAACACAAAGCCTCACACAGGCCTGCCAGGCAGGATGACGCACGCGCTGCTCTGTGCTTGTACCTGCACAAGTGTGTGTGTGTGTCCATTTATAGGAGCATGCAATCGGCTTTTATTCATATTCATCACAGCTAGTGGATAAAGCAGCTTTTAAGGTGTTTCCATAGAGCTCTCATGCAATAGACAGACCAAACAGTGGCTGTAATCTTTAGTACTGTCAATACTAGAGAGCAATCAAATCAAGTACTTTGCTTAAACACACTTTTAAGGTACTTGTACTTCTAGCTTATGTTTCTTCACTACATTCACTTGACAGCTTTAGCTACGCAACTATAACAAATTATGTGTGGGCTCTGTCAAAGTAGAAAATTCAGTATAATTTGCTTGAGAGGGACTGAACTTTAGGTTTCACTAAATCTGGAGAGTGCAAGACACTCCACGGGGTTGTGCATTTTGTCTTTGAAACTCCTCTTAGAAAAATGCTGCAACCATCTCCTACATGTTGAAATAATGTAACAGTGTCGTCTTGTTTAATCACGCAACTCAGTTCAGACTCTTGCACAAATCTACAGAACGGAATTTGTGATTTTATGCCGCTGTGCTTCAATACAGAGACACACACCTGTTGTTCTGTAATAATTTAACAGGGCACGACCAATATACTGGTTTGCCGATATCAGCCTATCGCAGATATATCAGTATCAGCAACTTCGATATGCACCGATATTAAAACTGCTCCTTAAGGTCGGAGAAAATGCTTGGACCAATGATTTCAAATTGTGTATTTATGTAGTTTGTACAGCAGAGGGTGGCCTGTTTACTGTTCAGTGCACTGATGTTTGGAATAAATCTTGTTAAAATGTATGATATCCCCCCTCCAGTATAGATATATAAAAGATAGACAGATTTACAGATGTGTTATAGATAGATAGACAGACAGACAGACAGACAAAAAAATTGGAATCAGGAATTATGTTACTCCCTTACTGGCACTGGTCTCAAAAAATCCCATATCGGTCATGCTCTACTGTTTATGTGGCTATATTGCAAAAGAGGGCTAAACATAAAATAGAAATTTCTTCAAAAGAAAACAAATAAACAACAGTCCTTTTTTTCTTTTCTAACTCCCTCTAGTAATTTTCGAACAGTCCCTAACCTGTAATTGTGTACCCTAGTTGTGATTTGCACTGTGATACGCACACTTTTCCGCAAACACACTTCTTCTACCACTTGTTTTTTTTTTTTTTTAATAAATACACCTTTAGTTTACAATTTCACGCGTTGCTTCCCCGTGCGCGTGCGGGTGAATGTGCGGGCCTTGGCGCGCGTGCAGGCGGAAGGTTGAATGAAGAGCTTCGCCGCCAGACAGGATAATCTGAGCCTTCATCTGGAGCACTACGCCTCACTTATCCCTCCGTCTCCGCGAATAATCTATTAAAGATGTGATTGTTTACATGCTCAAAACACTCATTGTATCCTTATATAAGCGTGGAGTAAAGCCTGAAAATGCTAAATATGGAGGTTTAATTGCTCTAAAAAAATCCAATTATTCGAAGCAATCAGTGATCCCAATTACACTGGCCGACTGGACAGTTAAAGAGAATAATAGGTGACTTATTCAGGCGTGCAAAATAAAGTTTGACAAGTTGTTTTCACCAAACAGAAGTTTACAAGAAAAGGCCTTAGCATACCAGACAGGCTTATTTGCGATAAGGGAACCCTCCCACTGACACACCTCCTGCTCCAAAGACAAAAAAGCAGCACTCAACATTAATGAAGCTTAACTTTAGAGCAATATATTCATCCACCATCTGGCTGTGACCCTTCATTTAGAGTCAGCAGAGCTTTACAGGTCCTGATCTGCAGTCAAGCTTCATTTTAAAAAGCAGCAGTCTTCTTACGCCTTTTAATTTGAGGGTTCAGGTTAAATAGCATTTACCTACCTGGTGGAAAAACTTGTATTCTTGCAGAGAGGCGAGGGAAATGGATAATCTTGATGAGTCACCCCCTGAAACACGACTACTCTCACTTCATCTGATCCTTCATGTCGCTTCCCTCATTAAAATGTGTGTCCTCGGATTCGGAGCGCGTCCCAGAAAATGTGCGCCCTGGTGCGTCCTTCTTGGCAACGCGGGGAGGTTTCTGTGGCGCGGAGCGACTGAACTTTAAATAGCTAATCCCCGGTGCGTGGTGAGCCGACACGCCCGCTTTCTCTCACCCACCCCTCCGTCTGTCCTCCTGCTCGCTCTCCCTCCCCTCGGAGCCTGACTGCCCGTTCCTCATTTGCTGCCTCTCACCCATCCCACAAACACACGTACTGCGCGTACTTCCTCCTGCGTGCTTTGCTCTGTTTTGCCCCTGCCTCATTCACATACTTGTTGACAGTCATAACACAAATTTGATCAGAAATAGCCTCCCATGCTTGTAGCAAGCAGATCATAGAATGAAATCATGCCAGGAAAAAGATAACTGCGAAAATTGCTCACTAAGGTCATGAAGTATCTTTTGACCTTAAACCATGATCATTATGATGTAATCTCATTGTCATAACAGACTAATGCTTGCTGGCTGTTAAAGTGCATTAATCACCAATGAGCTGATCTTTTCACCTCATTCTGATTCACCATACAGGGACTCTTTTTATTCCTCCTGACAGCCTGTAGAGAGGTCAAAGGTCACCATCAGCTGTGGGACTTCCAACCTTCTTCTTTTTAAAAGTAGTTGAGTATTTTGACTGGTTTATAAATAGTCTGCTCCTTTCTTTTCCCTTCATGATGTAATGCACTTTGAGCTGCATTATATGTGTGAAGATTTCTGAAAAAAAGGTTTATTATTATTATTATTATTATTAATATTATTATTGTTGTTGTTGTTGTTACAGGACTATATCATGCAATTAATGTAACATGCAATGACATGCAACAGACCTTGTGCACACACACAAAAAACACTTTCTTCAACTATGTCATGTGAGTAGGATGAGAATGGGTGAAATTCAGAACAGGGGATTTTGGGTTTGGTGTGGTCATGTGGTCACATTGGCAACAGTTAACAGTTAAACACATGGCAGGCAGAACTCAACACTATAATTATTTTATTCAGAAATTCTGCATCTCATAGATGGTTTCATTTCCTTTTATAATTTTTCAAAAAGTAAACAAACTCATAAATCACCCTCGCAGTAGCAGTTTTCGCGGCACTCCTGTGCAGCTAAAAAAAAAAAAAATGCCGTTGTTCGGGAGGAGACAAACTGCGGCACCCAATGCAGAACCAGCTGCAGGGTAACAGCAAACAACGATCAGTTTTTAATGTTTCGGCTTTAGGCTGTAATTACTCAGAACTACAGGTTAGTACAATTTTCGGGACAATTGGGACAGGATTCGGGATTCAGGACAGATGCTTGTACTTCAGGGCTGTCCTGAATTTTTCGGGACGTCTGCTTACCCTACATGTGAGGGAGACAGAATCAAATGTGACTTTATGCTTAAACAATGTAGTAGATGGCTGAGGTGGTGGATGTGTGTATGCATAACCTTCACGTTATATTGCCCGGTTTCCAACTCGTAGGAACAAGATACCCTTTAGCTTATCTTATTTAATCACAAACATAAACAAAGCATGAGCGCCTTGACCTTAATGTCTTAAACACAGATTGTATATGTGATTCAGTTGTGTGCTTATTTCTAACAAAGGTAAGACTGAGACAGCAGCGTCTGAACATTGAGGGAAAGGGAGACGGAGGAAATCCCTGTTTATCCTGTTAGAGTGAGAGGGTTTTAGTCTAAAGTGGATCAAACCTACCAAGAAGAATGAACAAGAAACAGTCACAGGTGCCCTTTAGACCCACTTTATGAAAATAAAATAAATACATTCACTTAAATTTACTTATAAATATAGGCCTTTTTTTTCCAGGCCCGGCCCAAGCCTTAATTGGGCCCTATGCAGAGGGTGGTTCAGGGGGGCCCCCACCTCCACTGATATGACTGACTATTATCTATTATCGGTCAATCGCACACCTAATTGATCTATTTAATGAGCTCTTATCACAAATATACTTATTAAACTAGTAGTGTAGTGTAGTTGTAGCTACATTTTCATCCACATGGGGACTCTGTTTGAATAGCAAACATGGAAGCAGATAATCATTTTGCATCTCTCATTTGCTATTTGGCAAAGTCAGCAGCCTCCCCTAACTCTGCAAAGTTGTAGCTATGTCGTTTACATCACACCAATGTCACCCTGGCATATTTTTACCCCTCTATGGTTTTTTGATCTTAAATGGTAAAATTTTTATGCTAATATTCATAAACAATACAGCACAAAGCGGCATACTGAACGTTGTCTAGGTCCTTTGCATGATAACATATCATTAACATAATGTAAGTACTATATCATCAAACAAACAAACAAAAAAATTTAATAAAAATCAGAAGCTCTCGGGGGGCCCCTGTTGGTCACGGGGCCCTAAGCAGGCGCGTAGTTTGCTTGTGCCTTGGGTCAAGCTCTGCTGTTGTCCATGCAAATGTGCCAAAAATTCTGTCCACAGCTAGCTTGTCATCAAGGGCCGGGACCCTCGCTGAAACAGACTCTTATCCCATCTCATGGACACTTAACGTTACATAACATATACTCTCCACATGTGACTACATACCTTTTTTATTTTCTCTGCAAATTTTAGATATTCTTTATGCTTCATACTGTACACTGTTGCACATTGATTGGTCAATACATTGCAGTATCCATCTTTATGCTTCAAACACGTCTTTTCATTTTAAAAACAGACAAATTTGACAGATTTTTTCATGCGATTTTTCAAATTTCGTATTAATGATTCTTAACTTTTGCAATATATTTCATCTTAACATGTTTATTGTTAAGCACTGAAAAAAAAAATCCCTTGCACTTGGGAGCCCGCATGACAATAAACCAATACCAACAAGTAACCACTTGTTTCACATTTCACTGAATCTGCTAAATGTTTTCATAGGCACACAGCTAACATTCTTGGCACACATAAACAATGCTTTCAAGGAAAAAAGGTGTTGCTTCCTTGTCACCAGCACCCATCTGGCACAAATGGCCTCCTGAATGAGACTGTTTTTCCCTTTTGTCCTCGTGCAATGAACCGTGTGGCACGTGCAAGCACAAGATTTGTGCCGAAAGCCCAAAAAATCAAACTAGAGTCACACCCAAAACTAGTATGTGAGAGAGCTCATGCTTTTTTTCACTTGTGGCAACATGAAACTTGAAACTAAATCATTTGTCATGTTGTCCGGAGGCAAAACCCATAAAATAAACTACTGAGTTTCACAGTTCCAATCAACAACATATAAACAAGATACAAAGACAGATACTGAGAGATTGACAGAACAAAACCTTAGATGTTTTTGTTGTTTCTCAGCTTTCTGGACTGTGTTTAAGGCTTAGTGGAGGCAGTGGAGGGTTTTGTCCTGGTGGAAATGTACCCAGATGAGTTCTCAGAGTGAGTCTGCGCCTGCTGGTTGAAATCACCCAGGAAACAGTCTGTGTAACAGCAGGCACATTTCTAAGCTGATTCTCAACTGTGAACTGCAACCTGGACTGGTTTCTTCTCACACTGAATTCAACAAATGTCAGCCTTTATCACTGCGATGAAAATAGATGTTATTTAACATTTACAGGATGATATCATATTGGGGTTTTTTGAGTCAATTGTAACATCATACAAGATACAATTAGGATTTAATTATTTATAATTGTGATTTGTTTGGTGTTTTTTGGCAAAAATTATCTAATCTAACAAAGGCTTATCATAATTCAAAGTCCTAGTTCATGTCATATTTGTGAACTTTAAGAAAAGAAAAGAAAATTCAGCAAAACTTTACTTAAAGCATGTATCTATAATGCATTAAATACCATATTACATCCATACATATATACACATATAACACAATATAAGTAGTTATAACCCTACTTATAACTATGATTATACAGCACCACAGCGCAATATGTGTATATAAAGTGTTATCAAAAAGGTTCATAATGTATTATAGATGTAAACTTTAAATAAAGTGTTATCAAAAAGGTAAATCCTGCATTTGTTTCTTGCACTAATTTTAATCTTTAACAGTCTGTCAGTGCAGATGAAAGTTCTGTCTCCATCTGTTGCATGTTGTATGAAAGCTTCAACATGTCTGCCACCTTGTCTGTGCAGATCTCCTATTTCACCCACAAGTTAGCTGTTGCAATACGAGCATGTGCGCACTGACACAGATTTACACCTGTGGATGTGGGTGAAGGACGGACATACTTTGCTTTGACTTTGTCCCTAATTTTACTCTGACCAACTACACATGATTGACAACACAAAACCTTGATGATAACAGTTGTACCATATCATATTTTAGATTAAAAACAGAAAAAATATCCATGCAATGGCATCAGACCAGAAAGATTGATTTCTGACTGGATGCATATTGTTTTAGTTCTTCATTTTAAGAGACTGACTCAGCTTTCTTACCTTGCACAGCTTTTAACTTTTTATGATAAAAAGTGTCTGGACTTTTTTTTTTACATGGCATGGTACCTATGGGTTTGCAATCTATACCCACTGTATAGCAGTCTACACCCAAGATTTAGCAATCCTTTTCCACGACTCAGCGATCTGTTCCCATGGTTCAGCACTCTATACCCACAATTTAGCTATCTGTGCTTATGGATTAACAATCTGAAATTCAGCATTATTATTATTATTTATTAAATTAATCCTTCCCCAATGCTCATTTCCTAAACTGAAACTTGGAAATTATAAAATATTGTTTTTATCTTCTGTGCAACAGATTCCAAA
>JAQLOL010000016.1:13233689-13249242 GCA_029783665.1 Naso thynnoides | reverse complement strand
AAATCCCCCCCCCCCCCCCCCCCAAAAAAAAAGTGCTGTATTCCTTTAAACAGCTCATTCAAAACAATGATAAGTACTTTTTTCTTTTTTTTTTGCACATCTATAAATCACAAACGGAAATAACTCTAAACTTTGCAGAAGGTCATGTGATATGACCAAAAAACTAACAGCTAATGAATGAACTTTGTGTTCATATTTCACTCTATGTCATTCCAATAATAACAATAATAGATGATAATTTATTAGACAGGGCCTAAGTTCGATACTTTGCGATCTGATATTAGACTATTTATGTGGTGGACATTTGGGCGTCAAACTAACAGTAGTTGTCTGTTATCAGTTATTATCTCAACTATTTCAATCAATCGAGTCATAAATTTTACCATCAACCATTGACCTTTACCTAACTGTGTAAGCCCCATTGACGTCAAAACCGTTTTTGTAAAGGAGGCCTGGTCATGTCGGCATCATAATAGGTTGCAAACAAAACAATACAAAGTCAAGTAGCAGATGAAAAATGGCTACTGGACGTTGCAGACTTACTGGTGCCTAAGCAAAGTTTAGAAAAGGCAGAAACACAAAAAAGGGGAACTTGAGGTTTTGCTGGAGGAAGAGCAATCCGAGGCTGAATATTAATATCCTCACATGCATTGTGCAATCAAACTTCCCTATAAACACTGGTGCCACTTATACTGCTGAGATCATGATCAGCAATAACCACATTTACAACATGCTCATATTCACTGACATTTGTTCAAATCGCCTGATAGGCTCCTGTCAGGTGTTTCAGTGTTTGAGTTTCATGTGCCTGAGCTTGTAAAATGTTTTTGTGTTATCTTTGAAGGATTAATACTTTGGCTGGCCTTTATTTAATAGGCCTACTGTTGGGGCCAACAATCCCCAAAGTACAGTAAATAAACTGTTCTTTAACTTAAAAGCAAATAAACATAATATCCCCTCATGTTTTTAGTAAGTTTCACAATACAACAAGAGAGGCTGATTATTTTGAATTCCCAAGCTTCCAGCTACAGAAACAGTGCTGGTCCACTCTGCCACCTACTGGATTTTACAAGTATTGCATCTTTTACTCTTATAATCAAGAAATGAAACTTTTCTGCTCCTCTAACAAAGGCAATGACTTCAAAAATAGCTGATGGAGATAACAGACAGGTTGAGAGACTCCTCAGCAGAACTTCAAAAAGAAAAAAAATGTATAAAGGGCTGCAAACCACAGAGACCGAGACAGAGGTTTTCGGCTCTGCCCAGAAAGGAGGGCTGATGGGTTAAACACTCACGAGCCAGATTCTTCAAAGGGGTATGTCCATACACCGTTGACCTCACACTTGGGTCCAATAGCCAGACCGGCTGAGGACACACCGGTGCAGTAAATGGCTCCAACCAGACCGAAAGCAGAGCAGAACACAGAGTTGAGCATCTGAGAGAGAGACAAGAACATAAAGTTTTATTTATCTGCTTTCTCATCATATGCTCAGAGTTAGGTTTCCTTTTCATGGGGTTCTTTGGTGGGGATTATTTTTACTTTTTAATTCATGTTTCTTGGCTAAAGCATACTTTAATACTGATATTGTGACTAAAGGCCTTAAAAATGCCTTTGCCCTAGCTTGACCAGATTTAAGCCCAACACTGACACCCCTTCTCGCACCATGGCTTTAATAGTGAGGTTTATATATATATTTTTTTATATATATATATAAATCTCTCAGTTAGTACCAAGTAGCCTACTTATTCCTCTAAAATTCTGAATTGTTACTTTCTTGTCCCTCTATTCTTATATTTAAGTACCAGTAAGAACCAGTTAACTAACTGATTTATACGTCAAAGTTACCCCTTCAGTTCCCATATTTACACAGGAAGTGTCTGGAAATCACACAGTCCATCTTAGGCTGTATTATAAAGTGTTACTAAAACTTTTAATATATTTTTAAAGTACCAAAAGTAAAAATATTTAATATGCATAATGGCTTTTTCAGAATAATGTACACTTATGTTGTATTATTGTATATTAATGCACTACTGTGCCCATCACTTAAAAGTTGCAGCAGGGCTCATTTTAATCACTTTATACAATGCTTGGTATTTAAATCTATAATAATATATCATAATTTATTACTTACTATTTTTAGTTTTTATAATATGAATAAGTAAAATAACTTAAGTTATCAAACAAACGTATTGGAGTGAAAAGTACAAACTTTGCCCTCTAAGAAAAGCACAGTAACTCAAAACTGAACGCAAATACAGAACTTAAGAAACTGTACTTAGTTCATTTCCACCACTGATTGGAGGAGATTCATTGCTCTGCAACTGTATCAGTTTTTTAACTATTAACAACTGGCTTTAAGTAGTCATTTAAAGTATAGTAAATATAATCCCATAATGTACTTTTCAAACAGTTTATTGCCAATAAACCACATATGATTCTAGTTTGCCCTGTTATCTTTAATATGAAATTGCCCTCGCCTTTGCTTTTTTTTTTTTTTTTTTTTTTTTTTATACCACCAATCATTATCAGTCCAGCTCCCACAGACTTTAATGTAAGTGTGTTAAATCACTCACCCGGCAACGATTGCCACAGCAGCCGGCTCCACAGCAACCCTTGCCCCCAGCCCTGATTGCTGAGAAGCTTGGACACAACATCTGGAGGATTGAAAACAATATAACACTTATTTATCGAGCAAAATAAGTCCTAAATGATATCTCACTTTAAGTTTTTTAAATGCGAGAGATTAACAAAAGCAATTAATATATGGCTTGGTATAGTGCGTGTTTGTGTTTTCATAAATTTTCTCATGTATCCACCATTTGGATTTATGTGTGTGTCTGTCAGTGTGTGTGTGTTGTCTTATCTCTTTAAACCAAATATTTGTAAAAAATCGTTGCATCCGACAATGACATCCACAAAGCTTAGAGTGAGAAAGAAGATCAAACTTCCTGGTCTCTGTTCCAAGCTGTAGCTGATATACGTAAATAAGAATGTCCACAACACTCAAAGGTCCCTCTGATCTGATGATGAGACTGTATTTTTTATGAGTTATTTATTGGTCTTTGTCAACCTTTAAATGTCACAATGACGATAGTGGAAATATGTTGTGTGTGTGTGTGTGTGTGTGTGTGTGTGTGTGTGTGTGTGTGTGTGTGTCTTGGCAAGGAAGTGCAGGAGATCAGACGATGTTTTTATCACTTAATGTCAAAGGTTCCTTAAAGTTCTCCTTCTGGTAAAACTAGTTTTACACTAAACTACCACACTTATACAGTGGTGGAGGTAGCATTCAGATTAAATAAAAAATACCACAGAGTAAATATACTCTATTAAAAGTAAAAGTATTATCAGCAGACTGTGCCCAAAGGATCCAAAGCAAAAGTACTCAATACATAAAAAAGGGAAAAATTATCATCATACACTGTATTTACATACTGAATTTAAGTTTCAGTATAGATATTTATTTGTATATATACCATACAGTGCACCATTTTGGTTTATCGTGTATTTTGTATGCATATCAAGTGGCTGCAAATGGAAATACTTAAGTACAAGTACCTTAAAATTGTACTTGGGTTAATGTTAGTATGCTTTATTCTCTATGTTTCAAGGGTTCTTACAGCAAAATCTTGATCATGTTCAGTTAAATACATTCATTAATGTTTTCCATAATGCAGGATAAAATAAGTTATTATGATGTAGGGATGCAATGTGGACTCGGATTTAAAAATAAAGAATTTTGATTTGATTAATAGATTATTCTGCCTTGAAAATGATATCCCACCATTACAACCGGTAGAGTCTGAGTTATGTAAGAATCTGGATATTAAATAATAACTGTCAACACAACATAAAACCTAACACATACGTGAAAAACGAAATAAAATCATTTTGTTTTAAATTGGAGCTGAAATGTTTAAAGTGTTAAAGTTGTCACTCCTAGACAACAAACCTTAATAAAAATCAGTAAAATCAAGCAATTAGATTTTACAAGTTTACGCAGAGCAGAGTTAATGACTGTAGAAGAAACACTAAAACAAACAATAAAACATCAAACCTGACTTTGCAGATGCACACAGATCATAATCCTTTACTCACAAAGAGGCCTCCTCCGATGAGCCCCCCCATGAGCCAGACCTGGAGGGTGATCTGATTATTTTCCAGCTGCTTCCCGTCAGGAAAGAACAGCAGCAGGTTGGCGATCATGCAGATGAAGGCTGAAGGCAGCAGGATCAGACCCACCAGGCGGGCACATTTTCCTGTACAACACATTGTTTTTTGCCTCCTTTTCTCTTATTCGCTGCGACCTCTCTTTATCTACTCTCTCTGCGAGTGTCTTTGCTTCTCTTGAAATCAGAAGGGAAGTCAGTGATATATGGGCGAAACAGAACAAGGAGGCGCATGAGAGTTAAAGCTCACCTCTCACACATGGCGAAAGTCAAACAGAGCCAGTGGCAGTTGGGGCAGGAAAGAGAGAGGGAACAAAGGCCAAGGATTGGTGTGGCAGCCTGCAATCTGATTTCAGACCTGTGTGTCTTCTCATTAGTCACTGGTGATCATCTGGAAACTCAGCAGGGAGAGAAAAAAAGCTCCTTTTCTCAAGAAATTAAAACTGAGAACAGTTATTAAATCTAAACAACCTGAAGACCACAGAATGAGGGAGGTTATCATCATGTTTCTGTTTGTTTGGTTGACTCTATATGTAGTTGGATGCCCTTTGATTCCTGCTCGATATCAGTCTGTTTGTTCTATTTATGGCAAACAAAGAAAGAAAGAGCTTAGCTAACAGTTATGCTTAGTTGAAGCTTTGTCAACCGCAGACACAAATCCAGCTATCTGAAGAAGGCAAAAATCAATGAGCAATGAGCATTAAATAAACATAACAAGTGTCTTCCACAAATTTCAGTCATTTTCATTTATATAATTATTATTCTACACATTTCTGTTCCAACAAAGCTATAAGACTGAAATATAAAAGACTAAGCTATTGATTTTTTAAAAGTACAATCTGTTTAATTAGGCCACACATTTTAATATCATTATTATTTCAGATGTGTTAACATGAAACTCTTTCTTAAAAACTATACATATGTAATGAAATTATTAGTTTTGAGTACACAATGAGGCCACCATATGTATGAATTTTACTTTCACACAACATACGGAGTCCCACAAGTGTCAGCAGGGCTCCTCTGTAGCAACAAAATACAAATTTGCAATTTTATTTTGCAATCAGGGCATTAAAGCTGAGGTAGGCAACATCTGGAAACCAAGATAGCTGTGGCATGAGACTGCTATGGAAGCAACTCTGGTTTGCATTTTATTTCATTTGTTGGTGTTTTTTCTTTTAACTCCTGTTTACACAAAAGATTCATTATTGGTACGTTTACATGCACATTTAAGTTGAGCTATGTTATAGCTCAATTAGAACACTAATTGGACTACTGTCCTTGTTCCAGCATACAAGCACTGAGGGAAAATCAATTTATTGTCCAACTCTGCTCTGGTAGGAGAGTCCCGTTCAGCTGGTTGCTATAAGACCTTCTTTCAGTTAGCCAAACAAGCTACAAACAAGTTGGCAAGTGGCCGGCAGAATTTATGTCAAATGTTGAAAATAAGAATAGCTTTACAGCGCTGTACACTTTGAATCTACACTTCACTTTTGGTACAAATTCGATGCACACTAACCCTCATGCTCACAGGATTCTTGTTTTCTTACCGACTTTCTCCGACAGATTTATGCTTTCGAGCTCTGGGTCAAATGGTGCCTTAAAATGGTGTTGTGTTTATCATGTTTAAAAGAAGAGACCATATGAATGCCCCCCCCCCCCCCCAGTCGTATCCATGACATGGTAAGTCAAAGTTATCAGAAAGCTCCGAGTTCACAAATTGTGACTTGTTTGCTGACGTTTTTGGAGCCTGTATCAACCCATACAGGAACAAAAGCAAATGTAGACAAGTTGTTAATCTAGACATTAATTGTAACCTTCATCGTCTCGTCTCTTGTTCCTCTGCGTGGTGTTTTAACACTAAGTAAAGATGTAACATTTCCACATAGAAATCCAGGAGGAGAGCAAGAGACCTTTTGGTGTCCATATTATTGTTTCCTAGCAACGCTTCTTATGCGGATACCACTTGAACGCCATGCTTTTCCTGGACACAAATTCATGACACGACTTCACAAGTTCCATTTGAAGGCAGCAAAAGGCCGCAGCAGGGACTAGCGATCATGCGCAGAACATTTAGGCCAGTCCGGGTCTGGTTGAGGCGTATTCATGCAGGAGTAATTCAACTCCTGCTTGTATACAACTGATAGAACAAAGGTGATAGAAACCCCTCCTCTCAATCAATTTCACCCACCCCTGTAGAGTTTCCTGACAATAGTGTTTCTGTTATAGTAGTCACACCCCTGCATTGAGTTAATAAATGATAGGCTATGTCAAATTTGAGGTCAAAGCTGATTTTTCAACCTTTCCAGCTTCTTGATTTTTTTTTTTATTTTTACAGTAAAACAAAGTGTAGGGCACTGGTCTCAAATAATGGATAGACATACATAGCTGTATACTGGACAGTTAACTGTAGCTACTCTAAATGTTTTGAATTTTAAAGACAGTATATTTAGTAAATTAAAAAAAATCACATGATAATCAGATTTTTTACTTTCATTTTCTTTGAGTGGTTTACTTTTTCAGAAATGGGATCACATGCCATAACTCGACTGTCTGGTTGGGTGCCAATCAGCATATAAAAAAGTCAGTGTGTAAAAATCCCCATCTGTTCCTGTCATTTGACGAAGCATTCGAGGTGAGGAAGCACTTTAGCTGCAATGGCAGGTAAGTTTGTTCTTGTATGTTTTACATAAAAATGAATCTGATGTGCTGTCAATGTAACTGCAACCTGTGTCAGGTATATCAGATGATTCTATTTACAAAGCAAC
Organism: Naso thynnoides; assembly: GCA_029783665.1. NCBI lineage: Eukaryota > Metazoa > Chordata > Actinopteri > Acanthuriformes > Acanthuridae > Naso > Naso thynnoides. The sequence goes on along the minus strand of JAQLOL010000016.1, from coordinate 13,242,304 downwards.
TTCCCTAAAACAGCAGACGAACAAACTGAAACTGTCGCAATCACTTTCGTTTTTGAATTGTGTAACCTACATAAACAATAATATACCAGAATATTAATAAAGACAATGTTATTATATGCACAAAATAATGGCATTTACTTCTGGCTCAGCTGTCGTCCTACTTTTAAGTTAATGCTACCAAATGTTAGCATACTAAGATGCTAAACTCGGATGATGAACATGGCAACACTAAAGAAACTGTGCTGTCGTGTTTTTTTTAATTTGCACCGTTGGTTGTTCTTACTGTCAATGTTATCAATTGATGTTTATGGTGTTTTATGTTGAAATGAACTTTGATGTGTTATTTTAGAGGTCTATATCGTTTTTTTAAGATATATGACATTACTTCATCATGCTAAAAGGAATAATATCATGCTATATGTTTGCTCTTTAGCCCCATCTACAGGCCGACCAGTGACAATAACTATAAGCACTGCATGTAGGTTTCAAGTGGAACCCCCACCACCCAGACCCCCAAAGATCCCAGGTAAGAAGAAGAAGAAGGACTCAGTTGTCAGTTTATGTGGACACAGAGCAAAGCTGTGGGCAGTTACAACAGCTCAGCAGTTAATCCTGCCTTCAACTTCAAATTTTAAGTTACTTTTGTGTCTTGTGTTGTACTGTATCATGGAGCGGTGTTTCTAATAGTCTACAGTCTACACTTATACAATAGAGGATGTGTGGAAAAACATCTCTCAATACAATCAAATTGACAGCAAAAAACAGCAAAACTGCTGATAATAGAGAAATAATTGTATTTGGCTATAATGGAAAAAGTTTTACATTGTGTTTTAATGTTTTCATGTGTCAGAGTTTCTATTTTTTATGTTGCTTTCATGGATGCAGTATTTATGTGTGCATGTGACATGGGCAAACATGGACATGGGCAAACAAAAAATATTAAAAAGTAAAATTTTCTTGTTAGCACAAGAAACTATCGTGCGTAAGAGATTTTTTATTTTTTTATTTTTTGCCCATGTCTGTTCAGTATCTCCATACAAGACAAATTTTAGTGACACTTTAGTTAAAGCATGCATTATAACATAATAACATACCTATAATGCAGTATAACACACCTATTGTGTTGTATAATCGTGGTTATAAGCACTCATGGTTAGGGTTAGGGTTAAACCCAAGCATAATCCCTTGTAACGCATTGTCATGTGTTACAATTTGTTATATATGTTCATAATGTGTTATTATGCATTATAGTGACAGGCTTTAAGTGAAGTGTTATCCAAATTTCTTCTCTGGAACAATAAATACACTGTATTGTCTTCTATGGTATAGAACTTTTCAAGACAAAATTACAAAATATTTCAAGGAAGAAGAAAAAAAGCATTTTATCTCACATTACCAGTCTGACCTTTTCTTTAAATCTTACCCCTCTAGTTGGAGTCACAGTTGTATGGACTGTTGTATCTCTTGTGCGAGTCATCTTTGGTTAGTATGCTCTTTCTTTAGCATGTTTCACATATAACTTGTGTCTTTTAACTACAAATAACCTTCAGTATTGCAACTAAACACCGCTCTTGACTCCATCATCTGTAGGTGTTGTGTATTTTCATGACTGCCCTCAGCAACCAAACATTCCCAACTACCTGCTGGGTCTCGCTTTGGAGCCTCTGCTTGCGATACCATTTGTGATCTTCCCCTGTGAGAGTAATGCTGCTCAGCAACGGGAGCATCCTAAAGGTTTCAAAGCCTGTCTGGGTTGTTTAGTATGCATCTTTTGCCACTTGTGGGTTCTGGCAGGTAAAGAGGAAATATAAATGTAATTTTAAGACAAAACATTTTTTTAAAATGTAGCTAAATGTTTTCATCTCATGCGTCCACAGGTGACATTTGGGTCTTCTCTGTCTATCAGCCCAACTATGATCCTACAGCTGCTGATGGTCTTTACTGCGATAAGACGCTGTACACATTTGCTTTCTGGAATGCAGTGTGGGAGACTTTTGCAATTTGGGTCAACATGGCCAAATGCTGCAAAGGACTGATGTTCGGTGTGTTGATGAGTTCTGCACCAGCAAACAGAGACTTTTATGGGAATGTTTGAGGCATAGATCAACGGATCAAGGGTTTGCTGATTTACCTGATGATCTAACTCAGGTTAATCACACATAAGACAAAGAAAAGCATTAAATCCTCACCAAGTAGAAGTTGGACAGAAAATGGCTGGTATTTTTCCTACTGAGAAATGATTCAATTAACAGTAAAGCTGTTAAATAATTTCATCATCATTGTCAACGAATCAATAAATCAGCATAGCATTCATACTGTGATTTGAAGGAAATTTCCTTCTACACTTAAGTAAAGATTTTTCTGGTAATTTCTGTTATGTTGTGTAAGCTTGTAAGACTTCCTAAATATATGAAGGATGCATGGGTTGTTTTTTTTTGTAAATATCCTGTTGTTCCTATTTCTTCATTAAAAGCTATGTAATGTTGTTTTTGGTTGGAATGTCAGTTGTAAATAAAGGTTGTTGGTTAAATGAAAGCCTTTTGTGAAATACAACAATTTGTTCCCATCTTTGCAGCCATTTTGTTCCTATATGACGTCATTCAGCGGTGCACCAATGAGGTTATTTTGTTAAAATTTGGGGACTTTAGGTTTCTTTTTAAATTAATTAATTTTTTTAAAATTTAACAACTCCCTTTTTTTCCTCGTGAGAAACTCTTGACAAAAATCGGGCTCCATCCGGTCGTGAGAGTGAAGTCCAGTCCCAAACTGGTCGATGACGCTCCGTTCAACTAGCCAATAAGGACAAGGTAAACAATGCGCGTGCAGCTATCACAACTGCCCCCCAAAAACCTGCGACCAGTCTTCTTCTGTAATGGCAGGCAAGTCCAGCTCCCTGTGACAACACTCTCTAACACTTTCTTCACTAAAAACCTTTAATTGGACACTTTATATTTGAGCTGTCTCGTCATAAATGCTAACATGCGAACTAACCTTGTTTTGTTAAATTCCTGTGTTTTCTCTTCTGCGCAGATAAAGTTAAAGAGCTCGTTTCAAAGTGTCTGCAGGCACGGGACATGGCATACTGTCCATACAGCCGGTTCCCTGTCGGTGCCGCCATATTAACAGCAGATGGCGCTATAATCACAGGTAAAAACCAAACCAGCGAGTTCTCTCCTTTCAAGTGCAGCCGATAACTGAGAGGAGTGAATGAGACTGTGTCCGTTTACTCAAAAACTGTAAGCTGAATAAGTGCAATTTTTAAGTGTTCGTGCTTTATTTGTAGGCTTCCAGGGGATGGAACTTTATACTTAGAGGCCTAATTATTATTATTATTAGTAGTAGTAGTAGTAGTAGTAGTAGTAGTTGTAGTAGTAGCCTAGTATCATGAAAATTGTGCCCTAAATGAGGCTACTGCAAGCTGCCATTGCTAAAATCACTGCTAAAAATTTAATTTTAAAAAAATCATTAAAAAATATGATGAATGAATCATCATGGTCAAAAATCCTTAAAGTGATCCAACAATAAAATATAGGATGTTAAACTCACAGGGACCAATATTCTGTATAGGCTAACAGGTACTGAAATATAAAGTATTTTTTTATATGCAGATATAAAATGACTTAATAAGATTTTGAATGCAGAACTTATAATCTTGTAATAAGATATTACTTTACATATCGGTAGGGAAATTGTTGTGCAGCAGCTGCAGTACATGGGAGAAAACAGTAGGAATGTACAGAATGCAAATATAAAACATTTTTATTAGTAAGGTAGCCTGCACAATGCCAGAAGTGTAATAGAATAACGGCAAGTGTAATAAAAATTATTGTAAACTGGTTAGCAGCAACGGTAAGCTGCCAATCTAAAGTAAATGGTAATTAAAATACTTAAAGTGATATTTTTAATTATTGTAAGTAGAAGTTCTAAACAGGTCTTTCAGCAATGAAAAAATCATTTAAAAAAATTAAACCGTAGAGGTTTTATATTCTTATCTGCATTTAATGCTACATGTATAACATGGCTTCTGCACACACGAGATACTTTCCAGTTTCACTTCGTACATTTCAGAGATCTTAACTGCAACTCCTTTTTTACTTTTGTCACAATACTCTCTATAGTTGATGCTTAAGTGGGTGCATACTTTATTTAGTACCTTGTGTGTGATATGCTTCATTTTGTGTACTCAATGCTAGACATACAGTTGGCCTACTCTCCTTTTTTTATAGGTTACATATCAACGTGCATCTGCTGTTGTACTTCTGTTCCTTATCTCATCTTAATGTATCTTATCTTGCCTTAAATTATCTTATCTTGTTTTATCTAATCCAACAATTCTGGGGGGGAATCATGATAAGCCTCATTAACCAAAAGTACACGAAGAGGTTAAAAATAGCTTTAACTCCATATGATGTTGCTGCATTACATCAATGCATTAGTAATAATACAAATATGTAAAACATAACACTATAACATTAAAGGGTTTCATTCTGATGAATCATAAGTATTTTTATTGCTGGTATCTGAGCACACTTTAACACTTGAAGATATAAATCATAAAGGGTTTTATGGTGGAATAAGAATGAATACAAAGTGCAGAATATAAAAACAAGGAGAATCAAATATACGACTCATAAAGTCTCCAAAAAAAGATTCTGATAAGTCTTAAAAAAGAGTGCAGAGTTAAAGTGTGTGTGTGTGTGTGTGTGTTTCCAGGCTGTAATGTGGAAAACGCCTCCTACGGTCTGACCGTGTGTGCTGAGCGGACGGCCATCCAGAGAGCCGTGGTGGAGGGACACAGACGGTTCACGGCCATCGCTGTAACATGGTGAAACTCCCGGCGTGATGACATTGAAGGCACATAAAGAGTTTCATATAGTGTGTTTATGAGACTTTTGGCCTCTTTTCTGTGCAGTGATATCAAAGATCACTTCGTTGGACCATGTGGAGCGTGTCGGCAGGTTCTTATGGAGGTGAGGCATCAGTTTCATGAACAGGGCAAACAATCATTATCACAAGATCAGTAAGTATTATTTACAATCTGAAGTTCACTTTATAAATCATGATGAAACTACAAACTTAACTCTTGACTCCCTGGGTTCAGATCATATGCTTTTTTGGTAAAATACATTTAAAAAAAAAAACAAAAACAAAACATCATTTCTGCATGCTGCAGTCACTGGGGTTGTGCTTTCAATATTTTTCTCCAGGAAACGTGGGTGTGTGGGCAACACCGCTTTTATAAACTGATTGCAGTAATTTCAGATTCTCCTTTTAGCTGCAAATCTCACAGTTTGTGGACTTCAGAAAACATAACTAAACAGTTAACAGAATAAATACAACATTTTAAAAAAGTAAAATAAAACTTTAAATTCAGATACTTTCTGGTTTCAGTCCTGGCTCTGACACTGTCTGTAACTTGTTTTTTAATAGTTTCTCCTTCACTGCTGTGCATCTTTCCCTCCAGTTTGGAGAAGACTGGACTGTTTACTTGACCAAGCCGGATGGATCTTACAAAGAAACCAGCCTCAGAGAGCTGCTGCCTCTCGCCTTTTCCCCGGCACACCTTGCAAAGAATTGATGAAGCCTCAACAGAATCCTTACACATCATTGTTTAGGTACTTCAGTACTTTGTAGTGACAGTTTTTTTGTTCTTGCATCACTGCAAATTTGATAAACAATAAAAAAATGCTCCCCTAAACATGTGTTATTATTATTATTATTATCATTATTATTATTATTATTAGTTGTTGTTGTCGTTGTTGTCATAGAAGTAGTTGGCTTCTAGTAGCATTGGTATTGCTGAAGATGACGTTTCAAGCATTTATGTCATATGATGGAAAAGTGGGCGGGGCTGAAATCAGTTTCCGGAACCATGGAGGCTGTTGTCAGCGATGTTGTAGCTCCTGAAGACCTTTTAGTAAGTTCTCTCGTCACAAAACCTTTTTCTCTCTTCAAACACACACCTAAGGACATTAGTGACTCAAACTGAGGCGTTGACATCCCACGTTTAGTCGGTTAATGTCGAAACTTGGGTGAAAAAAGCGCCGTGTCGAAGATTCTTTGACGCGTCACACAGCTAGCTAAATGCTAAAGATGATGTTTACGATCCGAAACTGGTCGCGGTGACATTGTAATTTCCGCAGTGGAATAAAATGACTCTTTAAAGTAACACTTTAGTTATTATGTGTACTTTTGTGACCATAACGAGACCACAGTTGGAGATAAACTGCTAGTTGGACTCCTGTTTACTTAGTAAACGTTACACAATCGGTGCTGTAAGCTAACGTTACTCAAACATACGGTAAATGACGTTACAGCGTTAGTATAAGCACGTTTCTGTTTGACTCTCTGCCTGGACAGATGTTTCAATGAAAGATGTCACACAAATGAAACTACGTGGTCGCGTCATGGAAAACGATACCTGTTTTGTTTTGGCAGAAATTCGAAAAGAAATACAACAATGAGCTGGTGAAGGGAGCTGTGTCCAAAGAAACAAAGTTTGAATATGCCTGGTGTCTGATCAGGAGTAAATACTCAGAAGATATCAAGAAGGGAACTGTGTTGCTGGAAGGTGAGTTTAGTAAAAAATATATTTATATATGGTTTTATTACTTGAGTCTATGGTTACCTTGACTTGCCTTGTCCTCAAAGGAGGCAAAAGTACAAACAGTTTTTATTTAACTAGAGGTACAGATATTTCTTTACCTCTTTACTTAAGTAAAATATTTTTAAGGTATAAAAGTAAAAGTATCTAATGAGCAATTTCTGTGCAAAGCTAAATGAACCTCATGATATATTAGTATAATGCAAAGCTTATTAAATGTAAAAGTGGAGTTAGTAGGATTTGTCCGGGCTGTTCCTTAACTCATCAGAAAATTAATTGTTGAGTCTCTTTCCTAAAATGTCAAATAACATTTTGGGTCGGTAAAGCGTCCAGTGAGCACAGCCAAAAAGGCAAAAGCATAAAAAAGTAAAGTAACAAGCCTGTTTTAAAAATGTAAGGAGTAGAAAGTACAGATATTTGTGTTTAAGTGTAGGGAGTAAAAATAAAAAGTTTTCAGAAAAGTAAACACTCAAGAAAAGCCCTGATACCTGAAAAACTCTACTTAAGTGGCTGTCTTCATTCACAACATGCAAAGCATTAAATCTCCTTTTCCACCGGCTTATCTTTGCCCAAAGGTCGAATGCTTGTTGCTGAACAAACAGATCAACAAATTAGTTGCGTTTGTAAGCATTCTTTAAAATATTACAGAGGTAAGCATCATTTCAGCAGTTTGGTTTTTTTGTCTTTTGTTTACTGTAAAATGCTGAGGTGTACTGAGTTGGTCATGTGATCTTGACAGGGTTCCTGTATTACCGTTTCAGACATTGCAGCACTCCCATACAGAAATTCTTGATGATTAAACTCACAAGGGATTGTAGATGCAGTATTAAGTCTGCCAAATGCATGTAAAACTGTCTAAATGATCGTTTTATGAAGGGAGGATTCACTGTAGAGTAAAGTTGGACTCCTCTCGGAGATCTGTTAAATTAAATTTATGTGTTGCGCAATTATTTTCATCGTCATTTATTCTGCAGCTTGTTAATAAAGTAAGCAATAGGAAAATCGATGTCTCCCCAGGGCCTAAGGTAACGTTTTTAGTTGTCTTATTTTGTTTGGCCGACTGTCCAAATCATAGAGTCATTCAATAAACTAACAGAGGAGACAAAATAAAAAAAAGGACAAGTTCACATTCAGGAAGTCGGAGTGAGAAAATACCTGAAATTTGCAACGAAAATTAAACTAAACTGTGAATCATTTATTAAGAGTTTCTGTTGATTAACAAATCAATAAGATTGCAAGTATTTAATAATTAACTTTAGTAATTAACTGCTTACTGGATGGTGTCTTAAAAGGATTTAAATATGTGAAGGTGTTTGAGGTCACTTTTAATACTAGAAAACACAGCAAGGGTGTTACTGAAAACTCATTTTGAGGGACACGGCAGCTTCACTGCTCATGGATGATTGCTAGAATGCATTATCTTAAACTTTTTCATAAGGATGTGTGTTTTCGTCTTACAGAGCTCGCCTACAAAGCATCAAAAGACGACTCCAGAGACTACTTGTTCTATCTTGCAGTGGCCAACTACAGACTCAAAGTGAGTGTCATTCCCTAAAGTCATCACAATCATGAAATTGTTGGATCATCAGTCATCTTTTTTTTTAATCCCTGAGGATTACGAATCATTTTTACGCATCGATGTCAATTACATTACATTAGATTTGACTGTCAGCCCCGTTCTTCTTCCAGGAATATGAGAGAGCCCTGAAGTACATCCGAACTCTCCTGAAGAACGAGCCGGGGAACAAGCAGGCTCTGGAGCTGGAGAAACTCATCGACAAGGCTTTGAAGAAAGGTAAGAACTAACCTGAGGATTGGATCAGCCAGGGCTGTGTCCATCTGGGGTTTCCTTCAGGCTGAGAAGAGCTGGAGGTGCTATCTGCTACTTAAATTTTCTTTTGCTGTGAATATTAAAGGGGAATTCCCGTTTTTTGAAACCTGGACCTTATTTATAGGAATAAATACGCTCATATACTCACCCAGACAATTTTGGTGCAGCTTGGAGTCCTTC
>JAQLOL010000016.1:13186572-13200867 GCA_029783665.1 Naso thynnoides | reverse complement strand
AGCGTGTGCCTGCCGCAGGAGTTGCTCTCCTCATCGGCAATAATGCGGTATCGATCCCGTCAGAGGGTGATTGAACGCGTATGACATTCTGGAAGTTTCTGTGACACATGGAGAGGTGGGGGGGGGTTGCAGTGAAAGTACAGGGTGCAGAAAGTAGCGGCTGGTTAACCACAGTGCAACTGTAGATGTCAGAAATGTGCAGCGCAGCAGCCATAAGGTTGCAGTTTATTCATAGAGGGCACTTAACCAGAATAACATAATTTGGCTCGATTGCAATGCAGATGTGAGGGGAGGCACTTGGAGGTCTCGGTGCAGATGTCACGTGAAGGGAAATGTGAGATTAATCAGGATAAAAGTGTCATTTCCTACATAAATATTCCAGGAATCATCCATTGCATTGTCTTCCACTTAATTAGCTCGACTCGGGACCGGCAGCCATGCAGCGCCAGACAGATAAATTAGTGTCAAGCTTCCAGACGAGGACCTTTAACCCGCTCACGACCTCTAGCAGCGGTGGTCGGGGTCCCGGAGTGGGATTTGCACAGCGGGGAAAAAAAAAAAAAAAAAAAAGGAGTCGTTCCAGTTCAGCGCACCGTCCCGCTGGCGGCCTCCGAATCACCGAGCCCTGCGTGCGTGCTGCCGCCGCCCCCGGCGCGTCTTCGGCGGCTGCGCGCTGCACGGGCTTCGCGGGAAGCGAGGGGCTGCTTGTTTGGACGGGGTGGGAGTGAGGAAGAGGAGGCGGAGGTGGTGGTGGTGAGGGGGGGGGGGGGTGTTGCTGCCGTTGCTGCTGCTGCTGCTGTTGGTGCTGGTGCGAGCGCTCACCAACAAAGGCAGGCAGACAATAAAATCCCACAAAATGCAGCCTATCAAACAGGCTGGTTGCACGGAGACCGCAGCCCGTATTTTGGTCACGCGTTAACGCTTTGCTGCATTTGCTTCTTTGAAGCCACGCTGCTGCTGTTTTCTCTGTGTCTATTTCTTCCACTCCAAGCCAGGTCAGGTTACAGGTTAAATTGCTTTATTGCACAGAAACCTTGAGGGAATAACTGGCCTCATAATCTCTCATCATTTGCTGCTTGAAAGCGGAGAGACAGTCATGTGTTTTGGATGCACTGAGGCTCCCTGTTTCCTCATAAAAGTTGGAGGATTTACACTGAAAAAAAAATAAATTAAACATTTAAAAAACATATAACTGGTTAAAACTAGATTTCTATATAATTTCTCCAGACTTATTTTTAAATGAAGGACGCCTGAAATAGTTTTTTTTACAAAGGTGCTGGTCACACTTCTGCATTGATAAACCAATTGTCCCCCTGTTATGGAGCCACCAACACCAGCTGCTAAATCCACTTACAGCCCTCTGACAAACTGTGTCTAATATAGCATGTGTCGCAATTTAGATAAGGTCAGAGGTCGCCGAAGCCACCGTGGCCATCATGCAGCTTTTGTTGTGTGTAATTATGTTCAGCGGGGATTAGCCGCATGTTGAGAAGATTATTGTTCATCTGATTCCGATAACTGTCTTTTCTTTCACGCTTCAGTCTCCCCTCTGCTCTTCCTGCCAGACGAAGAGCCGGACATATCAGACAGAGAGGTCCCGTGCAGGAAGAAAGGCCGGCCGAAGAAAAAGAAAGACGCAAAGAAGAAAGACAAAGAGGGGAAACCCATTAAAGCAAAAAAACGCAAGAAGATTGTAAGTTTGAGCTCTCGTGTTTTGGATTTCTTTCTCCAGACAATACACCGTCTTCATTGCTCTCTCGATATCCTCCTCTCTCGTGTCCTCTTCAGGACAGCGATGTAGACAGAGACTCAGACAGAGAGAGAGACTTCGGCGAGAACTCTGACAGCGTAGCCAGCGACTATGGATCTGGGGAGAAGAAGAAAAAGAAGAAGCATAAAGAAAGGAAGGAGAAGAAAACCAAGAAGAAGAAAAAAGACGATGGGGAGCGCGACAGCAGTCAAGAGGAAACGACAAAGGTAAAGCGCCCAAGTCGTCTTTAGCAAGTCCTCCCTTGTTTCATCCCTTATTTTTCTGATCTGATTGGTGTTTTTTCCACAGCAACCGATAGAGCAGAAGACCTCGGCCCAGCTGGCGAAAGAGTGGGGTCTGGAGGATGTTGATCATACCTTCACAGAGGAGGACTACAGGGAACTCACCAACTATAAAGCCTTCAGCCAGTTCATGAGGTACAATCTTGCTCTTGTTTCCTTGTGGTGTTGATGTGGACTGCTGGAAAGCATCATACACACGCTGTTTGTTTGTGTTGTCTAATGCTAAATGTCCCCTAAGTTTATAATTAGAGGTGTGTTTTCACATTCCTGCACAGAGGGAGGCAATGTCTGTCTGTACTTCTCTAAAATCTCAGATTCAAACGAGGCCTCGGCAAACTAGATTTAGTTCAAGTTAGAAGGTCGATCACAGGCTAAGAAACCTGAAACCTGCAGCTCAGAGTGGACTTGTCACCCCAGAGAGTGTGAATTTGCATTAGCACAACTGCTAACACTGTGTCAGCCACTTCCAGTTACAAGCTAGCAAGCTAACAAACAACATAAGAGAGAAAATGATGCTAAGTACACTTAACTCTCTAATATGTCTGTTAGCTGCTGATTTTTGAGCTCACCAGACTCCTCATCTGGGTCTTAGTCTAAATGAGGCGCCAACATGTATCACTCCTGTGGTTGTTTTGTTGCTAACGTTAGCCATCTTGACGCACACTGCTTTTTCACTGGTTGGCCTTGCTGGCTACCTACATCCAGAATTTCCCAAGGTGGAAAAAAGAGTTGTTGTGCTTTCTAACCCCCTTTTTCAGCGCAATAAATGACGACAAACACCTGCAGTTGAATCTCTCTAATGTGTCCTTTATGCTAATGTTAGCCATCTTGATGCACACTGCTCTTTAATTGGTTAGCCTAGCTAGCAGCCCACTTCCAGAGTTTCCCGTGGTGGAAGAAAAAGTTGTTTTGTTTTTAACCTATTTTAGCAATACACGAGGCCGAACACTTGTGGCTGAATCTGCAATGTTTCATCTATGCTAACGTTAGCAGCATTGATGTGCACTGCTCTTTCAGCGGCTAGCCTGGCTAGCAACCTACATCCAGTATTTTTTTAATGAGCAAGGAAGAGCAGATGTGCTTCTAGACCCTTTTCAGAGTTTGTTTTTTCTTTTTTTATGTTAGAAAAATATGTTAAACAAAATATTAATCATATCACCTAAAATGAGTAAGGAGAGGATCTTTAGTAGCCAGTTCTAAGGTAGCAGGATTCTGTGTTTAAATGTCCTATATTATCTTGTTTTCAGTTTCATCATTTTATTGTAAAAATGTTGCTCAAAGCAGGATTAGGTTAGTGAGTTCCTGCATCAAGATACTTGTGTTTCGAAAGCTTTGAGACTGATAAGAAGGAATACAGGGATTAAAGGACATTTATGTTGCTTTTTAGGGGTTGAGTGTGATTGTAATCTTTACAGCCCTACAGAACTATTTACAATAAAGGCACTGGTCTCCTGCATACATGTATGTACTTCTGTGTATTAGGTGAAAAGATCAACACACAAGACAAGCCCAGTTTGAGTGTTCAGAGTGTGACCTTGATTACAGTTCTACTTTTCAGGCCCTTTCTATTGAAAGCATGTGTTAAAGAATCAGAAAAAAAGCTGCTTTAACGCTGCAGAGTATGTGTGCATTTACAAGAAACTTGACTTTTCTCGCTCTCAGTGTGATTACACAGAAATAGACATAACACAAGAACAACAAAGATAACAAAGATATCAAACCAAAAAAAAAAATTAACCCTCTGATTTTATATACATACAAGTTGGTAAGAAAACAGATGTTTTAAAATATGTACTCAAAATGTTTATGTACTGGTCAAACTGTATGAATTATAAACAAGAATGCAGTGATGTAGAGGCGCAGAGTGCAAAGAGTGCTGATATAAATATTGAATGATAATGAATCATGTAACTTTATATAGAAGATGTAATTGGATACGTACAATATACGCCCATGTACATTTCCATATACATTGTATATAGTATACTCAGGTTTTTAATGGATAATGGTGATAAGTACAAGTAAAAGAAGGGTGTATATTTGTAGAGACAGTGGATGTAACATATGCACATGTGCACAGAAGAAATGGAGTGGTGGCTACTTTACTGTAAAATTAAATGCTTCGAACAAAAAGTGCCTGCGGTGAAACTACTAATAGCTTACTAACACAGATACGTGTAACATGAGTTGAGCCCAAGTGCGACTACCTGCCTCTGTTGTTCTCTGGCAGCTATGACTTTATCATCGCAGCTTGTTTTGCTTCTCAGGCAGCAGTGCTGTCAGTGTGTCAATGGCAGCCTGAGGCTCGGCCCCTTTGGCTGACTCATACCTGCTTTGACACCAGTAACATAAAGTAAATCTAGACTAAACTGAAACTGAAAAATGCCAACAACTGAAGTAGGAAAACTCAACTATATTGTCCCCTAGGCCGATGATCGCCAAGAAGAATCCTAAGATCCCCATGTCGAAGATGATGACCATCCTGGGGGCCAAATGGAGGGAGTTCAGCTCCAACAACCCCTTCAAAGGCAACGCTGCTGCGGTAGCGGCAGCTGCTGCAGCTGCCGCAATCGCTGTTGCTGAGCAGGTCTCCGCAGCAACTGCCTCGCCAGAGCCGCTACTGCAGCCGCCGCCGATCAGAAAGGCCAAGACGAAAGAGGGCAAAGGTCAGTGCTCAGCTTTTGACCTTTAGCCTTCCTACCTCTGCACCCCTCAGTTTTGTCTCAGTTCAGTAGCAGACATATAGAGTTACAGAAGAATTATAGAAAAAATATCACATGAAACTGACCCTGTGGTTTACATGCTAAGACAATTAGCTAATTAACTTACTCCTTTGTAATATAGATATAATGTAAACCTTACTTTGTCAGTCTTTTGTGTCAAATAATGCACATGATCTTATTGTACAGGCCCTGGCTATAAGAAGCGCAGTAAAAGTCCTCGAGTTCCAGACAAGAAAAAGGCTGCAGCAAAGGCCAAAAAGATGGCACCCATTCGGATCAAACTGTCGCCTATAGGTGCCAAGAGGAAGAAGAGTTGCTCAGTGAGTACAAAGCTTCATTATTCTACCTCTCTGCCTACTTTCCATCCCCTTTTTCCTGTTCATTTTACCTGCTTACCCCCTTTTTCATTCTTTCTTTCGCTGCCTTTCTTTACGTCTCCTTGTTGTCTGTCAGAGCGACGACATGGACGAGGACGAGTCCGAGCAGGAGGACTCCAGCGTCCACAGCTCCTCGGTTCGCTCCGACAGCTCCGGCCGCGTCAAGAAGAACAAGAGGGGACGGCCAGCCAAGAAGAAGAAGAAACGTAAGCGCTAATTTTGTAAGACTAAGCGGAGATTTTGCTTTGCGGTATTTTTGCTGTGGGTGATTGAAAATTGCAAGTCAGCACTGTCTAAGAAAACAGATACACTCGCCCTAGTCACCTGATTTGCCCCCTAGGACTACTGCTACTTTCCCAATGAAGAAGCAGCTCAATGATCACCATTTTGACAGTGACAATGAGGTCATCGCTGCTGCGTACCAATGATATATGATCATGCTGCTTCATAACTGCTTGACTTAGCGTGTAAATGCCGATGGGGACTACACTAAAAATAAATGTGTTAGGTTTTCTAAAACTAGTGCTTTCTAACTCAGGCCATGAACTTACCAATCACTCCTCATCTTTATGCATTGGGAATATTCTCTGCAGGGGTACGATAGAGAAAATAAGTTAGTTAATACGTTTTCATTCAGATTTTTTAAAATGAAAAACTGTCCCTCTGTGTTTGCTGTCCTGCTCCCTCCAGTCGCTGGTGATGAGGAGGGGGACGGCTACGAGACGGATCATCAGGACTACTGCGAGGTGTGCCAGCAGGGCGGAGAGATCATCTTGTGCGACACGTGTCCTCGTGCTTACCACCTCGTCTGCCTCGAGCCCGAATTAGACAAGGCCCCCGAGGGCAAGTGGAGCTGCCCGCACTGCGTGAGTCCAGCTCAACAAGAACACGCCTGTTCCCGCTTTCTATGCATCTCTCTGCTTAGCATCCTCATTCGCATATCTATCTCCAAGCGACATCTTCACTTGGCAAACTGGAGTGAAAAAACAGTTAAAAGTGGTTTGTTTTCACTTGCTTGGAGCGCCAGATGAATAGAGTTCTGGCTTTGTAGCTGCATCACAAATCTCAGTGGAGAGCTGGCTGCTTTCAGACACGCACAGTCCTTTCCAAAGAAAGACAGGTATATAAAGTAGTGCTGTGAAAGTAGATCTATTCATACAAAACTCAAGATACAAAACCAGTGACCAGTCCTTCAAGCCACACTGTGTAGATCATGAGGTTATTAAATCTTTTAATTAATCCTGGAGGCATAACTTCCTTTTTGTGTTAAAAATGAGCCACAGTAGAACTTAGCACAGCCTGCGGGTTGTTCTGTGCTTCGCTTTCAGACCTTCGTTCTAATTATCTCCTGGTTCAGTCTGTGTGACTTTTCTGTGGACTGTCCAGGTGTTTGTTGGAGTGTTTGAGTACACTTGCTGTGAAAATACTAACACAGAGAAAAAAAAGACTTTCTAGCCTTTCCTTTTGCTTTTTCTCGAGCGTTTTGACCGTGAAGAAATATTGTTAAAGAAGAAATATTATAATCATTGTAGACTCCTGTCAAGCAGCTAGACATAACTGACCCAACAGTGAAGTCTGAAGATCTTTAGAAAAGTGTGACTCGTGCCCTATGTCTTTCTTACGTTTTCTGCATTCTCTCAAAACGGTCTGTGTCAGTTACTCCTCCCCCTTTCCCTCCTCCATGTGCGCCTCCCCACTCTGCTGTACTCGCATTCCCTTTTGTCCAATTACTGACACAAAATAAACACAGATAAAGTGTTACTTACAGCTTGCAACTCTCACTCTCGAACACAGAAAAAATAATGTAGGAACAGCGATCCTTTAGCAGCAGTAAGTAAATAATCCTTCTCATGTGCTCATGTTGAAGAACTGCAGTGAATAAATCCATACAGAGGTATTTTCTCTTTTTTGTCCAAGAATCCGAACGCTCTCAATTACTGTCTGGTGCTTGCCTCTTTAGGAAAGTTTAACAGAATTTACCATCCCTCATTCACTGGAAACAACACTGTATGCCAGCCATCGCGAACAAAGAGCTGACAATAATCCCTGTAGCAGAGAGCGGAGTGCCGTGGTGTCTGAGCAGAGTGCGGGAGGGGTCAGGAACAACACTGCGTGCACGAGTTTACATGCCCTTATAAGGAAGCCCAGCATGCATTAACATCACTGGAAAAACAGAGTTAAAAAAATTCCCTTAAGCACAGTGTGCGGAGCCAACTAAAACAGCCTGCAAGGATCACTTCCAAATGTGCGTACCTCATTTTGTGACGCTTTGGCATCATTTTTCACAATTATCTGACATTGCAACAACATTTATGGGTCAGAAAAGACGAAAAACCATAATAGCTCTCCTTTTAAACAAATTAATCATTATTCAGATCCTAGTGAAACCTAGTGTTGCTCTCTGGTATCAGTTGTTGCTGTTGTTGCTGAGGTTGCTGTATCCTCAGTGAAGGTGTGCCATACACTGAAGTTGGAATTTGCAGCATTAGTTAATTTCCACTTGCAAAACCGACACCATACATACAATCCATGCAAGAGCTTAGGAGAATTTGCAAGTTTATTCGCAGTTTGTGAGCATGATGCTGCCATCATTTACTATCTGTGTCTAAGTGATGCTTGCAAATCCAATTTGTGAAACAGGCAGCAGCTCTAGTAAAAGACCCACATCCGTGTTTTATTCTGCACAACGGAAAAGTCCATCAGCTGCCAAAGTTTAATGCTCATTTTTCTCCAGAGTGTCCTCCAACTAGCCAAAGACGGGTTTATAATTTGTCTGCTCATCAGGTCTGCTGCAAGTTTCTGCCAGATTGAGTTATTCTTTAAATCTGATTTGTTTGTTGGTGATGGAGACGTTCATGTTGTTAGACCCAAATCTGTTCATTACTCACAACTGCACTTTGGCGCACAGAAAAAGGAAACCACAAATATGCTAATTATCGTCGACTACAGGAAAAGTTCAGCACAAATCATGCAAGTAAGATCATATCTCAGCTGTAATAATTGTGATTATGATGGAAAGAAGATAAATTCTAATGGTCTGTGGACTAATTAGCTTTTGAGTTCTCCTCCTTGTGCTTCATAGTCGTAGTACCTCAAAGCCAATAAGAAACTATAGTCATTCATTGAAATCATGTTGACAGATGTCAGTTAATCACAATTTAATCTCCCAGGAAAAAGAGGGAATCCAGTGGGAAGCAAAGGACGAAGACTTTGAGGATTTTGAGGAGGACAGTGAGGACAGAGTGATATCAGAGGTCAGCGTCGGCGTCCCCACGGGGGCAGAGGAGGAGGACGATGACCACATGGAGTTCTGTCGGGTGTGTAAAGACGGAGGTGAACTGCTGTGCTGCGACACTTGCACCTCCTCCTACCATATCCACTGTCTTAACCCACCGCTGCCGGAGATCCCCAACGGAGAGTGGCTGTGTCCGCGCTGCACGGTGAGCTGCTTCTGTTTCACTTCAGTGCTGTTTATATCTGATTTCAAACAATGTCTAAATAAAACCCAAATGCCCCCCTAGTGTCCGCCAATCAAAGGACGTGTCCAGAAGATCCTCCACTGGCGATGGGGTGAACCTCCGCCTCCCATCCCCGTTCCTCCAGCTCCGGACGCCCCACCTGATGCCCCCCTGCCGCCTCCCATGAAGGGCAGAGCCGAGAGGGAGTTCTTCGTCAAGTTGACGGGGCAGTCGTACTGGCACTGTACCTGGATCACCGAGCTACAGGTGAGACAAAAAAACGTCAATGGGATTGCATGAGATTTATGAGATTGCCCAAAATATTGTAGACTTTTTTCAGATTTTTCTCTAATTTGTCAGTTTTTTCTTGGGAGATACAGGAGTTTATCCTCCACAGGCCTCTAAAAATCATTCAAATAAAACAAGTTAAAAAGGAAAATAACTTTATGTTGAATGCTCACAACATCTTATAACATGAAGACAATATTCAACATTGTTTTACTTTATTTTAAAGCATCACAAGCCACAAAGATTAGAATCTATAGATCCTGTGCGTCCATATTTGGCAGAAAAAAAACATAATATCACTGTCTGTTCTTTTGTTTTGGAAACATACAATATTTCAGCCATACCTTACAGTATAGACAATGCAAAACACTGTAAAGAAAGAGGTCACTGAAAATAATATAGAGACAGGCCATATGAGGAACATGGGAGAATTGCTCAAAGTTTTGGCTGATAAATAGCATCGAGTTACTGCTTCCTTCTGACTTGAATTAAAATCATTTTCTTTATCTTTGCTGCTTCCCTCTAGCTGGAGATTTTCCACTCAGTGATGTACAGAAACTACCAGAGAAAGACGGACATGGACGAGCCTCCCAGCCTGGATTACGGGTCAGGCGGAGAGGACGAGAACGGAGTGGGTAAGAGTGAGAAGAGGAGGGCCAAGGACCCCCAGTATGCCATCCTGGAGGACAAGTACTACAAATATGGCATCAAGCCTGAGTGGATGATGATCCATCGCATCATCAACCACAGGTGAGGAAGTGTGTTTAAGTGTGAGCATGCAGTATCTGTAGAAAGTTATTTAATAACTTCTATCAAAAGTTTCCAGTGAAATTGCAAAGTTTAAAGCCCTTTAAAAGTATCAACGTTCATCAGCATAAAACTCTCACTCGAACATCAAAATGATAAACCCTTTTAGGACATGCTGAGTAGGACTTTTAGCGTTCATACCCTTAATACTTAATACTTTAATATTAAAATTTCAATTTTCAATTTTTTTTTAATCTTTACTCATTGAAATGAATGGATGGAATGTTCATAGTTAGTGGATGAATTTACATTGAGATTTGTGTTAAGCTATTAAAATGTCTTGACACCTTCCTTCTTAACTCACACTTAGTACTCTTCATATGTGTTTTTTTCACTAACATCTAGAAAAAAATGTCTTCTTTCAAACAGTGTAACTATAGAAGCAAACTGACTTTCATATTTCGAGCCATGAGCCTCAAAGTGACAAGAGTGCTCCCCGTTGACTCCAATGTCAACTGAGACCAGAAACTTCAGTAGAAAAACAGAAAAAGGACTGTTTTGGCTTGCTCTGATTCGAACAGTTATGTTACAGCAAAATATATTTTACATCAACGTGTTCAGCAGTCGACACTTGCTGATACTCTTAAAAATCTGGGCGATAGGAATTACAGCCTTTGAGTTATAAGCTGGAAATGAACTATTTTCTCCAGACATTGCCTTTTTTTAGTTTACAACACAATCCATGGTCAGCTACTGTGTTTGCTTCTATTTTGAACATATGAAAATTACAACATCCAACAACTGCTGGAGGAAAAATGTTGGTTTTCAGACTAACTTTTTCCACAAGGAACACTAGTGATCCTGACTGAATTTTTTTAACGCACCACTTGAGCCTGAGAGATGGTGGTGCGTGTGGAGTGGACGTCAGATGTTTCGTGGAATGTTTTGGACGTAGGTGAAGACATGCTCCACACGGTCAGCCCCCGGGTCCTCAGCAAAGCATCCGCCACTAAGATCACAAAATTAGATGAATGAGAGGGAGAAATGCAGAATAGGAAATTGAAGCCGAAACCGAGTTATACACTTGGTTCTCAAAATACAACGAATCGCACTCTGGAGTCTTGTTTCCTATAAGTTGCAAAACAAATATACTACATGTATATGCACGTTGTACTGTATGTGTCTCCCTGCTAGTGTGGATAAGAAGGGAATCTACCACTACCTGGTCAAATGGAGAGACCTGACCTACGACCAGTGTACCTGGGAGAGGGATGACATGGAAGTCCCTGACTTTGCAATTTACAAGGGCAACTACTGGAGACACAGGTAGGATGTGTCTGAAACATATTTCACCCCCACTGAACAAACAAACCTTCTCAAACTGTAGCAAACATCAGCTGGGTTATGCCCACCCCCTAGCCTGACAGCCACGCAGGACAACCAGTTGGAGACAGTGCCGTGAAATCATATACACGTTTACATTACTCGTTGTTGACATTCTTTCTTTACTGTTTACTGTAGTGACTCAGTGTTGACTTGCTGTCCAACAGAGACGCAATAATGAAGGAGGATCCAGACAAACCAAGGAGGATGAGGACCAAGGGCCAGGAGGGTGAAGAGGAGTCTGCTGCCTCACCCGTCACTGATGTCAGTGAACTGTAGCTATGAAGTCACAGTTACTTCCCGTCTGTGTTTTCCACCAAATCTCGGTGTTTCTTTGTTGCTTAGTCTCTGGAGCTTTGTACTGTGGAGTAGTGAAGTTTAAAGGGGAGCCATATTGCCTAAAAATTACAGCCTTTGTTTTAATTTGTGTGTTTTCAATTCACTTAAAGACAGAATTCTTGCAGTCATACCTGTTCTCTGAAAAGTGAAAACATATTCCCTTTATATCTAAATTCTTAAAAAATTGAGCCTTGTAGAACTGATCTAAGTAGATGTTAATGAAAATAATTGATTTTACTCATAATCCTGTAACATTGCTAGTTCTCATACTGGTGTAACTGTTTCAAAAATGCTATCAGATGTGTTACAACCATGTTTTTCAAATCTCTCCTCTTTCTTCCCCCCTTTTGTTCTCATAGCCTACGATAAAATATGAGGAACAGCCCGACTTCGTCACATCGACGGGTGGGACGCTGCACCTGTACCAGCTGGAGGGTCTCAACTGGCTCAGGTTCTCGTGGGCTCAAGGCACAGACACCATCCTGGCAGACGAGATGGGCCTTGGCAAGACCATCCAGACCATTGTCTTCCTCTACTCTCTCTTCAAAGAGGTACTGGGCCGCACCTATCATCGTCATGTTTCCCCTGCTGGAAAGATGGAATATATGAATTGTGCTCCTCTTCCTCTTCCGTCCCTCAGGGTCACACCAAGGGTCCGTTCCTGGTCAGCGCTCCACTCTCCACCATCATCAACTGGGAGAGGGAGTTCGAGATGTGGGCGCCTGACTTCTACGTGGTGACGTACACGGGAGACAAAGACAGCCGCGCCATCATCAGAGAGAACGAGTTCTCTTTCGACGACACAGCTGTTAAAGGAGGGAAGAAGGCTTTTAAACTGAGGGTGAGGAGGGACACAGGAGGAAATGAGAACATAAAAATACATGTGTGTTATTTAGGGATGCCAGTATTTCAAATCTATCAGTTATTTACCTCATATTGTTATTATATAATCATATCATTTTATGTTGTTTAAAACTTGTTAGTAATTTCAGGTTTTGATTTGTTTTTTGTTTTGATTTTCATCTGATGTACCTAGTAACAGTGGGAATATTCTTACTAATATTGTGAGTGGAATTAATGCCAACAAAACTGCCCTGCCCAAATGTTTTTATAACTTCCTAAAGAAGCCCTGAAGGGACATTTAACCTTTTTCCAATACATTTGCCAGACTGAAACCTGTTCGTACAAAACCTGTGTTGTGCTTGCACACAAGCAAAGCATTAAACTTTGAACACTATGCATCATCATGGTATTTACACTGATGTTTTTATTTGTATAGTTTTCCTCTTGTCTTCCTGCAGAGAGAAGCTCCCATCAAATTCCACGTGCTGCTGACCTCCTACGAGTTGGTGACCATCGACCAGACGGCGCTGAAGTCCATCGACTGGGCCTGTCTGGTGGTGGATGAAGCTCATCGCCTGAAGAACAACCAGTCCAAGGTACTGCAGCCAATGTGTGTGTGTGCGTGTGTGTGTGCGCGCGCGCACGCGCGTGTGTGTGTGGTAAAGCCCAGTTATGTTAATTAACTTTAGACAGATACCCGAGTTGAAAAATCCCATTATATAATTTAATACATAACATTTTCTTTAAAAAGAGCCCTTAAAGTGTAAAAATCACCATCTCGCTGTCCTCTGGTGGACAAACTATGTAATTGCAACATATTTTTGATCTTGATTACAGTGTTTTGAACATATTTTGGGTTTTTTTTTACTGCCAATTCTTTTTACTTAAAACAAAATACTTTATTACACCAGTAGTGTATCAGTGGTAGTATTGTTATTATCAGTATCAGTACCACTTTTCAAGGGGTCCTGGGTACATATACTAACACAAACAATAAACTGTAAGTAAAAAAAAAGAATAAAAAGATACTGCCTTTACATCTAATGAGAAAAAATATATAATTGGTGTGGATGGCGAGATGGTGGCCGTGAGGCTCGCGCCAGTGTAAGCTCTGTGCACTAACTCTGTTGCACCTGCACTTTAAACCATCTGACCATGTAAATATTGTCTGTAATCTGTGTTGAGCTTTTTTCTTTTCATTTTTTGTGAACGTGTGTATATGTACATAGTCTCTGTCATAACATATCATTCGTGTCATGTCATGTTGTTGTCTATGTCAGATTTTCACTGAAATCTGAGCATTCTCCTTGCTGTACTGACTACAATTAATTAATTACTCTGATTCTGATTCACTCTTTCTCACGTTTGCAGTTTTTCAGGCGACTTAACGACTACAAGATCGACCACAAGCTGCTGCTGACAGGAACTCCTCTACAGAACAACCTGGAGGAGCTTTTTCACCTGCTCAACTTCCTCACACCCAACCGCTTCAAGTAGGACTCACACACACACACACACACACACACACACACACACACACACACACACACACACACAGATACATACACACACTACTACTCATGGAGTCTGCAAAAATTAGAAACTTATTTATTTATGTACCTTATAAATGGAGTCAGATAATTTGTGCTAATTTGCACCAAGTTATTTGTTTATTTGCCAAAGAAATATCTTTAACAGTCCGTCTCTTTGTTCAGTAACCTTGAAGGGTTCTTGGAAGAGTTTGCAGACATCTCCAAAGAGGATCAGATCAAAAAGCTCCACGACCTGCTGGGGCCTCACATGCTGCGGCGCCTGAAGGCCGACGTCTTCAAGAACATGCCCGCCAAGACCGAGCTGATTGTCAGAGTGGAGCTGAGCCCTTTGCAGAAGTACGACACACATGAGGGTTTATGTGGATTTTTTTTTTTTAATGGAAACATCTGGGGAACTTTCCTTTCTGTCTTCATTATTGACCACTCAGCCTACGTTTTATTAATAAAGTCACTGTGAAGATGCTCAGTTTAGGACTGAAGTACTTTTTAAATTCATACAGGGTTTCCGCGGGTCATTAAAAAGCATTAAAAG
>JAQLOL010000016.1:13135815-13182008 GCA_029783665.1 Naso thynnoides | reverse complement strand
CCTACTCCTTTTCAAACATACAAAGTATCAACTAAAGTGCTTCAAGTGGGATTTATATCATTCACATGTTTGAAATAAAGCCTTCATTCATTCATTCATTCATTCATTCATTCAAGAGGTGAACGGTGTTAAAAACGCCATAATTTAAGGCTGCACTTTTCAAAAATGATAAAATTCTGATTATTTGGACTGATATTGCGAGGACTGAATGATCGTTCTTACATCATGATTCTCACTTTCATTGAAAGACGTGAAAAATAATGGATCTGTACCAAAAAGAAATATTTTCTTAAAGGACCGTACCAGTGTTTTTTGACTCTGCATTAGCAAAGATCACCCCATCTTCTACAAATGTTGTTAAAGTTCAACCATGTGTTTACTTTAGTAGATCTCACACTGCTTTTTTAAAGCCCATTCACTGCCATTCATGTTAAAAACACTCTATAGAAACATTATAGGACATGTGAAAGTTGCCAGGTATAAGTAATTCACCCCTATAAAGAGAACGTCTGTTTGTTGGGTCAAAAATTACAGAGTGACAGAAAGGGGAGCTGTGAACCATTGAGATGAAAGTTATTACGCCTGGAAAAAATAGTTCCTTACAAGTGCTGCCCTCCTGGCTTGAATATTAGCATGACAAAGAATTTCGACACAGACGTTCTTTTTAACTAACGTTGTCATGCATTTTCAGGTACTTTCTGTAATGTTTATTTGAATATAGACAAAATGTAAACAAACATTATATCTCGTTGATAAAGCTATTTTGGGAAAAATGTGCGGGGTTTATTAACCTCTGTGGCCGATGTCAGGACGATGACATGTAACACCTTTAATGCCGGAGGTGGAGGTGCTGCAAAACGGCGCGAAGCACCATTTCCCATCTGAGCAGCCGCCTCGCTGTCCACACCGGAGGCGCATTTCTCCGCGCCGGTCAACAAGCTCCTCTGCTCGTCTGCCCCTTTCTTGTCAAATATCGAACTCTGTGTGTGTGCATGTGTGTGCGTGTGTGTGTCGGTCTCTTTTAACTGACAGATGCATAAGTAGACAGGACAACCACACTATCATTAAACAGTGTGTTCTGTTTTGACATTTGTTTTATTTTAAAAATGGCCAGTTTCTCTGTGTCTTTTCTCTGTGAGACTTCCTGTCAAGTGCGATCTGCTCTCATCTGCTCTGTTCAGCTTGACAAAGGCGCTCGCGGCTCACGGAAAAAATAGAGCAGACGCCGAAACTGGGGCTCTAGAGTCCTTTGCGCTGCGGCGCTCCGCGCTGCCACAGCAGGCAGAGTGGACAGTCAGATTGGATTACAAGGACGCCAAACAGAGACTAGCTCCGCGACACTTTGCATTTGCGTTTAGCTGTAAGTCTGCAGGATATGATATTTGGCGATGTGAATTAAAATGCTGTTTTGACACACATTTCTCCTTAACAAATATTTGGCCGCCCAGCAATATAAATATTGCAGAAGGTCCTATTGCAATTTCAATTAAATTACAATCAGTTGTGCAGCTCTGCTATAAAAGTTTTCCTATTTAAAATTACCGTCAATGAGAGTTTCCGATCCTTTTGTGAATAGGAAGTGCAGGTTTTTTGCAGAGTATATTGTTTGTTTTGAGAGATGTTAACTCCAGTCACATGACTTGGACTGGAGTCAGACTCAACGTTCCAAAATCACAATGACTTGACTTGTGAACTTGACAGGGTTTTACTCAAAGTTTTGACTCCTTTGGTGCTCCAGATCGAGGAGATCGAGCGGGAGATCATCAAACAGGAGGAGAACGTGGATCCGGATTATTGGGAGAAACTGTTGCGGCATCACTACGAGCAACAACAGGAGGACCTGGCGAGCAAACTGGGGAAAGGCAAGAGGAACCGCAAGCCCGTCAACTACAACGATGCTGCACAGGAAGACCAAGGTAGGTGACGTGCTGTGTGGACCTGCTAAAAAAAAAACTGAGTGGTTTAAAATCAATCACACCTTTAGTATTAGGATCATGTAAGCATTATGACAGACTTCTTTAGGAAAGCCCAGGATTTAAAAATGAATCCTCTCTCTTATCCTGATAAGATTTATTTATTGTTAAGGTTTATCTCTCTAATCTTATGATCTTGATGGACGAAATGTCATCTGTCTGAGTCATAGCTTGCACAGTGGAAGTGAATGGGCCTGGCCTATTGACAGACCACCATGTGCTGTTTCAGAGTGGCATGCTGACATTTCAGATAACCAGTCCGAGTATTCGGTGGGCTCTGAGGAGGAGGATGAGGACTTTGACGATCGTCCAGAAGGTAAGAAGAGACGATATGAACGAGACATCAAACCGAGCAGAGCGGCTCATGAACAATGAAAGATGCCTGTTAAAACACACACACACATACACACGTGCATAGTGGGTCTGTGTTGAATTACAGGTTGAAATTGATTCAGTTGTTACAGTCGCCTGGCAGAGTCGAAGAAGTCAGAGTGCCAAAATGCAATCCACCTCCTCCTTCGTGCTTCAGACAGTCAGAGCAAAAAACGCTTGAAGCTTTTCAGAAGTTTGTGATTCTTGGTTGGATCTTCTAATGAGCTACGAACTGTAAATTTCAAGTAAAGTCTGCAAGATTTCCCAGAGCTAAAAACAAAGATTATCTTGACTGTTACCTGCAGGCCGAAGGCAGTCGCGTCGCCAGTTGAGGAATGAGAAGGATAAACCCCTTCCTCCCCTTCTGGCTCGAGTGGGAGGCAACCTTGAGGTTTGTACGACTCTCTGGAACCAGTTCTGCTTTCATTTTGTGCATTTTTTTTATTGTGATATTACTACAATCTGTCAGATTTCTCCAAAGTTGAACTTGCACTCTTACATATTTTTCTAACAATCTAACCGTCTTAAATTGGAGATTGGCAGCGAAGCTATTACGACTCCAACAAGCTCATTCATCATCCTGAATATAGTGGCTGTCATTATAATAGGCTGCATTGTTCAAGTGAGGATTCGAGGTTTATTTTAGCTTTATTATGCAGTCAGATGTATTCAAAAAAGGCCTTGGGAAAGTGGAGAAATTCAAAAATGAAATCCTGACATTTTCACTCAAGGTCTCTCAGAGTAATAACATTGTACAGATATATTTGTCCACACGGTGCCAGCTTCGCTCAAGAGTATTCAAATATGTTGTAATTTCCATCAATAGGTGCTGGGATTCAACACACGCCAACGAAAGGCCTTCCTGAACGCAGTGATGCGTTGGGGGATGCCGTCACAGGACGCCTTCGCCTCTCAGTGGCTGGTCAGAGACCTCAGGGGCAAAACTGAGAAAGAATTCAAGTGAGGAAAACCTTTCCTGGTTGAAATAAAACCAACATAATCTTTCTCCATGTCGATCTTTCCTTCAACCATATGTTCCCTTCCTTTTCTTCTTCATCAGGGCTTACGTGTCTCTCTTTATGCGTCACCTGTGCGAGCCGGTGGCTGACGGCGCCGAGACGTTCGCAGACGGCGTGCCAAGGGAGGGCCTGTGTCGGCAGCCGGTCCTCACCCGCATCGGCGTCATGTCTCTCGTCAAGAAGAAGGTCAGAGCAAAGCTGTTCACCCTCTTACAGTAGGTCAAGATAAATCTGGCAAATGAAGCAAGTCATGATAAAGTTGAAATGTTTCAACCAGCTTAATTTTTGCAACACGCACAGTTTGTTTCTAGAGCAAACACTTCTGAAGCAGCAGTTTTTTCAGGTATACAACAGAAGAGCAACAGGTGTAAAGTGTTAAGAGTGCAGCAGTTAAAGCCGGGGTAGGCAACATCTGGAAGTCAGGCTAGCTGTAGCATGAGACTCCTAAGGAAGCAACTCCACTGCACCCTCCCTCCTCTGTTTTTGCTCCGGCTTGCGTTTTAAGTCGAGTTTCCAAAGATTCACAACGAGAGGAAACGCTTGCAGGGAAAGTTGTTGCGGTGTAAACTGGTCTGTCGACTCAAGCTGGCTGACAGTGTCGCCTGCAACTCAGCTTGTCAGGTCGCGGCCAGTTTTAAAAGCTGTTTCAACAGCAGGTTAGCCCGTAGCAACAACACCTGTCACTAAGAGGCACAATGTGACACAGCCAACAGGAACACATGCTCTCTGAAATTACCATGATTGACTGAAAATACCGGTCACAATACAAAGCCAAGGAAAGGTGCAGAAGTCTGGTGTCTTTTATACCACCTGAGTATCAAAATGCTGAAAGGTTATGATGGAATTTTTGCTGGATGACACCAAATATGAACTACCTATTCCAGCTTTGATAGAGAAGTGCATTTAAAGCTGTTGTCTTTTCTATCTGTTGTGTTTTCCAGCTAGATGCGTTTATGTGAAGCATTAACAGAAACTTTGTGCAGCTCTGATGTGTCGTTAGAAGAGGGGATATTTACACTGAGGCTCGTGTTAATGAGATGAGATCAAAAACTCTACCACTGGTTGTGAATCCTTCCTGTGTAGGTAGGCAGTTACAATCCATTGCGCAACATTGAAATCTGCTATATAGAGAGTCATAAATGAAGGTAAAAACTTGTTTTGAATGGCAACTGCTAAAAAAAAGCTAATACTGATTGCTTTAGTGAAAAGGGTTATAACTTCAATAAGGTTCCTCCATATCTGCAGGATGTCTCAAGTAGATAAAAACAATAAACTGCAAAGACAACGTAGTCTTGAGGTCTGTTTGGCCTTTTTCTGGTAAATAAATCAACCGTGACGTCTTGAGAGATGTTCTGATTACCCCACTACTGTCTGTCTGCCAGTCTACTCGAGATTTTCCAAACATCTTTAATCCAGTTTTCAGTCTAACTTGTCGAAACCTGCTGACATCCTGATCTGCTGTCTATGCCAGGGGAAGTGTGTGATATACTGCCAGGCCCACACCGCATGTGGGTGGTGAGTTTAGAATAGGTTGTATCAGGTGAAGTGAGTGTGTGCCGAGTTTTTTTACTTTGCTGATCGTTTTGTGTCCAGATCCAGGAGTTCGAACACATCAACGGGCGATGGAGTCTCCCCGAGCTCAAGCCCGAGGTCAGCGCAGACAAAACCTCCTCCAGGGCGTCCTCACCTGCTGTTAAGACGGCCACGCCCACCCCTGATGCCAGCTACAACAACACACCTTGCACCTCTAAGCCAGGTAACTAAACATGCGCCCACCAGATCCACCAGGGGGCACTCCATGAAAAGGCCAATCTACAGTGATGTGTGTTTTTTAATGTCTGTATTCCTGCAAACATTTTCAGCAACTCCTGCCCCAGTAGATAAACAAGAAAAGAACGGAAAGGAGGCAGAGAAGGAGGAGGACAAAGAGGAAGGCGAGGCCCCGTCAGACAAAGAGAAAATGAAGGAGAAGGATGAGGGGAAAGAGGTGGACAGCAACAGGACTGCAGACCCTGAGGAGGTGGGACAGTGTCCTCAGCACACGACATTTAGCAGCTCTGTGGCTTTCAGTGGCCACATAATCCTATTTAATGGCTTGGTCCATTTTTGGAATTGTAAATTTATCCGTAAAATAAGCAAAGAAGATTCTTTTGAAGATTTAAAAGCTTTTTAGCTAATAGTGTCACATTCTTGTGTTAGCAGATCTTTTGAATGTGTTTTGCCACAAATCTCATTGACTTTACATTACTCAAAAACAAATTTCCAAGGCATGCCAGTTGTTTTGTATGTTTTTTTTTCCCTTGTAGTCAGTTTTCTGTTCATTTTTCTACACCACAAAAATATGAAATGACATTGTTATTGTACAGCGAACAGTGCAGACTTAAAATCAATAAACTATGTGGCCAACAATCATGGAGAATATTTGAATTTAAGCTGAATTCATCTCAACAACAAAACAGGCCAACTCCATGAGTGATAGCATGTTGTGCTACTTTTTATAGCTTTCTTCTTCGACAAAAGAGACCCCACGAAGTGCATCTCCGGGTCAGAAAACCGAAAGCAAAGAAGACAGCGGCCTGAAACAGGAGGAGAAGAAAGAAACAACCGACACTCCAACAGAGGAGAGGAAAGAGGAGAGCAAAGAAGAAACGAAGCAGGACACAGAAGTCAAAGAGGAGAAGTCAGGTGAGACAAGAGGCTTGATGAGCTGGCAAGCATGTTGCTGTGTGGAGCAATGCAGAAACTCCTTGCCATGGTAATTGTAATGTTTTCTCCTGCAGAGGGAGAGAAGACGGCAGCGGAGGAGAAGGAAAAAGACAAAGAGACGTCCGCAGCAACGGAAGCGGCAGAAGCAAAGGAAAAGGCCGAGGTTGCTGACGTGAAGAAAGGTGCGTCTTACTGTCTGTGATACTTTGCTGCCATGGACACATAAGAACTATTTTTTGCTTAATTATACCTATATCGTCTATGTCTGCAACAGAGGAAGTCAAGGGTGAAAAGGATGCTGGGAAAGAGGTCAAAGCAGCAAAGGAGGAGGCACCCAGGGGTAACGGGAAGCCTCCCACTGAGCGACCTCGCTTCATGTTCAACATCGCAGATGGTGGCTTCACTGGTCAGTACTGATAGACTGCCTGCCTGAGCTGCAGTCAAGTTACACTTCTGGTAGAGTCGGTGTAATTCATTTATAGAAATACAGTTGTATAAAAAAATAAATGTAATGAAGGTCAGACAAATGAAGGAGATGACAAGAATCAAGGAAAGATGAGAAATGCGAAAATTAATTCTTTGGTTATAAAAACAAGTCACGTTCCGTTCACGACAACATAGAACGCAAAACTAAAACAAATAAAAGCATTTCCAGAGCTTCTGCACAAAAGCAGTAGTGAGCGAAAATGATCCTCGTCTTGTTCAAAAACCCACAAAAGCTCTTAGTTCTGCGGTAACACCTGCAGCCAGGTTTCAGCTTGCTAAGCACTTTAAGACCAGCCTCATTTTAACTTTGTGTTGGCTTCACCCCGCAGAGCTGCACACTCTTTGGCAGAATGAGGAGCGGGCTGCCATCTCCTCGGGGAAGATGAACGAGATCTGGCACCGTCGACACGACTTCTGGCTGCTGGCGGGAATTGTGATGTATCCTTGACAGCAGTTGGCCGGGCGATGACCCCACTGTGTTTATTTTTCTATCAGCCGGCAGAAGCCCAATATAAGTCAACAAGCCAGCCAGAGCTCAGCAAACAGCAAACTGTGTCTGCTGGAAGCTGCTGAGTGGCCCATTTAGTTCATGTTGTTCTTCTATTATGGTCATTAAGGCCATGTAGCATTCACATAAAACTCTGTTTTCATTATTTTTCTAGCTTATGCCGAGGCCTAGTTAGACTGAAATAAAAATAGAGAAATGCTTTTTTTTGTCTCTAAAAGCTGCCTGAAACCTATTTTGTGCTAACATAACTGCAGTTTTGTACTTTGAGAAGATAAAAAATGAAATAAATCACTCTTAAAAACCAATTTACAGAGGAATTAGCGAAAGGAAAGCTCTACATTTAAGGAAATAAACTGATATGCTGTCTTTCCAAGATTGATACTGCTCTCATGTTGTTGCTAAACTTAGAGGGAAACAATTAACCTGGATCCATGAAAAGTTCAAAATAGCCTACTATGGGTTTTGTCGTTTTTACATTTCTCTTATGCCTACACTTAAGGACTTTGGCAAAACTTCAATAAGACTTGTAAAAAAATAACATCCGACACCCTCTCACATCCATCAAAGACGATGTGTCAGCAGGTCACTGAGTTTTCAGTCACAGACTAAGATTTTGGAACGACTGGGAAACTTGCATGGCCACAATTTGCAAGATTATAGCTAGATTTTTTTTGAGAGCACGAGTCAAAAAAAAGACCAAGTCCAGAGCTCCAGAGAAGAGAGGGGGCTCAGACAGAAGAGTGACGCCAAAAGGAAGCACTCTCCCCCGGGCAGGGAGCCCCAGAAACCTCCCTGGAAGTCCGGCTGACCACCAGTTACATTAAGCGTTTGAATGACCACCAGTTCCGTGACACAGACATGCTGACACACAGGTATAAATGCTGTCAGTAGAACGCCAATGCGGAAGCATAAACCAGGGTTTACACGAGACTTCCTGTTTGGTGCTGGCGAGAACTCACCTATTGGTTGCTTACAATGTTCACATTATTGAACAGCACAATATGCACAATACAAGACCTGTGTTGGTATTAAACATATTTGATTTTTTTTATCTTTCTATCAATTTTAAAGCCAAGACGGGAAAAAGACTACCTTTAAACAGTCCGGATTGAGTAAAATTAACATTTTACAGCAAAGGACGAGATCACAAGAGTGCTCCACAACTCCAGCAAAACTCTTATTCAATTTCGACTTTGGAAATTTGTATGTGACTTAAAAGTTTCTTGTAATGTTGTTTGGTGCAAGTCCAGCACCAGCTGAATTAACCCTTGATTTGGTCACCCTCTGAAAGGTTAGCAGTTGAGCTGTTTCCAGTTTTAGGTAGGCTAAGCTAAGCCAAACTACTAGTTGCTAGCTTTAGCTGTACGTTATGTTGAACAAGCAGTTATGACTGTTTTAAAGGTCTTCTTAGCTAATTCTTGCAAAGAAATGAAAGAAGAATTTCACAAAATGTAGAACTGCTTCGCTCTGTCCAAAATTCCATAAAGTAATTACAGACCATAGAAGTACAAACTTGACATTTGGCTCCTTCTGCTCAGGTCATTACGAAGTGAATTTATTCAGGAAGTTATGGGTCTGGTTTACCAGACTAGTTTAATTAAAGAAATAAATAAAAAACAGAATGCTAATTTCTAAGCTAGTGTGCTAGTAGGCATATTTTTGAACTTTGAGCAGAGCTATGGTAGCTGTTTACCTTCACGCTTGGTGCTAATCTTCATGCTGAGTCATGCTAATGGTATATGGTGATCCTGGCTCTAGCTGTAACAATATCCAACGTACAGACTGGAGAACAGCGTCAGTTTTTTCATCTAACTCTGGGTAGAAAAGTAGTTTGTTAAATTCCTTTAATTCTTGTGTCATTCATAACTTTTCCAAAGTTTAGCTCATTTAGCTGCACTGTGATGTTATTGCTCTGATGCTTGGTGGGAATGATTTGCTTGCCCACACATTGCTGCTGCACATTATTTCTTACCCTCCCTGACTCCTGTGCCAGTCATGGCTACGCCCGGTGGCAGGACATCCAGAACGATCCCCAGTTCGCCATCGTCAATGAGCCTTTCAAATCGCAGGCGAATAAAGGCAACTTCCTGGAGATGAAGAACAAGTTCCTGGCTCGACGCTTCAAGGTGAGAGGATATCTAACTAAAGTTTTACTTTGACTGTCAGAAGCAGAGACACACCAGGTTTGTTTACTAGATCTTTCCTCATTTTGCTTTGTGTACCAGTAACAGAAAGATATTTCCTGAAATAAACAATAAACAAGTTTCTCTACAAAGCCTTTCTCCTTTTTAATTGAAACAAAAGAAGATTTAAAAGAAACAAAAAATTGAAACTCTCAATCGATAAATGCAAGAACTTTGCTTAACTTGGCAAAATTTTGATTGAAATCGATTAGGAATATGACGAGTCATCCAAAGCCAACAAATCTCTCCAGTGCTACAGATGAGTCAAGTTTTGGTTTCTATCAAAAAAGTCTTAAAATTTTAAGTCCAGCCCCATGAAGCACAATCTGCACCGCAATCCTTTTTTAGTAACATTTCGCTGTCATTTCGGATCGGCTGACTCGTTTGATGGTCGGATGACAGATGCCCCTAGACCCACATATTGGCTGGATGGTATTGCTGACCGCTGCATTTCTGGAACGGCTCTCATCCTGTTTTTGACCGGATCACATGTTTCAGATCCGGCCTTCAACATCCTCATTTAGTGTATCTCTGTCTCGTGGACTCTCTTCATTGCTCATTATCGCTCCAGTTGTTGGACAGTTTTTGTAAATCTGCTGTCAGGATGGCAAAAATTATTTTTGTTTCACGCCAGTTTCCCTTTAGTTTGTTTTAGTTGTAATTTGTTGTGCAACCCTCAGGCAGAGATAAAGAGACAAGATGGCAGCAGTTTTCATTTATATTAGCTTTACACTGTCAGCAGATTTACAATATAACGAGTAGGGGGCAAACAGAGGGAAGAATCAGTCTTACAAGAGCTTTTTGAGTTCTGTTTCTTCATTTTTGTCTATTTATATGTATTTAAATGTAATGTAGGGAATACGAATTAGTGTTTTAGTTTCCTTAGATTAAAAAATTTGATTGATTTCCATCTAAAATTGTTCGCTTGATGAAAAAACTGTAATATTAGTTGATGTGTTGAGCTGTTTTTACAAAGTAGCTCATGTTTGGATTTTCCCAATGAGTCAGTTAAGTTTCTTTTGATGCATAGCTTTTCATGTTGTTCACTGTTTTCATACAGATCAGATATGTTGTCTAAACACCCTTTAAGTGACATCAGCTGTGCAGCAGAGGAGCTAAAGTTATATAAAGTGTCTCGAGCTCATTCACTGAAGAGACTGCAGTGTTCGTAAGAAATGCTGATTCAATAACTCTCGTGAATGCAGCAGCAGCGTGCAGGAAAGACAAACAATACTTTCCGACTACAATGAATAATGCCTCATGACTTCACTTCATTTGCCAAAATAAAACGCTAGTGCTCAGTAGAGATCTGTACCCCAGTTCCATACTGTATACTAAGCTGGTTTTGAGTATAAAGTGTGTTCACAATGAAAAACTTATCTGCATGCACACTGAAAAACACTTAATTTTGGAGTCTGAAAACTAGTGGAAACTTGTATCCCACAATTCAGTGCACAATGTGAGACGCTCACACAGCTGTAAAACATTACAACTTTGTCCTCAGATGTCTCACCACGACCAACAATCTCAAATCAAAAGCGCAAGTTTAAAATCTTTGCTAGAGACATTTTAGTGTCTTTGACATTTAGCTTTATTAACACAATTTTTCTCAGTAAATTGATCAAGACATATTTTCCATTGTGTGCATATTTTAAAAAATAGTGTAACATGATGTAAATGAAAGTTGCATTTATAGCCTGTGAAACACAGAAGAGAGAAGAGAAGATTTGGACTTTCTTTGTTTTTGTGTAATTTTTTAAAGGGTGTTACTGTAGTTGTTCTGCATTTATGTATGAAACATTCTTTCATTTTCAAAGGACCATGCCAGTGTGACTATGTCATTGTCCCGTGTTAACATTGACCGCATAGATGACATAAGTCCCATCCATTTTTCCCAAAATATTTTTATTTGCGATATCATGTTTGTTTACATTTTGTTCATATTCAGTAAACGTTACAGAAAGTAGCTGAAAATGTGTGACCACGTTAGTTAAAAAGACTGTGTCAAAATCCTTCCTCATGCTAATATGCAAGTTAGGAAGGCAGCATTTGTAAGGAACTATTTTTCCAGGCATAATAACTTTCGACTCAACGGCTCCCCTTGCTCTCTTGCTCAGCGATTTTTGACCATATAAACGCAGACGTTCTCTTTAGAAGGGTGAATTACCTATCCCTGGCAACTTTCACGTATCTTGTAGTGTTTTTATACCCTGTTTCAACATGAATGACAGTGAATGAAGCTTAAAAATGCAGACCATGTGTTTACTAAAGTATACAGATGGTCAAATTTTAAGATCAACAATTGTAGAGGATGTGGCAATCTGTGCTAATGGTGAGAAATCCAATATAGACTGGTATCCTCTTGTAAGATCACAACATTTACAATGAAAATAATCTCTTGGTTCTTCTATTCAAAATACAGAAGTAGATACAAAAAATACTATTGACATCACTCCTAACAAGTCTGAAATTAAAATAAGAATCTATATATTTGTGTTAGTTCAGTTATGAGTTAACACGGTAAAAGCATCATTTCCATTTTTGCTCCAAGCAGAAAATTAATTTATTTTATACCAACTGCTTAAACAGTATTGGAATTAGGACACCACTGTGACCCAAACACTTTGTTTTCTTAACTTTGGTCTCACCAGTGTCCGGCATTCGAACTCCCTCATCACAAATCATCAGAGCTGGCAAACTTAAGCTTATCTCTACATGCAGTATGTATGAAGTGCAATCGTAAACGTCCGAGCCGACTCCTGTTGTGCACAAGCAGAGCTCTGAGCAGTGCTGTGCATGTAGCAGGTGCAAGCAATAATTTCTGTGAGCCAATGTTCCAAGTTACATTGCTTGATCGTAATCATCAGCTGTATTACACATGTTTTTTTGACAACTGGTATGTGTTCATCTGGGATTTCACAGTGGACCTGAAACTTGGCTCTAAGGCAACGAAAAAGACCAATTTCGTTTTGGGGAAGAGAATCTTGCACTCTGATCATACATTCTGATAATACTAATACATTATAATACTTGTCCTCCAGCTGTTGGAGCAGGCGCTGGTGATAGAGGAGCAGTTGCGGCGGGCAGCCTACCTGAACATGACGCAGGACCCCAGCCACCCTGCCATGGCGCTAAACGCACGCTTTGCCGAGGTGGAGTGCCTTGCTGAGTCGCACCAGCACCTCAGCAAGGAGTCGCTGGCGGGCAACAAACCAGCCAACGCTGTCCTGCATAAAGGTCGGGGATGATGGGATGATGCCAGTCATTTATTTTTTCATCTGTCTGCACAGTTAATAAATTCAGTGTGTGTGAAAGAAGCAAGTAGAAACTGAGGAAAGATTGGCAGACAGATAATCCCAGTTGTTCAATAAAAAGATACGCATCAACAAATCTCACAGCGCTGTTGTGCAATCAGTCTCCTCTGCTGTAGCTGTGGACAGACTTCCCCAGCAAGTCTGTCCATGTTTGCATTGTTCTGCAGGATAACATGCTCGATAAGCCTCTGCACTACTGTTCTTGGTCTTGTCTTGTATTTCTGCACGTAACGCCTCTGACCTTAATGAATGCTTATAAACATGTTTATTAAATTGTCTCCACAAATCCGGGAATGCCATGAAAGAGTTGAGAGTTAATGAAGGATGGGAACAGAGATCTCTCGTAAAAAGAGAATGAGAAATCTGCTTTTTTGGAAGTTAAAAGCCCCAAAAGTCTACTGCAAAAATGCTCCCTTTAAACTATTTATAGTGTTCAGACCCTGTAAATGATAATAAGCCACAAACGTTTAAAGATCTGGGATAATTTTTTTTTTTTTTTCAATCTTTTCAACAGTTCTTTGACTTGATGTGACTCTGAATGATAAATGAAAAATATCACCTGTAGCGACTAAAAATACACCAGTTTTATCTGAAAGAAACACACATTTTCACCATTAATTAAAAAACAAACATCAAATTAAAGTGTCAAATTATTTATAAATAATTAAAAATAGCAGGAAGCAGCAGTAAAAGTTAAAATGTAAAACTTAGGAATTCATTTGCAAAAGCAGGTATCCCAATGTGTATTTTTTAAACTTTATGAATTTTTATTATGGGCCATAGTTATTAATTTTTTTTTTTATATACATAGATGTTTATTTAGCCTGACAAAATTTTCATTATACTAAATTATATTTTTGTGTGTGTGCATTCCAAGCAGAGTCAGTGAAAAGTACAGTTTTAATTAATTTTTAGAATGGCTTTTATCCGTTTTAGCAAACAGAAATAAAAACTTTAGGTCTTTCTTCCTGTAAGTCAGCAGTTGTTGATGCATTTGTTGTTGTCATCGTAGTGTTGAACCAGTTGGAGGAGCTGCTGAGCGACATGAAGGCTGACGTGACCCGGCTACCGGCCACGCTGTCCAGAGTCCCACCCATTGCCGCCCGCCTGCAAATGTCCGAGAGGAGCATCCTCAGCCGACTGGCCAGCAAGGGCACTGAGACACACACACCCCCGGTGAGCAGCCTGCCTTTATTTCAACACTCACACACACACACACACACAAAATAAAAACAGCCACACTCACAAGTTAAAACCTGCTCGAGCTGCCTGCACTCAGTGGAAAAATAATAAATGGAAGACGGCCAATGAAAATACGGAGCCCATTATCTTGTCACCGATCTGTGGTTTTTAACTCCTCAACTACTTAGTCAGCAGATTTCTTTTGTCAGCCTATGAAACATTTAAGCAGTTTGCCTTTGTTCTTCTGTTGAATCGCTTCTGTTTATATAAATCACCTCATACATGCACTAAAACCCTAAATAAAACCTTTCCTATCTCTGCGCAGCCCATACCTCCAGGACCCTACGCGACCCCTCAGAACTACGGAGCTCCGTTCACCCCTGCACCCCCGAGCGCCCTGCACCTGGGAGGGGCAAACTACAGTCAGATGCCACCCGGATCTTTCATATCAGGTCAGTTTTTGATACTCCATGAATGCATATTGGACTAAAATACAGGTAAAAATGTTTTGTGAGTTGTCCTAGAAGTCTTGGAATTTTTCGTTTAAGAGTGGCACAGGAATGAGTGTAAAACCTGGAAATGAGTTAGCATTGTTTCACTTTAGGTTCCCTAGTTTAGAAATCAATGGGGTTTTTTTTAAATAGCGTTTTTGGTTAAATGCATTTTGTTTTGTTCCACTACATAAAATACAAAAATTAACACCCCACTTGAGATTTTTCAAAGCTTTAACATCTTAAAATAGGCGGTTGCCAACAAGTGGCTAAATAAGGGGACCGAAGATTGTCGAGGATTTTAAACGTCATCGTGTTAAACACGGTAACTTATCTACTTGCTAGTTCACTTTTACGGCCTTGTTGTGTTTATACTCACACTTTTACAAATTCTTCCGTATTAAACTCCCTCACTAATGTACCAAGTCATAATGCGTGTATAATGTAGTGTAGCAGGAAGCTTAGTGATGTTGAAGTCATGTGACTGGCTGTAGTCTGTTTTAGCACACTAGCTGTTTACATCTGGCGGTTGTGTTTACACTTCAAAAATCATAGTAGTAGTGTTTATTTGTGAAGATTATCTTGCTGAGTTTACTAAACTTTTGTTTGTTGCTTTTTTTTAAACAATCATCCGAAAACAATGAAAAAAATTTTGTTTGTTTTTTGTTCATATGTAAATGCGCAATATGTAATTTCTACCACTAGAGGTCTTTCAGTCAAACAGTGAAAACAAAACACTTGGGCTGTTTTCAAAACTGCATGCTTACAGGCAGTATGTACTGATTTGGCCAATGTAAACACAAGCAAAATCTGCAGTATGCCAAAAAAATTCTGGATGTATACTGATTTGGAGAAAATCCCGAGTATGCATCCAACCAGTCTAACTCACCTACTGTTTCCCACAATGCAGCCTGGCTGGGCATTAGTTGGTAAACTTAAATTGGAGGGGGGGGTCTCGTCATTGCTGTTGGCTTGTGTGAAAAGCATTCCGGGTAACCTGCCTTTGTACTGCACTTCATATCTATGGTACCACAGTGTGAACAAATGGCATACTGATCATTACTTTAGTATGCAGTATATAGTACATACAGTATGTTGAACGTAGTGTGAAGTATGCAGTAGGGGATTCCGAAAACAGCCGAAGTTTGATAATGTGAAGCAGCTTGGGATTGTGGGAATTCAGAAATGTTCACAGCAGAGGTAACGTACGACAGTTTTATTGACATTACGTTAAGTCACATTCGCCAACTTCCTTCCTCGCTCTCTGATTGGTGTTACCCACAAGTTAGCAACAGGCGACAAAATAAAATGTACCGTTACTTTCCCTTAAATAAAATTACAGATTTTTTCTTTTTTTCAACTTTGTTGGAAACAGATATATATGGAAAATATCTGTGATTTGAAGAGGTACGACAAGCAGGTTTGAAGATAAACTGGGTGCAGAAAAGCGTTTTATCTTAATTTAAAACAACTTAAGTTGTTGGTTAAGAGGAAACAGTAGACTTCTGCTGCTACTGCTCGTGTGTGAATCTGTGTGTATGTGTGTATGTGTGAGAGAGAAGAGGATGTGTTACCATAAGTAATTACAAAGATCAAACGCATCAAGGCGTCCTTTATTAAAGTATTCGAGGTAATTTACACAAGAATAGCAGCTTGTTTGATTTGTTTGACACTTGGCAAACTGGCAGTTTAAGCCAGATTTATGCTTCTTTGCTGAGGTGTTTTTGCAGGTTCTCTGCAGCTGCCTGCGGCACGGAACCCATTTATAGCTGAGCAGAGAGTTTAACCTGTTGAGTGTTGGAGCACCAGAGCAACAGGAGAAATAGTACTGTAGTTTGTTAAGGACGTGGTGTGCACATATTTATTATAGCTGAATTACAAATTTATTAGATTACCCATCAATTTTTCACATTATGTTCTTTTTACTCATCATGATGAGTGCAAAATCTGCTGTTTATTGCCAGAATAACCCTGATCGTGTCATTTCGATGTCATCAGGGTTGTTGCTGCATGCGTTTACAAACAGGGGTCATGAAGTTTGATGGTGCCTTCAAATGGGGTCGTGTTCACCGTGTTCACGAACACCCCCCTCTTGTGGTATTCACAGCATCGTAGGTTGAATTCATCTGAAAGCTTCAAGTTCTCGAGTTGTGTCGTGTTTGCCAGCCTTTTTTTAGAAATGGCTGAGCCCACATTGGCCCATAAAGGACCAAAAGGTGGTATGCAAGTGCAGACCAGCTCTGAATCTAATGGCCGCCTTTGTCGTCCTGTCTCTCGTTCCTCTGCTTGACGTTTATTTGGCGTCCATATTACTGTTGCCTAGCAACATTGTTTTCATATGGTTGCTACTTAAATGCCAAGCCTTTCCTGTGCAAGACTTCACAGTTTCCATTTGAAAACCACATGAGAGATGCAGGCATTTATCGGGCAAGCTGAGTTGCATTATGGGAAATGTAGGATCAAGTGTTTCTGGAGTTTGACTCACACTAGATACTAAAACATTGTGTTTCAGCTTGTGTTGCTTCAATTTTGAATACTTTCTAATGCATCTCTTGCAAGTCTCACATGTATGTGGAAGTAAAATATTATTATAATAGTTAATATTAATTAACATTATCAAATATAATTAGCTTTAATGTGATAAGAAGAAATTCCAACAATTAGTTTTGCACACAAAATCACATTATTGCGTTCCGTTTTTTATATTCTGCCGTTTGAGAAGTGGAGTTATGCTTCGGTAACGTTTGCAACACAACATTAAATCTGTATCTTCTGAAGTACTGAGTGCTATGTTGTGCATAGCTGCTGCTGTAAGCCAGTTTTTACTCCTGTAACTTCTGGAGGAAAGTAATA
The DNA here is from genome assembly GCA_029783665.1 of Naso thynnoides. Taxonomy (NCBI): domain Eukaryota; kingdom Metazoa; phylum Chordata; class Actinopteri; order Acanthuriformes; family Acanthuridae; genus Naso; species Naso thynnoides. Next base: position 13,164,921 of record JAQLOL010000016.1, on the reverse strand, counting down.
CCAGAGGAGAGCAATGTGCTTTTGGGGGTATGGTACGTTTTATAATTTGAAGATGTTTTACTTGATATATAAAATCATAACAAGTACAAGAAATATTTTAAATAATTCTAAAAAAAGACTTAGCATGAGAAGTCTTTAAAAACATGACTAATCTCAGTGATTGCAGTTCTTGTGGTCCTAGTAGATTAAGAGTAGTTGCATTTTTTCTCATGGACTCCAGCAGAGCGACTGAACCTCTGCAACACCCTGACAGAAGCACAAATCTGCCTTCAGAGATCTGAGCTTGATTGCTTGGCAGCTTGCACTGATGAGCAAAACCCATCCAGAATGTTGCTTCTATTTATAAAGATATCATCGGACGAATTCCATCTTTATATGGTTATGCTGTTGTGGATATTAAAAAAAAAAAAATCAGGCTATATCCAAATTACTGACTCTGGGAATTGAATATTGGAGGGAAATGTCAACGCACTATAGTTCCGCGATCAAGTCAGTGTTATTTAACTCTTAAGTTTCACTATAATCCTTAAATATGTGGAGTAAAGAACAACCTGATGAAACACTTTGAACAGACACTTTATCCCCCTGAGCAGCTTAAGTTGGGAAACCTTCAAAATCCAGAAAGGAGTCCATACTGGAAAAAAACCCCATCTGCAGCAGACTTTCTGATGTGGCTGCCAGATAGACACCTGAAATAGACATTACCAAAATCAAACACAAACGTGCTGCGCTGCTATATTAAGGCATTTTCATCTCTTAACATGTCCAACCTCAAGCCCTCAATACTCGGCTCCGCGGTGCGTTGTGCAACAATAAAGTTCAGTCTGGAGCACTATCAAACCTGTCTTAGGAGTATTTTTCTTTTTGGAGCATGTTTATTTTCTCTTTTGAAGTCGTGTTTGGCTCTCTTTACTTATTGAGCTTTAAAATTAAAACTGTAAAAAAAAAAAAAAAAAAAGACAAAGAAAAGAAAGAAAGAAATCTGTTCTGGCCTCTCGTCCAGCTCTCCTCGCCTGCAGTCTGTCAGAGCGCCGCACTGGCAGTTTGTGAATTTATTTTCTCATAATTAGTTTGGTAACAGCATATGCTCACCAGACACACTTGCCGCTCTGCATGTGTATTCGTGTTCGGAAATGTTTAGATAGCAAAGATGTGGCAGAGATAACTTGTAAAACCTGATATTCCCCAATAGCTTTGCCCTAAAAACCCAAACAGCCAGCTCTCTCGCTGCAGCGGCTGCCTCTCACTCAGTGTATCTTGATTTATGTAATTGTAGACTCAGACATCTGTCAAAGGCATTGCATTTTAGAGAGCCAGGGCCTATCTCTGAAAATGTCATTATGCTCAGCCTGCCTGAATCTGGCCATGCCAAGAAAACATTCGGACTTTGTACCAAGGTATTTTGAGAGGGGCAGAGACCGCAGAGAGAGTTTGGTTGTGTAAACGTCGTGTTGTGACTTGTGAACCGGCGGAGGGCTGGGCCCGGCGCTGCCTGTTCAGAAATAGTCGTGCGCGAGCTGTGTTACTCTGTGAGGGTTTTTTTTGTTTTTTTTTTTTTTTTTTTTTTTTTTGCTTCGCGTGGGCCTCGGGGCGAGCAGCTGAGCTGAGTGCAGGCCAAGCTGAGCCCAGTGCAGTCTGAACATCCTGAACTCTGGCAGGGCACAAGCACGCAGCAAATGAGTCCACATTTACAGTCGCACTGGTTCCTGACCTTTTTAGACTCAGCCAGCGTGGAAAAAAAGCAAGCGGGAGAAATGGACGGAGTTAAAACAACACAATTCTCTGATTTTTGCGACCTCTTAGCTTCCCTCCATTAATAGCCAATCTCCTGAGAGAAACCCTGTCTCTCAAGTACACAAAACATATCCAGAAATATGCATGTCGGACTTTGCGCTGAGAACTTTGCCACACAGTGTAATGAAACACCAAATGCTCCAGTGAAGTATTGTTTTGTGCTGTCTCACACATGGCTGTATCTCAGCTTTTGTTCAGTATCTTGAAATGCACTTTGGAAAACCTGTTTCAGCCATCAGGAAACTACTCAGCTGCACTAAAAGGAGTCCCACATTCTAGGCAAAACTTCCTCCTATAGGGGCATAAAAATTAGGGAGATTGCCCTTCAAGTGGAGCCCTCATGACTGCAAGCACCCTCACGGCTGAAGTGTCCATGAGCAGGACACTGAACCTCCCGCCAGCTGCAGTAGCTCCCCCCTGACCCTTGAACTCCCTGCTGAGGAGGGAGGCAAACTAAAAGAGAATTCCCTACGGGGACAAGTAAAGTGTCACATTATCCTGCTCCCCTCTCCGAGTCTCCACTACAGTCTGCCGCTTGTCTGCCCCCACAGAAGCCGCTGCCGCTGCTGGGGCCACCGGGGGAGCTGCGTGGGGAGCCGCCGGAGGGCCGACCGCTGCTTGCCAGAAGACCAAGGAGCACGATGTGATGCAGCGGCAGCGAGTCGTAGACCTCTGGAAGGACGGCAAGTCAGAGGGGGCCATCGGGCTGGAGCTGAGGATGCCCAAGTCCACAGTGCACAGCATCATCGTCAAGTACAGGCTAAGCAACACGGTGGAGAATCTGCCACGCAATGGGCGACCAAAGAAACCCTGAGGGGAGCAGAGGGCTCTCCGAGGGGAAAGAGGAGAGGACATTTGGATTAAAAAACATCCTGGAATGTAGCAAAAAGAGACAGTGGAAGCTGGAAAGGAGAGGCGGAAAAAAACCTGGATGCATCAGGAGGAACCATGACAGAGCACTTTGACACAGCTGGAATGTGAGGAATATAAAGGGAGACATAAAGCACGCAGGATGGACAGAAATGAACATGAAAAGAGAAAAGAAATGGCGGCATTTGATACAAGAAAATAAGTAATCAACTGCAGAAAGCAGGAGAGTTAGAAAGGTCCAAAATAAGAAGAAAGAGGTGAATAACTGGCCCCCAGATCAAGCACTAATGATGCGTTGGGGGAGGAGGGGAGACAGAGACAGAAAAAAAAAAGAGAGATGACCTGTCTGGAACAGAAATCCTTGAGTTAGAGAGGAAAGGAGCTACTGAAAAAAAGCCCAAAAATCCAATTTCAGGGAAAGGATGTCTGGGCTAAAGAGAGGAGGGGAAAAAACAGTGTGTGTTAATGCAATCACAGTTTTTAAGGAATTCAGATACAAAGGCTGAGATGGAGGGAATGCAACAAAGGAGGATTTTTTTCATTTTTTATCACTCTTCTCCAGAATTTCTCGAGACTTCTCTTTCTGTTTCTCCCTCCGCGACGAAAAAGATTTCCCTTCGGATCAATTCCTCATCCGCCGGCCGAGTGAACAGGCCTGTCTCCTCGCTGTGACCCTGCACTCCCTCATTCCTTCACAGCCCTCCACTCCTCCATCTCTTTCAGCCTCGCACACACAAATATACAGTATATATACACCGTGGACCTCACATGCAACCTAAAAACCTGCAAAGAACTTAATTTATCTGCTGAGTACGGAGGGATGAAATCCAAGCTTAAAATAGAAAAGGGACGAACTGGATGCAGATTGTCCTGCATAAAAGAACAGAAGGAGAAAAAAAAGAGAGTTCTCTGAGTAAAAAACACTACTTCCCATGGACTCTTTTGCCCTTGCATTCCTGTGTTCGACCAAGCATAAAAGCAAGAACCATAGAAATCAAAAAAAAAAAAGAGCTGTTGCCTTGGTCCAACAATCAGCAGCAACATTGCTCTGACTCAATTTGATGGACTGCTGTTGAGACATGTGCCAGTTAACAAAGCATATTTGCTATAGCACGTCTTTTTGCGGGGGTCACTTAAAGGGAAAAAACACTCACACATTTCCTGTTTTTAAGCCTCATCACAGCCAAAATCAGTATTTTAGGAGCTCTTTCCCCCAAAGCTAAAAGCTGTAATCTGTCACCGAAAAGAAAATTGGAGACTCGCTTTGAAGCCCGAAGACACATTTTTGTTCTTTAAGCTCCTTTATTGTGACAGCGTGATGGATTCCATGCTGGAAAATGTCCCCGGATCCCCGAGAAAATAAAACACTCTGGACTGTGTCATCGTTTTTCCAGCTCAGCGTGTGTGCAGTAGAGCTGTACATCAGTGTGACATCCCAGACTAAAGAGCAGGACAAACTCCTCTGCCTCGCTTCTGGAGGGAAGCGAGGTGAACAGTTACACAGTCCAAACTTTTTTACAATATTATTTTTAAGCTCAAATGTGGTCATATTTCCCTTTTTAAGCTTGAAGGACATAAAGAGCAGAGCCAGTGTGGTGGAGGTGCGGCCTGCAATGAGAATGACACTGTGTGTGTGTGTGTGTGTGTGTGTGTGTGTGTGTGTGTCTGTGAGTGACTGAGTCTATTGTTCATGTATTTGTTTGCATGGTAGCATTTTTATTGAAAATAGGCTATTTGAAATTGGTGCCAGTGTGTTTACTGAATTCCTTCACTGATTACAATACAATACAATTTTGGATATCCTTGGGCTGAAATACACGAGGGCATAGACACAGCCCAGTGTGTCTGCTATAAACGACTGACACTGCTTCAATGACCATAGAAGCCATGCCTAATTTTCTTTAACTGAAGAGAACTGTTTAAAATTGAGTGCAATATGTTTAAAAATGGTGCAAATCAAATATTTAGGGCCTGGCTGATATGGAATTTTTGGGGGCTAATGCCAATACTTGTATAGGGAGCTAGAAAATTGCAATATCTGATATATCGGCCATTATTTTATATATGAAATATCGGCTGAATGTGGTCAAAGATTATGTATTTGAGACAGGATATCTTTCATTTTAACAAAGAAAATTGCAAACAGTGCACTGAACAGTAAACACTTTACTTATCAGCTATTAAATAATGGGCTGCCCTCTGCTGTACAAACTATGAAATTACACAATTTTAAATCAACTGCCCAAGCAGTTATACTGCCCTTGACCATAAAGAACGGTTTTAATATCTGCACATCTCGGAGAACATATACGCCTATACGGATATATCTGTGATAGGCAAGTATTGGCCGATGATATCGACAAACCAATATATTGGTTGGGCCCTAAAAAAAATACCTCGTTGTTAGACAGACATATGACTCCAAATATATGCTTATGTTTAATGTGTAAAGAGGCGATTTTTTTGCTAAGATGTTTGTCTTTGCGACTTTTTAAGGTAACTTTTTAATGTTGCGCCGCCCCCTAGTGCTTGAAAAATAACTAAATGCAGGTTTATATCAGGAAATATCAGATCAAACAATAAAGTCCAAGGATCTCACCATACTTGAGAGTTTTCAGTGCTCTTGTTCTACATATCAGTTTTCAAAAAAGTATTGTGGTACTTTACTAAGCCTTAAAAGAAAACATAACACACATTAAACATGCAAGAAAATTACTTGTTTGACAGTGAAAAAACCTTGATTGATGATTTTACATCCCAACTCTTGCAACATGGCTCTTTTCAAAGCTCAGTATGACGGACTCTTAATTCTAAAATCAAGCCTGTTCTCTTTGAGTTCCTCAACAGTTGACAGTTCAGACGGAGTAAGGTTCTTCCTGATGAAAGGCTTTGGCATGCATGCACTCACGCAAAGCTTTCCAGCAAGCAAAAATGCTGTGTTTCCTGCCAAGATGGCAGTGTTCGCTTCTAACAGATAGTAGGCAGGACCTACAGGGGAGAGAGACACAGGCTGTCATGTCGGCCAGGAATCTTTTTTTATTGCCTTTGTGGACTTGAGAAGCTCCGTCAAGTGAGTCCCAGAGTTTTAAGCCTAGTAGAAAAATAAGATGGTTCAAGTTGTAAGAATTCTTATTGGTATGCCCAGGTGTGCGCTGTTGGATTTATCATATCTTTACTGTACAAATGTGACTGCCAGCCAAACTTGAGACAAGAAAATGTTTGTCTGTTGCTGCTACTGTGGAGCTTCAGGATGTCGGCTGAAGAGAGCAAGGGATTAAAGAGATAGAGAAGGAGGAGGGAGGATGTTCAGAGGTGAAGTACTGCAGAGTGAGTTTAGCACAGAGAGAAACGTATGATCTTGGATGTCGCAGAGGGAATCTTATCTGGTGTAACACAAGTGCCTCATTGAATTCCTCCTAAATCATCATCACAGCTTCTTTACCTTATATGACCAACTCACACTGGAGTTTTGTGAGGACAATACTGATATTAATATTCAAAGTTATAATCCTGAAGAGGGCGCTACACGCCTTAATAACCTTAAGTGTGGTGTAACCATAGACAGTAAAGTAAATAGATAATTTTGATCTCCCAAATTGGTTTGTGGAGGATCGTTCTGAAGCCTCAAGTTTGGCATTGCTAGCGATGACTGTACAGTTGTCACAAGCAGGGAAATAAGCTATAGAGACCAAAATAATTTGCACCCCAGGCTGTAAACATTTTTACTTTTGCGGTAAAGTTGGACATTTTATGGGGTATTTATGAGGACTTCAGCCTCAAGTGGCCATTTGAGGAACTGCAGTTTTTAGCACTTCCATGTTAAAGCAGCTGTTGGTAACTTTTGCTTATGAGTTAACAAGCTAACGTTAGTTGTGCCAGCTTGTGTTTTATTTCGTTTGTTGTCGCTCTCTCTTTTCAGTCCATTTGAATTGGGATCAAACTGTTGCAGGGACAGTTGCAGTAAACTGGTCCGTCTCAGCTCAAGCTTGAACCGACTGCAGGTGTCGCTTGCAGACACTCTGCTGTCAGCAAGACAAGGCAAGTTTACTTATATAGCACATTTCAGCAAAAATGCCACTCAGAGTGCTTTACATCAAGCATAAAAGTGAGAAGGAAACACAATAAAATGACATTTAAACTCAATATTAAAACAAGTCATTCAAAAACAAGAGAAAAGGAAATAAAAACAACTAAAACAGAATAAGACATAAAATTCCAGAATAAAAGTTACAGTGCAATAAAGATAATAATTAATAACTTAATAAAAGGCAGCAGCATACAGAAAACTCTTCAGTCTTGATTTAAAAGCATTGCGGGTTTCAGTAGACCTGCGGTTTATGGGGATTTTTTTTCCAGATATTTGGTGCATAGAAACTAAACGCTGCTTCACCATGTTTAGTTCTTGTTCTAGGGACACACAGTAAACCTGTTCCAAATGATCTGAGGGGTCTGGACGGTTCATAATTTGGTAGATCAGTAATGTATATTGGCCCTAAACCGTTTAGTGCTCTTTAAACCAGCAGTAGTATTTTGAAATCTATTCTCTGAGACAAGAAGGCAGTGTAAAGACCCGAGAACTGAAGTGATGCGATCCACTCTCTTGGTGTTAGTGAGGGAGGCCTGTGACACCGTTACAGTAGTCGAGTCTCCTAAGATAAATGCATGGACGAGTTTTTCCAAATCCTGCTGAGACATAAGTCTTTCTATCCTTGATATATTTTTAAGGTGATTGAAGGCCAACTTTGTAATTGTCTTAATGTGGCTGTTGAAATTCAGGTCTGAGTCCATGACTACACTCAAATGTCTGGCTTGGTCTGTGGTTTTTAACATTACGGATTGAAGCTGAGTGCTGACTTTCAATTTAACTGAAGAAAGTTCTGGCACATCCAGTCACTGATTTGATCAATGCACTTTTTTAATGTTTGTATTGGACTGTAGTCCCATGGTGATATGGTTATGTAGATCTGTGTGTCGTCTGCATAGTTATAGTAACTTATTTGTTGTTTTCCATAATGTGAGCCAGTGGAAGCGTGTAGATATTAAACAGCAGAGGGCTGAGAATGGAGCCTTGGGGAACTCCACATGATTGTTTTTTGCTCAGATGTGTAGTTACCTATTAACACAAAGAAGTCCCTGTCCTTAAAGTAGGATTCGCACCAACTTAGTGCTGTACCAGAAAGTCCCACTCAGTTTTTCCAGCCGATCAAGTAATATGTTGTTGTCAGCAGAGGCGAGTCAGCATAAGGTCGAACAGCTAATCAGCTCGTACCGATGTCACCTGTTGCTAAGAAGCACAATGTAGACCAGCCAATAAAGACAGAGAGTACAGAGAGCATCACTGCTTGGGCAAATAGAATGGGAGCAATACAATTTTTATCAATCCTGACTGCAGTGGCATGAGAAAAGAGATCTCGCAATACCCTCAGACCACATCACTTACCAACGGGTATTATGACATTTTTTCCCAAGGAGAACAAAAAGTTATTGATGTTTACCCCAAAGTTACAAGCTGCAGCTTTATTTTTTCAGAGGTTGCTGCTTTGGTTTAACACCACAGCAAACACTCCTTGAGTAGCTACATTGTCAGAACAACTGCAGAAGAGCAGCTGGTGTTTCTGTTTACAGTTCGGCCAAACAAACCAAAGTCCAGTGAGTAATAAAACTGATCTGCTCTGAGTAAATCCTGCAAATGGCCCCGTCTTGTTTGTTGTGAGGATGATCTTAATGAAATGAAATTTAGAAGTCACTGAATTACTTTCTGCCTTGTTTCCTCTGAATTCCTTACGTGTAAGAAGGGAAATCAAATTCAGGATGCAAGTGGCGAACTCTGCCACTAACAAGAAAAACTACAAGAGGCTAAAGACAGAATTATAAATGAGAATAAATTTTAGGGATTTTACTGAGGAACCACAGACCAGAAAAAGCTTCAAAAATGAGTTTTGATTTCATTAAAGACTTAAAGATCATAACTTTATTTTTTTGTACAATTTTGTCCTATGTACTAAAAGATAAACTTGTGAGTGCTCTCTGGTGGACAAAGTATGTAATGGTTGAACCTTGTCCAAAAGACCTCGACCATATTAAGTATTTCTGTACTGAAATTTCTTTCCATGCTCTATTTTATTGCCCTCTCCTCTTCCTAAATATGTTTTCTTCCATTTCTCTTTTTATCATCTTTCTCTTTCATGTCTCTCTTCTCCTTTTGCTTTTTTTTCCCCCAATGCATCCACAATTCCTCTTGCTCTTTCACCCAGTCCTTACCTCGATTTGTTTTGCTTCTTATCAGATTTTGTCTGCCCACTCATATACACACTCACTAACTCTTTCTCTCTTCTTGCTCTCTCTCCATCCCCTTTGTTGGCCTCCACTGGCGAGATGCCATACGTTTTCCCATAAGTGGTCCCCCCTCTGGTTCTAGACACACACACACAGTTGCAGCCCCCCCAAAACGTCTTCAGCTCAATACACTCCTTATCGCATCTTTGATCTCCTCCGGGTGTTATGACGGTTTATCTTTCCCCGTGGCGGGAGTGAGAGAAGTGCGCTGTTCGTCTATTCCTGGCTTTGTTTTGAAAGGAGCGCTAAACTCGCCGTTCCACTCCCCAAGCACATTCATGATAGAACACCAATCCAATGTGGGAAGCACAGATCTATTTGCTGGCCAGCTGTACAGTCGTGTGGAAAGATGTTAGTTTTCATGCGTGTGTGTGTGTGTGTGTCTTTGTGTGTGTGTGTGTGAGACCTCATTTGCCTGCATGTGTGTGTGTGTGTGTGTGTGTGCATGTGTGTGCTCACTCATTGCTAGCCTCACTTTCTCCAGGTTAACAGTTCTGCATTCTGGGGTTTTATCATTAATGTCAACATGATACTGTATATGTAATATGATATATGGACGTGCTGTATTATGCAAGTTTGCTCAATAAAAAGATTATCAAAGAGTTATCAGACGTGTCTGGATGCGACTTGTTTGCTTATTCATGTCAGAATGGTTATTTTTCAAAGGCGTTGTGTGTCGTGCTTTTAATCACTAATTATGATACCTTTGTTCATAAACAAACAAGAGCGAGATGATTGGCAGATTCCTTCTCAGCAACAGATATTTTTTTTGTGCTGAGGCCAAAAGAAAATTAATGCCGGCCCCACACGAGAGAAAGGTTTTGGGTCGCGTTCAATCCTCCCAACGACTGCAGAGGTGTTTTAACTCCAAACTGAGCTGAACAGATTATCTGTCAATGATGCCCAATGATCCTGCAGTGTGAGGAATTTACACACATATTAATGTTGCTGGTGGTCTTAATAGTGGTTTTAATAGTTAATAGCAAACATATTCAATATTATACGTCTAATCTGGCACAGCACAGTAGGGATGTAACGATACATCAATGTATTGATGCATCGATTTATATACCTACAACTAAACTACACTGATACAAATCGTCCTTATAGTGTGACTTGTATCGATCTAAAATCCTTTGCCTTGCCCTGTATTTATCAGGTCAAACATTGTTATGTGGATGTATTTTTTGTTCTTCAAATGGTAAGTTGTTATAAATGTTACTCCAGTTCATTCTCTGACATTCTGGGCATGAGTTTTGCGTCAGCAGCGTTGCTTCTGATAATGGCAGATCATTGCAGGGAAGCATCCGGGGAACGAAATATTCTCGGGCAGCATTTGCGGTCCACAGAGATTGAATAGAGGCCTTGCACTAAATGTTTGTGCATTTTCTTTTCCCCTATTTTTGGCAATAAAACGCATAAAAATCGATTTCTAACTTTGTTAAAACGCATCCTTACACCCATAGTGCAGTTATGCAAAATTGAATTTTCTTCAAAGACCATAAAAGAATGGATGCATAAAAAAACAAAACCACGGACATTCAGTAAAGTGTCCAGTGCAAATTGACTCTGTATTAATTTTAAAAACAACCACAACAATCAGTCTCAGAGTGGCTGCTGCGACCCAGCGTGCCTCCATTTTGGAGCACTGCCGCCTAAATGAAAACCTTATTTTCAACTCATCTTCGGTTCATACTGCAGATTCCTTCTTTTCAGCTCTCTTTTTGTTTTTCGTTGTGCACAACATTCTGCTTACACAAGTGCAACCGCTTGACGACGACAAATGCCTCCATGTTTGTTTGCTTAAGTCATGTTTAATTGCATAAGATTATGTTCGCTACCACAGCCCTGCAGTCGCCACGCTGAACAATAAAATGTGTAAATGTTTGGTTTTTACCATAAATACTTAGATTTTTTTTAAAGGAGTCTTTTCCTTTAAACATACTGTATGTCCTTTATATTCCAGTAAGACAGAGATGCAAAAGTTACTCTAAATGAATGAGAAGGAATTGTTAAACTACAAAATGTAATTTTATGATCTTATTTTATTTAACCATAAACAAGATTTTTTTCTCCATTATTATTCATATTCAAGGTAAACACAGATAAATACTAGCATTTGAAACTAGACAAGAATGCAAACATTTTAAACTAAAAGCTCTTTGAACCTTTTTTAATATTCTGAAAAATTGTTACAGTCTTGCCTTATTCATTAAATGTCAAAAATGCTAGAATTACTGCAGCTGCTTGGATTAGTTGCAAACATGCACCAGAGAAAGAGATTTTTTTTGTAATTCTCATACAAAATGTCACGTTGTTAAACCTCTTAAACATCCACAATTATCCTCCTTGGCCGACGGTGGCACATTGAATCTACTGTATCCATACAAACTTCTGTACATCCACAGATATTCAGATGTGATCCTAACAATTTCTCATAAACATGCTCATACATAGGAGTGTGTGTCTCCAAGGTTGACTAATGTTTAAAGGAGCTAAATACAAAATTGATTCATCACTAGTCGTCACAGTTTTGTATCAGCTTTACACCAAAACAAACCTGCATGTCAGTCAAACCTCCCGTTTCCCCCAAATCTGTTCAGGAGAGGCCAGAGCCTCGCTAGTGGTTAGCGTTAGCTCGGCTGTCCCCCACATCTACTCTGATAATTCGAAGTTATTTCAAGCAAAAAAATGTCTGCCTCTGTCTGTGAAGCATGGTGAGTCGGAATGGCAGTCACAACGCAAGATCACAACATTTCTGTAATTATTGAAAAGCTTACGTCGTTAGCCGAGCCACTCGTTCCCACTATCTCAGGCCGGGCCTGTAGCCTCCTCCAGCATCAAGAGAGGCCAGAGCCCTGCTAGCAGTTAGCGTTAGCTCAGCTGTCCCCCATGTCTACTCAGTGACAATGTGATGTTATTTCAAGCAATAAAACGTCTAGTTGTCTCTGTCCACGATACATCGCGGGTCAGAATCTCAACATCACTGGCTAACATCACTGCCTGTGATGTTAGCCTTCACACTCATCTGTAAAGTTAGCTGGGTCTGGGTTAAATATAAAAATATGCTCAGCTGCTCCTCACTGGCTGTGGCTTTTTTTAAGGGGGGTGGGAACGGTTTCAAAGGGAGGAGGTTCACTTGAACTAACATGAACACGCAAGAGAGCGTGCGATGACACTCTCCATTCTAGATGTCAGTACACCACTAGTTCTTTGCAAGGCAAAATATGTTTTTCCTGCAATCTAATAGCTAAATTTGGTGTCTAGCTCCCTCATAGCCATCTTGAAAAAAGATGTCACAATGTGTGTAGTTGCATTTGTGAACTTCTGTGTGTGTAGGAAGAGAATTTTCAGCTTTCAGAACAACAAAGTTACAGAACTGCGCTCTGGCTTCTCTCTCTCCCTGCAGTGCTCAATGGGCCTCCCATGTGTGTAAAGAAAGAGCGGGAAGCAGAGCTGCTGGTCAACCGGCGAGAGCAGCGCAGCGGCGAGATCATCTGCATCGATGACTAGTCTACACACACACACACACACAGAAACCCATTTGCTGCGAAAATATCTTCAATGTCTCTCCAGGAAGTTTCTGAAACTTTACTCCGCAGACTGGTACTCCCTGAAAACACACACACACACACACGCACACACACACACACACACACATACATACAGTACATGCACATGTGCACTTGCTGTCCTCGGACACACACACACACACGCACACACACACCCACAGTACACACAGTCCATATTGTCTCATAACTTCTTGTGACCTTTTCTTGTCTGCCTCAAACCATTATACTCCTCATAAGTGGCCTCTTCACACAGGCCTCCTCCTCTTCCTCCTCCTCCTCCTCTTGGGATGCTTCTAACCTCATCTGCACACACACGCACACATACATGCACACGCACACAACGCTCAACCCACCTCAATCCTAAAACCTTTAGATCTCTCACTAGACCATGTAACCTTCCTCCTCTTTCTCCTCGCCTGGTTTTTTAAACTCTCGACAGGAAGTTGCATGTGAAAATCATATCTCCCGCCGCACTCCATCCCCCTGAAGCATGCTCTAATCACAATGCTGTCTCGTGGCAAGGAACAAAAAAAATGGTGTCAAGCCGTGCCTACAGTCGTTTTAAAACTGTTTCTCTCACAGAGAGGCTGAACCTTCTGATTTCTCGGTCTGAGCAGCTCCAAGCACAGCTCCTGCTTTTTCTGCCTTTTTTTTTTTTTTCCCTTTTTTGCTCTTTTTCCCCCCCGATGGTACATGTTGAGATAAACACACAACAAAGATATAATAATGAGTTATATTCAGGACCCGATGGACGACATTAGGTATTTGCCACATCCTATCCCGCTTCCATGGGTCTAGTTTATGTACAGAGCTTTGAGGTATTTCGGGGGTTTGTTTGAGAAAAGGCCTCGAGATGACGCTTTTCTCTGAAACCCCTATGAATGTTTATAACCTTTCATAAGCAAGTCAGTGTTATTAAAACCTATCGATCACCCTGAACACCTCCCTTTCCTCTCTTTTTCCTCACTTTTATTTTCCAAGCTTCTGTTTCTTTCTACGAAATCCTGTGATATACTTTGCGTATTTAAACGGCTCATTCGTGTTCACTTGTGTTTCTATCCGCGATTATGAGTATTGCCGTCGTCGATGTTGCTGTTGTTCTCGCCGTCGCTATTTGAGAAAGAGCTTCTACCAAAAGAGACATTTTTTTGTAACTACGAATAACACGATACAGTACGTGCAGCACACCATGCACCTCTTCGCCATGTTTGTCCTATACTTACAAGAGATCGCAAACGAAGAAGTTCAGCTAACTTCAGAGGTAGATACAGTATATTCCAAGAAAAACTAATTTTCCTTGCTTACATTTTAGATTTGGGGCTTGCAAATGACATATGCATATATAGAAAATAGGCCATATGTAACCCTAAATGCTTCTCTGGGCAAAATAAAAATGTATCTAACCCCAATAAAAATACATGGTTAATATCTTGAAAATCAGAGGCTGGAAATCCATTTTATATATCGCATCTTTAAAAAACGCCTTAATAAACATAGCTGAACAAATGTAAAGTCAACAAACTGAATTAAGAACCTGATGTCAACCTGTAAATCCTAGTCAGTCTGATTTAAGTTGAAATAAGCTTCTGTAGATGTTAATTTCCCCCGTAAATCCCAAACATTTCCACCAATCTTCCCAGGAAATAGTCCATTTTACAAATTATGTTTCATACAAAAGATTTTGCAACCCCTGAACTAAAATGCTGTGTAAAAAAACAAAGCACTTATTCTTTTTTTCCACTTTTTACTTTGTCCTCTCTCCAGATTTTTGTGTTAATTTCTGGGTATCTCGTGTCACTGTGTATGTAGTGGTGCCGATCAAATGATGAGTGGCAATGAAACATGTCAACGATGACGCATCTCCTTATCTTTTTCTTTTTTTTCTTTATTTTTTTTTGTTTGTTTGTAATAAAACCGAATGAAATGAGACAAAACACTGTGTGGTTTTTATTTTGATGGTCTCTGTGTTTCTTGCATACTGTTTTTAGGAATGCTAGTGGTCGCCTTCAAGGGATGGAATTGGTGGTTGGTCAACCACTTTGGCCAGTCTGACATATCTCAGCAACATCTCAGCTTTGACATGAAATTTTGCACAGACGTTAAGTTTTCCTGACTGATGAATCCTACTGACTTTGGTGATCCCCTGGCTTTTCCTCTTAATGCCACCAGGAGGTTAACATTTGTGGTTTTAGGAGAAATCTCCCAGCAGCTTTTGGATGAATTACCATAAAATTTGCTACAGATATTTCAAGGATAAATTTTACTAACTAGAGATTCTTTAACTTTTAATCTAGCACAATCATCAGGTCAAAAATTACCTCCCTACAAGCTGATAACATTTCAGTCTCAGCTAGCTTGTGGGCGGTGCTAATTAGCATGCTAACAAGCCTAACGAAGTCGATTGAATGTCTGCTAAACAGCATGTTAGCATTTAGTGCAGCTGAGAGTGCAGTTCTGTTGCTTAGTATTGTCCAGCCTAACGCAAGTAGCTAAAGCTAGCATGACTGTAGATTGAATGTCTCAAAAATGGAATGTCACACTGCTAGCATACCATTTTAGTAAACCATAATTGGCTTTATTGTGTTGCTACATTGCCCATAAGGATGTCTGTCTCCACAATGATAAATTCTGAAATATAGTTCATTAGTAACAATGGAGTTTGCAATAGTGAAATTTGGATTAGGTGCCTCTGTGCACAAATTGCACCTTCAAAAAGGCTTTCATGGTCATGGTGCAGTGAACAAGCTGTTAATTTAAGCGTAACCAACAAAACATTGGCACAAATGCCGGTTTATTCATACTCTGGATGAACCCTCAAGTGTTACAAGACAAAACCTGGAAGACGGGGGTGTCAACCGATAACAGTGCACATGACACACAAAAAATGGTAAGCCCAAAAGGCCCTCCGGGTTCTAAAAGGTATTTGTGGGAATATACCTTCCCACAACCACCCACCAATTCTATCAAAAGAAATTAACCAAACCAAAAGAAAAGTTGAAAGTCTCTGGCAGAGAGAGGAAGCCCTTCATAATGATTAAATAACAAACAAACAACAACTTCCAACTCACACACAACCCAGATATACAAACAGAAATACAATCACCTGAAGGTGTTGACTCTCTGCAGACATAAAACCCATTGAGCAAGCTCCTTATGTAACATCCTCTCAGATATGCAGATAACCAGTAGCTGAGGAAAACATCACAGGTGCAAACAATACCTTCTAATGAGCAAAGGTGAGCTAGAAAATTCATTAAGCCAGAAAACAGACTTGTCAGTTATGCAGAATTATTTGTCTTAGTTTGCTTATATTCACAATACAACACCAGATGCAACAAGAACCCACAGTGTAGTGAACTTAACAAGGCTGGACTTTATTGCTTGTAAGTAATTTATCTTTTAATTTTCATGAGTATGGCTGTGTATTTTTTTCTTTTAAATGTTAAATCTTCTTACTTTAAAATACCTTAAATAAAATCATAGCTGTCATCTCTTAATTTGTGCGAATAACACCTGATGTAAATTCACCTCTCTTTCTTGCTTAATTTCACCCCCTTACTTTTAATGACAGCTTAGTAGATACAGATAACATTTAAGGCTCCATTTTGGTCCAAAAATTTTGAACTATGATATTCTTGCTCATATTTCAACTTTATATGAAAAGTTTAATAGGTTTTAAACTTAAAATCTAAATAACTGAGATGGGATGTTCATGCAGATTTAAAGGCATGGCTTTGTTGAAATAAAGGTTTTGTTGATAAATTAAGATAAACAAAGCCCAACTTCTAACTAAACAAACAGAGATTAATTGTCCTCAGGGACCAAAAGTTGTCATCAATCTGCTCTGACGGCTGTGGATGCTGCGTAGGAGCAGGAAGACGTTAACATGGGGGGGGCTGTGAGAGCAATACAGTGATTCAGTGTCTCCTCTTCACAGGCTTCTATCACACTTTGAGGTTATCCACACACACACACTCATTCACACACACCACAGTAACCTTGAAAAGCAGATGGTTAGTGATTCATGATGACTAAGATGAGGAATCTTCCTGCTCTGTTATTCAGAACAGATTGATGCCATACAGTTCACTTCTGTTATCTCAGCTTTTTGATTTCTAGTAGTCTTCCATTAAGCACACACTGACACTCTTGTCATATGTACTGTATAAACTGTCTCTAGAGACAGTTTATACAGTACATATGACAAGAACTCCACATTGATTTTTTACACATACGTTTTGAGCATGAAGCTCATGTGGGCAAACTTGCAGGCAGCTTAGTGTTGTACTTCAGGTTACTGCAGAATAGATTTAAATGTATGGATCTCTATAAAAATGTATTAAAATACACCCAAATTATGTATTATTAACTTTTTAGATGTTTTCAACTGGTTTTTGCAAGATTTATAAAAAAAAAACCTTAACCTTTATCTATTGCAACAAATTAAACTTACAGACTAAAATGATTTCTGTAATAAAATTAAGGTCAAAATTACATTTTCTGTGTTTGTCAGGATTAATTAAAGTAGTTATTCTTGTATCCTCCAAGGGACCAAAGATATCTGCAGGGTCACAAGATGAACAAATGGATCAAATAAAAAGTTTTTTAGGACTTTAATCTCTAAGATTTGTTGTTGTTGTTTTTTCTCATGATAATCACTGTTTGCTTTCAGCTCTTAACAGAGCCTCCATTAAAACAGTTAAATAGCCGTCAAAAATCGGAAAAGGAAATCAAACCTTGGTTGACGTGTTTACAACTCATATCAGATCTTTAACCTGTAATGAAGAGTCACAAGCAAAATATGAATAACTTTATGACCAAATAAAGTGTGGTTAGATTATAATAATTAGTGTAGCTTTAACTGAATTGAGTTTAAATTGTTAATCAGATAAATGGAATGAAGTGTATAGCCCACTGCTGTAACTCATGGTGTATTGTTCAGTGCTGGGATTTAAAATATAGTTTTTAACAGCTTAAGCTAGCCTAAATATCATTTTATGTTTTAAAAAAAATTCTTAAAGCAGTATTAACACATTTTTGGCCACTAGATGGCAAGGCAACAAGCACAACACTAATATCACTTACAAGATTTAATGACTAATATGTCAGCAAATAGGTGCCATTAATATGTCGGCCCAGAGCAGTGGCATTCATTTGGAGTTCCAAATTGGAAGTTTTGACTATAAAAAAAAAGCCCCCTCATGTTGAATTTCCCACTTGGAAAGTCAGAAGAAACTCACCTACAGCAACCTCAAAAATACAAGATGGCTGCTCCTTGCAGCATTTGTTAGCGATGGCTTTAGCCTAGTATTCAGCTTTGTAAGAACTTTTTTCTAACTTGTGTTTAATTAAATCAGTTGTACACACAGCATTATCTAGTTTCCAACTTTGGACTTGTTACTACAGTGTTTGAACGCTCAAAATACAGCATAATACTGTTAATACTATTATGAACTGGTATTGCTAACAATGGCCAACCTGGCTTAAGCTAACCTCACTTCCTCCACATTGTGGAATCGTGGTTTTCCAACTTGTTGTACTCCAACACAGTAAACTTGGGTGGGATGTCACTCCCAGCTCTAAAATATTTCACATTATATGTAGTTGGGGCTCTTCTAACATTACCCATCATTAATTGACCTTTTGTTGCTACAAAACATTCATTATTACAGCTTTAAAGACACACAGTACATTCCCGATTGCTTTAGGCTACATTTTCTGCTCACCCTTACCTTCCTATTGGAGACACAGGCTGTTTTTCTAGGCTTTTTCCATGAGACAAATTTGAAAGTGTAACACTTCAAAAACAACAACCAAAAAAAAGTTTATTCAACACTTATGATGAGTGAGCTGAGAAAAAAACGACATTGCATACATCATCATTTTACAGAGAACTTCTTCAGAAGACTTCACAAGATTTTCCGAGGTGGCAATAAACTTTGACATTTCAAAAAATAGGAATCGGGGCAGGGAAGTGTGTAAAACTGTGTGTGTGAGGAAAAACATGCCTTGTCCCCTACACACACACACACACGCACGCACACACAAAAAAAGACCTTCAGCTATGTGGTTCAGGTTCAGATTCAGGAAGTGAAAATTTAGATGGCTGCGTGTGTGTGTGTGTGTAAGTGTGTGGGTGCAGTCTAATCGGTGCTGACAGGGAAATATGAGGTGCACAGGGGTGGTGGGGCGTTGTGTTGGCAGAATAAGAGAGACACAAAAGGAAAGAGGAAAACAATTAGGAAATCAAACAGGATCTAACGTCTACAGTTCAAAATCTGGCTTTTTTTCCATTTAAAAACATGAGCGTTGGCCCCAATTAAAAACACTACGTTTGCTGCAGTAAAGTGCTGAGGAGAAACCAATGTGGTCCGTCCACAAAAACTACTTATAAACAGGAGTGGGAGTTCTGAACCCACTGCTAGAAATACACACTGTTTGTCTTGTAGCAGGGAATATTTCACAAAGCAGCAGCATGCAAGAGAATGGAAGGAGTTTTATTCCTAAAAAGACTTTTAAAAAAGAGAAGCAACAGTCTTGCGATGTGCCTGAAAGACCTATGAAAACAAAAACAGGAGCTTACAATGAATCGTCCTAAACCAGGAACTTCTAGATATTGTCTGCAAGATTATCAAGTTATAAAACCCAGATCTGCTCCACTGACAATAAACAGCAGAGCAATTTTGCAGACTAATGGGGGCTGGTTAATCATTTCCATGTTCTTTCGCAGCTGCACTTTGCTTTGGATGAACTCTTTATTTCTAGTTTTAATTTAGATAATTAAAAAAAAACTAATTCAACTTTCCACAAAGGGTGCTAAACATACAAAATATGTACTTAATTTATTTAGTCGTGCTAACAGTATAACATCACAAGTGGCAATGTCATTCAGTGTTCGATTTGCAACTTTATTCATGACAAATATGTCTCAATAAGTATTTCATGGATTGATAAACATTTAATTTTGACATTCATTTTCCCCAGAAGATCAATGCTAATGACTTTGGTGTACCTCCTAAGCTTTTTTTGCGCCATCTGGCATATTCATTTTCTTCCTTGACCAAATAGCGGTAATTAGCATTTTGGTTTAGCTTTAGAGGAGAAGTTTTGAGCATGCTAGCTTGCTGACGTTAGCAGTTAGCTCAAAGTTATTCAGGAGTGTGGCCTGACAGAGCTGCTAAAATAGCTGTTAACTGTCCTGGTCAGTAAAGCAGATGTGTCTCAATAGGCCTGAATATATTTGTAATGGTTTGTGTTTTTTATTCAGATGTTCTCTATTTTATTTTGGTGTTTTTTTGTCAAGCTTTTGTTGTTACTTCCTGTCTTTGTTGCTTTCCCGCCATTTTTATGACTCATGTGTTTCACCTGCCCCTTGTTTGTCTTTTCCTCTGTCACATGACTGTTGTTTCTGCTTTCCTCTGTCCTGCATCTGTGTGTGCTCCCCGTGTTATCCCAGTTTGTTGTTTGGTTCAGTTTTGTTTTTTCTGTCTCAGGTTTTGCTTGTTTTAATCAAATTTTCTTATTATGGCTCCCTTTTTGTTTGGCTTAGCTGTCATGTTCCATGTTATGCTTTTGGGTCTTTCTTCAAAAACCATGACAATATTAGTACTCCCCTTAATTCTGTAGTAGTTTAAGACTTTTCACGGTGAACTATTAGTCACAGAATCATAAAAATCCAAGACAGTATCCTTTTAAGGATTTTAACATTCTCTTAAGGATTCTTTTAAGGATTTTAACATTCTTTTACACTGTAACTTTAGACACCAGGATTTCTGCCATACTTTTTACTAACTGACCCTCAATGACATATTAACATTTACATGAGTATTTATAAAATGGCTAAGAAGTAGCGGTTATTGTGTCAAACTATAACAAAGGCAAACAGAGAGGTAAAGCTGTATGCTCCTCTTACTAGAGGTTCCAACGACTCTTAAAGTAAAGCCAGTACTGTACATAAAAATACCTTACAATCAAATTTGACCTTAGAAAAGACCACAAATTCACATCCATGTTATTTAAAATGTTCCCCTTTCTCTGCCAGCTTCTGACTTGATATGTAAAAAACAAATGTGTGAAGTATATACAAAGCATTTAAAGAAAAAGCAGTAATTTCACACAAATTGCATTGCAAAGATCATAAAATCAGTATAAAGTAGAATTGTTTGATTCATTAGATTTCACAAACACACAGACACCGCATTATATAAAATACCATTGACAACTCATGTAGGCTGTTTATAGTGTCAAGAACTGACACTTGCAGACGTGCTCTCAGCTTCTTGAGGCACCAGTGATATAAAAGTGGAAGGTGCATGCACGGATTTACGGTCAGTCTTAAAAAGAGAGTGTAAGTACAATTTATTGGACGATACAAAGGCTAAGATGAAAATCCAAGTATTTTTCTTTTTATATGAAGCCCTTTATCTACGTACAGAACAGCTTCCATCACATCTGCTTTCTCGGCAGAAATTCGAGGCATTTAATCCACTTTGGGTCTTGGTTGTAATCCAAAAGTCTGAATCTTGCATTCCAAAACAGCACCGCTGTCCAGAGAAAAATTCCACAACAACTTCCCCAAATGTCAGGTTTGCTTTTCAAATTAACGTCTTTGGAAGGAGGCTGATACCAAAGACTGCTTATGACTGTTTCACCATGCGAAAAAGAAATCTCAGCCTTACAAAATCAAGGGAATTTTCTTCCTCCCAGGTAAGTTTTTGTGAAAAGATTCCAAGTTTCAGTTGACTTTAAAGATGCTGAAGATGTGAGGCGAGGCTGAGGGGTTGCCCACAGTGTGGAGTCT
Organism: Naso thynnoides; assembly: GCA_029783665.1. Classification (NCBI taxonomy): domain Eukaryota; kingdom Metazoa; phylum Chordata; class Actinopteri; order Acanthuriformes; family Acanthuridae; genus Naso; species Naso thynnoides. Next base: position 13,143,549 of record JAQLOL010000016.1, on the reverse strand, counting down.
GAAGGACGGGCCTGTGATGGCATGCAGCTCCGTGCCTTTGTCCAGTCGCAGGAGGCCGGACACCTGGCAGGGCTTCAGGAAGTGGAAAGGGTGCGGCCCAGCAGAAGGGGTCGTCCCGTAGCCCTCCATGCACTGCAGCTTCTGAGGCCTCTGGCCGCTGGTCACCACATCCAGCTTCACATACTGGGACTGCTGCTCGTTGAACAGCACCTGAGGAGACGAAGATGATCTACAACTCAACATGGGGGTTTAGCAGAGACTACAGAGGAGCTTGTTTCTTCTCGACTATCCAAGTGAAAACTAACCAGACCGCCTCAGGATTTCCAAAGTCCTGCTGCTGCAATTGTCTGTCTGTCTTTTTGGCCAGATTTTCTCCAGACCTCTGTCAACTTGGCAAGACCAAAGTCTAGCTATGTGACATTATCCAAAATCTGATATCAACCTCTCCAAAAAAGCATGATACATACCAGAACAGTATGAGTGATGTTGTGCAAAATAAAGGCTTTTTATATAAAGCTCCACTTCTCACAAGAAAACTAAAATGTGGAGTTGCATCCCAAGACTGCTCCTGCTGCTGAATCACTCTAGTTTTAGACATAAATGTTTATAAGTAGCCACGCTTATTTAAACAAGCTCTTTAAAGAAGCTTGTTTGAATTGTTCAAGTTTTGGTACTTATAAAGGTATATGAATATATTAAGAGTATTAAAATGTTTAAAAATGTTTTTATAAAACAAATGGCCTCGAACAATCTAAAGTATTCAGTATAGCAATACTGTTGATTTTAATAAGTAAATTTCATTCAACAATAAAGAAGAAAGGCTAAGAAACTGACCAAAGACATATTTTAATCAATTCCCAGCCCTGCTAAGAAATATTGACTTTTTTTCGCACTAAATGCCACTTTTAAATGCATGTTGTCTCAAATTGCAAGAAAAGCAATGTTATTTTATTTTTAAGATATTTTAGGGGGCTTTTTGTGCCTTTTATTAGGACAGGACAGCTGAAGAGTGGACAGGAAACAGGGGAGAGAGGGGGAATGACATTCAGCAAAGGGCCACAGGTGGAATCGAACCCGGGTCCACTGCGGCAAGGACACAGCCTCTGTATATGGGGCGCTTGCTCTACCGACTACACCACCAGGCGCCCCAAACAATGTTATTATTGAATCCATCCTTTGAATTTTTATATTTATTGCATCATGACATGCAATTTGAAGAAACATTTTTTTTACCACTTGGGGGCAGCAAAACAGGCTGTTAATACAACAATGACATATTGTTAAAAATACAAAAAAAACCAGCACACATTAGAACTCACAGTTTATTTCTGATTTTCATACAGCTAAAATACTGACATACTGTCACCTTATAAGGTTGTCGTTAAACTTGCAAACAATATTTGTCCTCATTAGGAGTCTTGGCTACCTGGTGAATTTATGTCCGATATTGACTCTACGTTTAGCACTGTTTTGGTCTCCACCAACTCCTTAGTAAAATATCTTTAGCTAACAGTATTCGCCAGCTACTTGCTAACACTGATAGCTGAAATGATGCTAAACAGGTAGAGAACATTATGTTTGTTGAGCTTCTTTTTGCTGAAAACAGCCTTTTGCTGCTTTCAAGAGGTGCAGTCCTCTGAGACTCTTCTACTGAGCTTGAAAGGAGTGCTGAACATTAATTTGCATGTAGTAGCTACAAGCGGTAACTTTTGCTAGTAAGTAGTCCAAGTGATATTGTGTGATCGTGATCAGCACCTGAGTTACACGTGTTTTAGAGAACTCTAGTCTGTTAAGCAGCAGTAGATGACTTTGGGGTAAAAATCAATTACTTCATGTTCTATTTGGAAAGAATGTCGTAATACCCATAGACAGCTATTAGCAAGTGACAAGGTCCGAAAGTATTGCGTGATCAGTGTTTTCCCATCATGCCTCTGTATCCAAGATTGATTAAAAAAAAATCTCATCTCCAGTTCTATTTTCCCAATAAGTGATGCTCTCTGTACTCTCTGTCCTGATTGGCCGCTCTACACTGCGCTTCTTAGTGACAGGTGACATTGGTACAAGCTGGTTAGCTGTTCGTGTCTTATGCTAACTCGCCTCTGCTGACAGCAAACTGTCTGCAAGAGACACGGACAGTCGGCTCGAGCTCGAGATGAGATGGACAAGTTTACTCTGCTGCAAATTTTTTTGCAATCGTTTCGTCTCTGTTCAAATTGAACTTAAAAAAGAAAGAGCAACAACAAACCCTTAAAAAACCCTAAAACACGAGCTGGAGCAAAAACAGAGAGGGTTGTTTCCCAACAGGTCTCATGCTAACGTTAATTTGTTAGCTCATTATCAAAAGTTAGGAACTGTAGCTTTAAAGTTGCAGGCCGGCCAACCAAAATAATAAGCTGACAGTTGAATGAAATGTCAGGTGATGACACCTTTGAAGAAACACATCTGTTTGATCCATTGTTAATATAAAAATGTTGATTAGTTTTCCTTTAAAGTGGAGGTCAGACCAGAAGGCTGTCTGTGGGAAATATGAGGACGATGAGAGGGATGTTGGCAGTGTGACACCGATAACAAACTCACCTGACAGAACAGGAAGTAGACACCGGCTTTCTCCACAGTGAAGGTGCCTTGTTCCTTGTTGTACCTCACCGCTTTACTCATATTCAACGTCCTCTCCTCCCAACCTTTTATCACACCACCTTCTCCCACTGACACACACATGTACACACAGAAGCACACACACATATCTAAGGTTAACCGTCTCATCCACAAAGGCTTCATAGATTATCCTCCATCCTTCATTTTTATGACTCTTACCTTGCTGAGAGGAGACTTTGGTTACTGGTGGAAAGTAAAAGAGACATTGAAAGAGAAAGAAAAGGGAAAGTCAATTAAGGTTTTATGAGTGCAATCGTATAGGGGTATATGATTGAAACCACTTCAGCAGATGCTACTCGAGACGGCTATAAGCGATCTGCCAAGTCACTTACTCTCAAAATGAGACGCCGCTTTCTTTCCATTTCCATTCCTCCCTCGCACCGTCCCCCCTTCGGAAGGCAAGAGGAGAGACAGAAAATGAGTTTGAATGGCAGAGGAAACACATCTGTGAGGTTTTTTTTGATAAAACAATCACTCCCATCTGTATTGTCTAATAGCATAGCGTGTTAATTTGCAGCCGTTTAGATTCAACCTGGCTCGTTTTAACGCGGTTAGCAGATGGGGCGAAGGATTTCCTTTCACGTGCTGCAATATATTTCCTCAAACTGTTATTTTCAGTCAGAAGCGTGTGCCTCTTTTTTTTTCCTGTGGGGGCTAATCTTGGTGCCAGCTGGTTGCAGTCATCGAGAGGAGACAGAATAGAGAGAAAGAAGAGGAGAGATGGAGTGAGGGAGGATGGAGAGACAAGATAGACTGGGGGGGGGGGATTGACTGAAAGCATTAAATGCAGCCGGAGAGACAAAGCTAAGAAGGCTAAATAAGAAAAATGAAGTGCCGGAAAAAGAGAGTCAAAAAGGTCTTTGGCTGCTCTGTGACCCAGAAGAGTCGATTAAGAACAGAGTGAAGCAACAGCTACGGGGCCTGCTCGGATAAATACAATAAATAAAAAACAACACTGAAAGGCCAGAGCTGCAGAATGCCTGCTCTTGATACTCTCCAAAGGTTTATTTTAGCTTTGCAATCTGGCCTAAGGGGAGCGATTTCAAACACAAATATGACTCCCATACTGAATATATGAACTGTGAATTACGCACTTTATATTCGGAGACGGGGTAGCCAAATGTGCCCCTGCCATCGTGCGGGAATATTATGCCCCTGCTAAAACAACTCAGGTGGGTGACCCTGTAGATTTAGGATTTGATATGGGCGAGCATAAAGCCCTCAGGCTGGCCGGAGTTTCCTGACTTAAACTGTCAGTCAACGGCAGAGAACATAACAGCAGTGTCCTGCAGAAACGCTCCACTGCGGTGGTCAACTTTCCGCAAACTGGAAAAAGCTGTTTGGGCCTTTTTTTCCCCGTTGATAGCCATGAATGTCTGAACACGGTTTAATAGGTTTTGGAAGACAAAGTCGGATATCAGTTACTCAAGAAAAAAGCTAATATCTGCAGGATATGTAGATACTTTGGCGAGACGCGCAGCCTTCTAAACGAATCCTTTTGTCAAGTTTTGGATCCGTCCCCCTGCTCAGATCCAGCATTGAAAGCGCCTGCGGGGTTCACTATCGGACAAATTTTGAAAGAATTAAGCAATCCCGTGATGGTGACGCAAGCAGAGGCTATAAATACAGCAATGATAGGTCATCAAATGTCACCGCTTTCACAACAAATCATAGCTGTGTCGGTCGTGTGCTGAGAGGGGGGAAAAAGGAATCAATTTCATTGCCCAGAAGCGTGCAACAAGACCTCGCTCCCGTGCCAGCTGGTTTTCTGGGCTCCGGGGCCGTTCTGGTCAGACCTGTAATTTCTGAAACAGTCATCCAGCTGCCTACTTTTTCCTGTGTCAACTTTTAGCAGTGGGTAGCGCCTGCGGCCCCGCTAGACCTGACCAAAGTGGCATGTGGGCCAAGACAGGCCAGCGTTTGTGTTAAATGTTCTTCCCAAAAAAACAGCAGAGTGCAGTTGGTAAGTATTGTGTCTGTGGTGATTCGAGGCCGGCTAAAAAGCCCCAAACTTCTACATGTCGGTCAAGAGAAAACAGCTGTGGAAGACGTTTGATTTGCAGTACCATCTCTCTTCACTCTCTGCCCCACCAGCAGCTCTCTCTTCTCCAGAATGAGCTGAACAATGGCCTTCCTCTGTGTATTGACCTGTTGAAAGAGGAAAAAGAACGCACTATTAACAAATGTCCATTAAGCTTATTATGACTTTTCTCTGGCACGGCTCCCGCAGCCACAGACGGCCTCTTCCAGCCAGCCAGCCACATAAACAGGCTCCTCTCTTCCAGTATCCTGCCCCTGCTGCCATGCTAGCTTCAGAATAGGTCTACCACTTCCTCAGAGACTGGTTGCGACACCTAATGCATGTTTTTAGTGCTTTGCATTCCTCACATGTCTTTACTCCCTTTTTGAGAAACAAATGAATTTTGTCAAGCCAGCAAAGTTTTAAGCCCCTTGGCTGGGGGCCCACTCAAAGACCAAAGGAGGCCTATAGGAAGTAAGAGGAGAAGCGGCGCAGGGAAAGTATGTTTAAATTTACTGCTACTGTGGAAATGAAGGCAGCAAGTCGCTCTTCACGCTCCAGACGTTCACTCGCTGGCTCTCATCAGGAGTTGGCCAGCGGTCAAATGGACAGAACGGGGCCCCTTGGGAAGCGCTCCAGCATCAACACTCCACGTGTCCAATTTTGGGGTGTTTGTGTGTGAGGGAGAAACTGAGTGTGTGTGCACACGTCTGTCAACATGATACACAGCCAACCTGTCCCCCTGATCTCAAATCCAGTGCAACCTGGTTTTGTAAATACTCTGAACTTGAAACCAGAAGAATTTCCATCAGCTCCTTTTGGCCGCTTTTCGAGAAATAATTTACCTTGTGATGCAACCTCATCTGGGAGTCTAACATTTGCTGCAAGTGCAAGAAGTTTCTAGATTGCAGTTTGCATGAGAGTGCACAGGACTTCAGTCTGCTCTCTGCAGGTTTAACTCCCTTTGAATTGATCCCGACCCCGACCTGTGCACGAAACGGCTATGCGTGTTGCAAATTATTTACACTTGCCACACTTTATCCTCCAGCGTGTTTCACGCTTCAAGCCTCTGTGCAGTCAGTTGAGTATAAAGCGCTCACATGCCAAATAGTTGAGGCTTTCCAGTAAATTGAGATAAAACCGGAGCACAACTGGCACCAGAGTAATTAAACATGGCGGGGGCAGCAGAGGGGGGTTGGACACATAAATAAGTAACTCCACACAACTCGAGCGCGCTTATTGGTAAGCAATAAAAGTGCCAAGCGGAGAAATGGAGCAACAGAAGTACGTGCTAGGGGGGAGAGAAGGGGGGTGAAGTGTGGAATTGTATTTTTCCATAGAGCCTGTCCCCCGCGAAGATTCCCACTAACTGCAGCCGTAAAAACGTTTCATAACAAACCCTTGTATTTAGTTGCAGGCGCGTAAATATTATTGTTTGCACAAGTATGCATGCTATTCTTAGAGAGGGGCTTGATTGTGTTTTTTAAGTGATACAAACCTGCTCCAGTCGGTCCTGCAGGATCTTGAAGGATTGAGACAGGTCCCGCGTCTGCCGCCAAGTCCACGCCGTAAACAGCGCGCTGCATGCGGCCAGGGACAGAGCCACCAGGGCCAGAGAAGCCCAGACGACCCGCAGCTTGCGCACTCGCCTCCTCTGCAGAATGCGATGCATGTTGGTGCAGAATTGCAATGCTACTCGCCGCCGCAGACCATCCGAAATCCCCGCTTCAACTCCATTCCAGCAGAGCATGAAGTCCCTCTAAATGCATTTCTGTCCAAATGTCCATTTTGGTAAGAGAGACGCGCAAGTGGACAGCCCTACAAGAACAGCTACTGCTTTTTTTCCCAGACGCAAGGATCTTTCTGTTTAATTTTCGGGTTTATCCGACAGATTAGGGGGGTTTTAAAGCAACAAAACATCCGATACTTCCTTCACACAGATCAAAGCCACCATCCTCAGTGCGTGCGTTCCGTCTCCAAATACAAGAAAACTGTGCAACTTGCGCACATCAACTGTTGCATCCTTCTCCTTGTGATTCGTTGACTCAGCTCTCTTGTCTTCCCTTTAAACAGCGTGCTGGGGGGTCACTCTATTAGACAGACAGACTGTGCACGCACGCACACGCACGCACGCACACAGACATGGAGGTGAACTTCGCGTGCGTCCTCAGCGCGCTCTGATCTGATAGCAGCGGTGCATCCGTCCTTAAAAATCAACGAGGTGAGCAAAAGAAAAGCAGACGAGGCTCATCGGGGCTTCCTCCGCTCCTCAAATCACTTTCATCAACTTGCATGCCTTGAAAGTATGTGCCATTCACACGTGTAACCGTTCCGTTTGTGGCCACACGGTGGCTGTAGTGTCTAAGTGAAGACACGGCAGCCTGCTGTGCTGGAGATGATGAGCTGACTGTATCTGATGTGGCACCAACAGGTGAGCCAGAGACTGGTTTTCATCCAAGAAATTACATAAACGAGGAATATAAAGCAGGAAAATGAACCCTTCCATAAACAGCAACGTGAGGGACAAAATGCTCCTTTAATTATTCAGTCAGCTCGGCTATAAAAACAAACAAAAAACATAACTTAATATTTACGAGAAAATATAAAACTTGGAAAGTTTTTGTTTGTTTGTTTTTTGTTTTGTTTGGGGATTTTTTTAAAAAAAATTTTAAGCTTTAAAGGATCTATCAGTCCGTCAGCAGGGAGAATTTTGTTCACTGAAAGCAGATACCACGTGATACCAACGTCGTTATACTATTGGCTCATAAGTCTTTGACCATTTCAGACAGGTGTAAACAAAACAATCATTTTCTAGGGACAACATTTTAAAAAACAATTCACCATCCTATATTATTATTATTATTATTATTATTATTATTATTATTATTATTATATATTGGGGGTGCAATACTTGTATTCCACATCTAGTCTGGATGTTTTTTTTAGTATTCGATTAATCTAATCTAGATTAATGTTAACAATAAATTCTTTGATACTAAAAGTTTGAAACTGAAAAAAAAGACTCATTTAACTTCACTATTTATTATAGTTAGCCTATT
>JAQLOL010000016.1:13104378-13125462 GCA_029783665.1 Naso thynnoides | reverse complement strand
TTTTTATTGTTTGTTTTGTTTATCATTCACATGTTAATTTATCAATTGTCATGCATTCATACATTGTTGACCCCACATGTAAACATATAGGGTATGAGGATATGTAGATATGAATGTAGTTTTGTGTATTAGGTTGATCTGGTACGACTGAACATGGGTAAAGGAGTTTTTTTTAAATAAATGAATAAGTTGTAAGTTGTATCAGTTGTAATTAAAAAAAACAAACATAAAATGGTGGGTGAGTGTGTCGGGGGGGCACTAGTAAGTGTATGTATGTATGTTTATATGAGTATATATATGTATATGTGCATATATGTATATATGTATATACATGTGTTTATGTGCCAATCTGTGTATATATGTAAGAATATGTAGGTAGACATACATATGTATAATTTGTAAATAAAGAAAATGTTGAATAGAGTAGCAGGATCAAATAAGTTTATTCATCTTCCTACTTCTTTTGGCAAATGTAAAGTCAGTAAAATTGTGGGTGGAATTTATAATGAATTATTATTATTTTATTTCTTTTGTTTTATTATTTGCTTTTTTATACTTCTACTTTTGTTACATTTTTCGTATTCAAAATAAAGCCTTTAATCAACCCATCAATATACAAAAAAAGTGCCGATTAACTCAATAATGAAACTCATGAACTGTTTGATAACAACAGAAAGTTAAAAAAAAAACTAAATTAATCAAATAAAGTCAGTGAAACAAGATAAAAACAAAACAAATAACATGAAATAAAATAAAAACAGCATAGACCAGAAGTACAGTTACAGTGCAGTAACAAGCTGTAAGTTCCCCCAAATTAAACAAACAAACAAAAAAAGGCAATACAGACACTGGAAACTCAATTAAAAGCATTAATTAAAGGCAGCTCTGGGATTAGTTTGTTGGCAGCTTCACCAAGTAAGACTATTTTGTCATTTGTTTGGTATTTTTTTGCGTATTTGAAAGCTGACAGCACAGTCAGTACTCACGAGGAGATTAAGGCGGAAAATATGCACCAAAGGTCCCTGGCTGGTATTGAACTTTGAATGTGCTGATGACATGGAATATAATGTATACCACAAAGTCAAGGCCACACCACTAAAAAAAGTGAGTCTTTAAAACGTTGCACGATGTTTCTCAGCCCATATCATGAAGCCGAGGCAGTGACGCTCAAGTCAGACATTTGTGTTTACACACAAATAAGATTTGCATTTTCCATTCACAGCTTTTTCTCAGAAATCAAAGCAAAGGGAGTCAAACCATGATGGCAGCATTTATGCATATTTACAGTTACAGTCATGGTTGTGTCTCCTCACAAAGACAGATTAATGTTTGTGTGAACTGAGGTTAGAGAACAGTGAAATGATTCTCAGCGAAACCAGACGTCACAACCAAGCTGGTTTCTCTCTGTGTGGAGAGGTTTGAGCTAATTATTGATGAAGGATTCAGCAGCTAAATATCTCAATCTAATGTCTACTTCTTTATGTTTAACGTTTATGATCATCTATAATAAGCCTTTAATTAAGAATACCTCACTGCCGTTTCTTATGTGATTCTGCATGTCAAAGTATAATTAACCAAATGTGGCTGCTCTGCGCTAAAAATACATTTATGAGAGATTTGTCACAGTACACGGCATTCTGCAGACTGCAGGGTGGGGAGGAAATGAGCAGGGAAAGGGGGATTTTCGCCAGTTTTCTCTCCTGAAAGAAAAGAACACCGCCTGTGTGGCTATTAATAGCTCCAGCAAGACGGTATGGCTCTTTAAGGCTGACTAATGGCTCCTTTCATTCGACGCAAACAGAAAAACCAGAGCATTGCCACCGTTTTCATCAGCAGCCTCTCTGCCACTGCTGATGACGTGCGTTCGACACTCCTGACAGTTTTTACAGACGCACTTGTGGACTCAGAGGCAGCTAGAAGCAGAAACCCAGCAGACAACATGAGTGAGTGGATTGTGAGTAAGGAGGTGTCGGGATCTCACAGGGCTAAGAATGTCTGACAAATCCTAGAATCCTTGAGAAAATAGTGGTTTGTGGTTTTGATGACACACAAACAAAATGTCATGGATTAAAAAGGCTTTTTTTTTTTTTTACGTTACCATTATTTTGTGATCTGCAGGGTAGAGCTGATGGGATACAATTCATAATCTCCTGAGTGAGAGTGTCTGATGTTAACAGACTGGAAATAATCCCATGACCCCAGGTCACAAAGTACGTGACATGTATTTCACAATCAAAAATTATCTTATTTGTCATACAATCTTTTTCTTAAAAGCATAGTTTGAGACAGTTACTCATTTCCTGGACAAATGAGAAGATAGGTACCGCTCTTGTACTATTCATCAAAAATAAAGCCTAAATATATTTTTAAATGTTTTATAAAGAATTCAGCATATATTCCTACAAAAAATATGCACATTTGAATGCAACATTGTGCCCAATGGGTTCAAAAAAAACAAGTTGGAATATCAGCCGCATCTGCAACAACAAAAGTATGTGACCAGTCTGAAAATATCCATGAGTGAATGATGATTAGAAATCATTAAAAAATGGAGAGACCACAAGCCGACAGCCACAAAGTTCCTCAACCTCTATTTAAAAAAGGAAGAAGTGAAAAATTTCATTTTTTGGGACCGGGAACTTTGTTCATACTCAAAACGATGAAGCGAGAACAGAACACTGTTAATAATGAGCTGTACCGGTGCTTGTTGGCGTATGTGGTCATTTTCTAGCTAGCTGTTTCCCCTTGTTTCCAGTCTTTATGCTAAGCTAAGCTAGCTGGCTTCCAGCTTCAAATTTACAACCCATACATTACAGTGGTATCATTTTTTGTAAGGGAGAGGGAAATCTTTATTTGTTTGATCAAGGTCTTCTCTTCATCAAACTGAGCAGAATATGTACGCATACTATATAAACCAAACCGTTTTGCTTTTTTACTTTTCCCTTTTCACACACACAATAACAGGAGTTCAGCCAGAAAAGAAGAAACGGGTAATATTAAAGTGACTGCAGGGAACTGTCAGTTTTTAATTGATTCTAGCGCCCCCTTTGGACAAAACTGGTAGTGACACAGACTCTTACTGTCCGAAAGATCTTTATTTTTTAGTTATAAGCCAGTTTTGTTTTTGTTTTTTTAATTAATTTAAAATTTTTTATTTCAGGGCGCCCGGTGGCTCAGTCTGTAGAGCAAGCTCCCCATATACAGAGGCTATGTCCTCGTGCAGCGGACCCGGGTTCGATTCCACCTGTGGACCTTTGCTGCATGTCATTCCCCCTCTCTCTGCCCAGCTTCCTGTCCACTCCTCAGCTGTCCTGTACATAAAGGCACAAAAGCCCGTAAAAATATCTAAAAAAAAAAAAAAAAAATTATTATTATTTCGTCTCAGTTCGCGGGGATTCGGACCTGACTATGGGTGTTAATAGTAACTACATAAAAATCACAGTCTTTTCGCTGAAGGTCTCGTTTGCTGTTACAGGAAATTAACAATCATCAGAAGATTAATGAGACTGTTTTATAAATACTTAAAAGTTCCTCATAGTCACTTAAAAAAAGCAGAATAAATTTGAGAGGAGGATTAAGTGTAACGTTTCTTAAAGGACAGTATAAATTGTTTTACTTCTGAAGATCAATAATTCTTTTCGAAAAGAACTGAATTATCTGAAAAATTGTCACAAAGCTGAAATGAAGGCTTGCTAATGCAGCACAAAGTTAGTTGAGGTTATGTCACTTCTACGAGGCAAAATAAACAGAGTACTTATTACATAAAACTGACGTTATTCACACCTCTGAATAAATACAAAAATTGGCATTCTGTGTGCCGGTTAAGGTGAATTTACGGACCTTACTTTACAGCCAAGTTGTTTGCGCACAACAACCAAAAATGCTGTTAAGTTCACTGTCCTGGTCTTCTGACAGAAAAATTTAACATTTAAACCTTTTTTAAGGTCACTTTTTTAAAGATGTGTGATGCTCAGATGTTATTATGATCTTGTAAACCCACAAATGTAGAAAAATAAGCTTGTAATCTGATAACACCAAGAGGAAAAGCTGCTTGTTTGAGTCTCACATCCCAATAAATCTTGTGTTAGGCTATTTATTTAAACTCTGTACTGTTGATTTTGTTAAAGTATTTTTACTCTGGCTGTCTTTTTTAGAGAGTGGTTCCAGTATACTACCCAAAGGGTTTCACTACAGTCACTTATAATTTCAGCTTCTTCTGGCCTGGACAGGAAGCTGCCTCCTCTTCCTGTTTAGTCTACACTCTGATTGGTCCCTGTGCTCGTGAGCATTTCCACAACACAACAGTCAACACCACATTTATCAAATTCTAAAGAGAGCTAAATGTGGCTAAAAAGAAACCAATAACAGTACTTGAACAGTCAAAACAACAAAGAAATCACTGCTTGCACCTTCCTCTCTTTAGCTTCCATTAAGTCCATTTTTGGACATTATGTGCTCTTAAAAAAATGGGAGGGGGCCAACCATAATTATCTATTTCGCCACATTAGTGTGCATGTCGGTACATGAACACAAAGCCCCGCAGAGCGTTTTGATAACAGCTATTCAAGCAGCTTTTCTGCTTATCATGAATAGCTCACTCTGGGAATAAAGTGGCCACAGGAGAAAACATAACAGGCTCATTTTTTAAAATTTATTCTCGGATGTTACATAACCAGTTGTTCTCTCTTTGGCATCAAGTTTCCTGCGGCAAACAGCTATAAAAATGACCTATTAAAGACACCCTTTTTGTGAAAATAAGCTTTATTTATAAAGGAATTCCCCCAGACAACCCTTTCCTCCTGACCTGCTCTGACTGTCTCATGTTATTCGTAAACCCAACCTGCTATCTTAGTCTGGTGAGAGCGAGACAAAGGAAATTAGCTCATCAGCAGACTGACGCAACCTTCTTGTTAAGATAACTAAAGGAGAAAAAAGCAGACGCGGTGTCATTCCCTCTGCTCCACAGAGGCCCATTAACATGCCTTATTAGGACATCTGCAGCCAGTTGTGTGAAGAAGCAGTCAGGCCAGCAGGCAGGCAGATGCTGCTTTTTGTTTTCTGTTTCTCTATTGGTCAGCCTGCCTCTCTCAGAGTCTCTGAGTCATGTGACTGCTCTGAAGGTCACGTCACTTGGCCACTTGCTCACTCTGGCTCGGCAGGACACACTCTAGAAAGTTAAACAAAAACACCTCAGGTATATTTTCGGTAAAGATAAATAAGCGACCAACTTTCCGGAATGGAAGAGAAAAACTTCTCAGTCTGGCACATTTCCACGTCAGTGTTCACTTTCTGGAAGACACTGGCAAACATCCCATATGTCCTACTAATCTGGGATAAATTACTCCCTTGATGTTATTTACAGACCTCATATTTCTATTCCTCTGACAATGCCTCTATGAGCCCTTCAGCTTCCCTTTTCTGTGCAATGCCAAAGGTGCAGTTGTGCTGTTTAAACCTTAAGGGCAGGTCAAAGCTGAGGTCAATCCAGTTTACAGACAACACCAGTTTACGTGTAAACCTGTTGCTACTGCAAATATGTTGAATTGTTTCAAAACGCAATAATATTCCTTCATGCCTTAGGGCTAAACTTGGCAAAAGTCTTATTTGCACACAAGGTGAGCAAACACAGCGGTACTTCCTGATACAGTTTTACAGATCATATTAAACTTTGAAACACAACTGTCTCTGTGTTTGTTGTCGCTGATAACATAGCTAAAACTGGAAGGTTAACAAAAACAGAAACAGACTGACAATCTGCAGCCCTGGTGGCAGTTCTTCAAGTAGGGCAAGTTTATTATTGTTAACGAAAACTAACAAAATAATGACAACTGAAATTGAAAAAACTTTTTCCTAAGTGAAATAAAAATGAGCCTTTCTGAAAAATGTTAACTAAAATTGTATGGTAGATTTACAAAACTAGTTAAAATAAAGTAAAATAATAAAGAAAATATCCTTAGGTTTTGTTTTTGTCATGGTATTTTGGGTGGATATTGAATGTATCTTTCAAGATGCGCACACACACACAGAACTAAACTACAAAACTTGCTTTAAAAAAAAAACCTGAAATTGCACAATAAATGTCAAAACAAAAATAAATATAAATACAAAAAGTACGAAAAATCCAGAACTATTAGGCTATAACCTTGATTTTGGACAATTGTTCTTTCAGCTAACTGCTAAATTTAGCATGCTAACACACTTATTATGACAACGCTAATAAGCTGATATTGAACCTCTGCAATGTTAACCATGTTTTAGCAAGCTAGGAAGTGTTAGCATGCTAGCATGTTAACATGCTTATTATGAAAATGTTTACATGCTAACGTTGAGCCTCTATAATTTTTACCATGCTTTAGCAAGCTTGAAAGTGTTAGCTTGTCAGCATGTTAACAGGCATATATGACAATGTTGATACACTAAAGTTAAGCGTGCAAAAATGTTTTCCATGGTTCCCATCTTAGTTTAGTTTGTTAGCATGCTAACATAAATCTAAAATTTGAAATATCTATGCTGCTAGCATGGCTGAAAATGAGGAAATTCAAGCTAAAAAAAAAAATCAATGATTCCATGATATATAGGTAGAGTTATTATGAATTGTGGGTTGACAGTTCGTTTTTATTGACTGGGAATAGTGGATGATATTTTACAGGTCCTAAAAATAGAACATAGACATTTTAAATTCTTTTGCCACAACAGCTTTCACCCAGCCAACACCCTATATGTAAACACAGTAAACAAAGGGCTGTACATTAGCTCCATAAATTCCTCTGTATCCAAACTCCAAACACACAGAAGCACATAAGCAACTGTAGCAACATCCTGAGGAAATCACCTCTCCCTTAAAGCTTTATTAAGGGGCATCAAAGCTTGAGCTGCAGCCAGAAACTTTTTTTTAAGTGGTCATAAAGCCCTTGTAAGGATGTCAAACCTCCCAGACAATACATTCATTACCAAAGCAATTTATCAAATATAAAAGCTGCCCAGTTTTTCTTTCTCCTTCTTTAGTAATTTCCTCAGATTTGATTCTTTTGAATTAAAGGCGAATAACAGGAAAACCTGACTATGAGACAAGCAGAGACAATGAACCCCTGCCGATGACTTCTCTTTTGAGTAACTGAGCCATTTCCTTCTTTGAAACCAGAGGCCTGTTGTACTTGTTCAGGAAGGTGTAACCAGGAAGAAGACTTGGATTTACATAATTAAATCCGGTCACTTTCACCGGAAGAGCAGCTATTGCCTCTTAGTTTGACTTAAACACACAAAAGCATGCCAACAAGCCATCGGAGGAGTTACTTTGTTTCACCAGAATATCCAGTATTATCTGTATTCTTCATAACACTGCTTATGACATATTTCTCATAGTGATGATAAGCATGAACTTGTGACCAAAACCATTATGTGCAAGTATGAGCTATGTAAGCCGCCGACTCGCTGGAAATTCAACATTCATTTTAATGGTAACAGAGAACAGGTTGTATTGTTTTCTGCTGTAAGGCTACTTTGACTTTGCTGTGAAAAAGCAAAGTCATACTCCCAGCTGCTCAAGTTTGACAAATGGATTTATGCAACACACCTCTGCTTTGATTACGAAACCTAATTTAGATGACACTTTTAACATACTTGTCATACCATACATGGACAACCACAAAGGAAGAACCCCTCCTATCATGTCCTTCATTGTAGTAAATATTTGAAGAAGTGCAGCGCGACCCATAAATCTACAGTTACCATTCCTGTTTTCATATCTCCACGCCTCATCCAACTTCCTCTTACAGGCAACTGTTCTGGGGGAACATGTACAGGTGTGTCTAGTATTCAAGTAAATAACAACAAAAACTGGTGCGACTAGAGATGATAAGCTTCGCAGAATGACACAGAGACAAGTAAGAACTGATGTTGGCATTTGCGCCAGATTTTTATATATGTATATATATATCAATTAAGACGACTTTACTTGTTGGATCTTTCTATTAAATGCTAACATCAGCATGCTAAAATGCACACAATGACATTGCTAGCACTAAATAATGTAAGTATATGCTTATGTTCAACAGGTGTAATGCTAATGTTACATAAAAAGGTATAGACCTAATGTTCACAATCATTAAGCATGTTAGCATGATAACTTTTGCTACTGAGCACAAAGTACATGTAAATATGTAAATGTTTTTTGCAGTAATATGGTCACTTACCAAAGTATTGGACAAATTAAATGTTTGACCTTATGATGCCAAAAAACAAGAAGTTCAGTGGTAACAAAAGTATTACTCATCCAATGGGGAACATGACTGTCTTCACCACATTTATGGCAATTTCCAATAGTCATTGGGAATTTTCACTAAAAAAGACAAATATCAACTTTATGGTGATATTTCGATTAAAGGTGAACATAAAGGAGAAAATTAGGGGATCATCAAAGTCAGTAAGCTTTGTCCACTGTGGAGAACAAATGACTGCACCCATTTTTGTTCCAATCTATCCATTAGTTCATATTTCAGTCTGGACCAACTGGTAGACTGAACATCCTCTAGACTTGCACAACCATTGCTGCTAAAAACTGAGTCTTAGCAATTATCAGATGAAGGTGAAGGTTCACAGCATTCCTTTTATAACACTGGTTGCCAGGTACAGGTTGTAATGTGCTTTTTGCTTCGATAGAACGCTGCAATAACAAACTGGAATGCTGCCTTTATTGTTGACAAGCCTCACTACTGTAGATATACATCAGTAAATGCCGAAGATTGATTTACAGCTGTTTAGAAAAAGAGAAGTAAGCATAAAACACTTCCAATATAAATTGACAGAAGCATATATTGTGTTTATCCGCTTCCTAAATTTTATGTTCACCTCCTCCCAAAGGTACAGTGTTACATCCCTGTTGAATCTCTTAGTACCATAACCACAACCCCTGTGAATAAAAGCATACCTAACTCAATCCTTTTCAGGGAACAACACCCCTGGTTTCTAGGTTTCTCTGGTTCACTATTGTAATAACCTGCCAGTCTGGGTCATTTATTCCCTAACTTTAGCATGAATTAAGATAATCTCATCAACAAATATTTAATTTTCCCTTTCTCAGCCACTTGCTCTTGTCCTGTTGAAGTTATGCCCTGTGATTTTGTTCCTCGAAATCCTCAAATTTCCTCGCAGCTGAAACTGTGTTGACTTTGACCATTAAAGGAGCTCTTTTTTCATGAAGTGTTGACCCGTATTTGCTTAAACTGGCCATTTTCCCCTCACCCTGCCTCTTTGCTGTAGTCAGAGATTTTCTTTGTTTTCCCACAATGACTTGTAATAACCTCCTAAGAGGTTTGTAAACATGTTGGTTTCAGTCAGAAGTAGCAGTCGAGACATTTAAATAAATGGCTGCCCATTAGTTTCTGAACAGTTGGGTGTGTCTGTAATGGTGGTACACACCCACTGATAATGTCTTGAAGCTAACTGTGCAGTCTAAACTTTCTCTCTGTCTGAGGGTTTAATTATTATTGATTTACATTGCTGTATTTCTGCTCCAGGAATATAAGCTAAGGGAGTAGTCTACAAACATGCTAGCTACTATGTGAAGCGATACTTGGTTAATACAGCGCTTTACACTTAATGCTTAATTAGCAGGCTAATATAGTTGAAGTTACAATTCTAATGGTATAATATATACAACTACTAATGTTTACTGTCTTACTTTATTGAATTAGCATACGTAATGATGTTTTTAGCAGGTATAATTTTTCTCATGTCCGCCATTTCACAGTGCGTTAGCACGCTAACACTTGCTAGTTAGCACAAAACACAAGATACTGCTTTGGGAAATAAATCAATGTGTTAGACAAGTTCAAAATTTTGACTTGATTATGATGATTGATGAAACTTCAAGGGTTCAACAGAACTAATCTTGACGGAATGACTAAACTAAATTTTATAGTATCTAGTGGGCCTGGTTTTCAAGAAATTTCACTGAAAAACAAAACCTCATGTTGGTGCCAGAAGAAAAGTCACCAAAGTCAATAGGATTCATCCACTGGGGACAATGAATGCTTTACATTACACCTTATACATGTAACTAATAGCATTTTATCCAAAACTTATCGACCAACATTTCGTTTCATACAGTTCTTAGTGTTTTTTGTATGCTAAACAACAAGGGCAACGATATGGCTGGAAATACAGGTACATTGAAACTGGATTTTGTGTCCAGCAACACTACAGTTTAGCTACAGGTTTTCTGTCTGAACATGTTTGCACATGTTTGACCCTTACAATCTTTACCAATCAAGTGGGCAATTGAAGACCTCAGCCTATGTTTTCACTGAAGGATTCGCTCAATGGGAGCATCTATACCTGCATTGTAACATGCCTCAACAAGAACTGCAGCTGCACTTGTGCTTATGCGACAGTTTGGATGCTGACTCCGTTCTTGCAGCTTGTTGTGAGATACGTAGGGAGGGTGGGGTGCCTGTCTGAGATGCTCCATTATGTCACCGTTGCCCTAAGAATAGTTCCAGTGTGCTCCGCTAGGCACTGAGGCGAGTGTGACGTTCAGAACTTAACTGTTATTGGGCCAAACCCAGAAGGAACAGGGGCCCTACTGTTTCCCCACGTCAGGCACACCCAGCCACACACACACACACACACACACACACACGTTCAGATGCACAAACGCATAAACACATGGAACCATTTAAGTTTTTCCCTCTGCCACTGTTCAAAATGCCCCCAGAATAAACACTTGAAGCAGATCTGAACCAGCGAGGCCAGTGATCCCCATTAGAGACAGGCCGTGACGCAATGTGATGGTAATGAAAGGTAGTGGGTTTCAGATGTTTTTCAGCCTTGTATGGTACTTACAGAGAAAGTAATGTGAAAGTTTCTGTTGGTGCTATGGGCTTCTGAAGTGACGACAACTGACATACTCTTGTGAACATACTATGTTTGAAAAATAAGTCACGTTGATGCAAAAATACAAAACATTCTTTATAAAAATTGATTTAAACAAAGCCCTTGAAGTAGTGGTGAAATGCCAAGTCAAATAATAAGTTGGGAGATTGATAAAATTCTTCAAAACAATTAACAACAAACTGACTTATTACCTGAAAACTGACTGATTCTCAGTTTTATATCAATATACTTTTATATCATATTATATTAGGCTATCTCTGGTTTCAGAAATATTGACCGGACAGAACAACACATATTTTAAAAATATCAGCTTGGGGAAAAATTTACACCCTTTATTTAAAAAAAAACTTACAGATACTTTAACTAAATAAATAAGTGACAGTCTTACTAAATTACTGTTAATGTTGTATGAGAATTTATCAGTGTTTTTTAGCATGCTAAATGGTGTTATAACCTCTCAGAAGTGAAAATCAGGCTGTTTTGCTACTTTTATAAACAAAAGGCAATAAATGAAGACTATTGGATATTGTACAACTTTATACAGGTAGGCAACTAACAAATGTGTTCAAACCTACATTTTACTTTATTTACATTACATAGTTATCCACAAAAATAGGCTACCTAATGTGTCAAAAAAGATACCAAATATGATTTTTAGGAGAAATTATTTATAATGCTACACAAAAATAAAAAATACTTTGATTTGGATAACATATGCAGTCTTGTGTTAGGTCTACTGTAAACATCATATTATAGTTGTATGATGTATGTATGATACCCCAAATGGGAATATTTTTGAATTTTTAAGCTTATAAAAGAAGACATAATCTCACAATGACAATGGATAAATATGTAGGCTATGTAAATATGTGCAGAAACCTGGTGTGCCATAAATTTTCCCCAAAACAGCCCTTCCAGTAAAAGACATAATGTTAGTCAATTGTTATCCATCCTGACATTCATTATAAATCCTCCTGCTTTGTAAATCATCACATCTTTGCGCCCGCACCTCCTCCTCTGCGCTCACGCCAACCAGCCTCCTGCTCGTCCACGTGTGTGACGAGCTCGCGCCCACGCTGTCTTAAAACGCTCTTCCCACGGGCGCCCTGATTCACTCACCTCACACAGAGAGCAGGGACCGGAGAGGGTGACTCAGTGCGCACATTAACAGTCTGAGGGTGTTTGGACGTGTCAATGTCGTTTACTTGCGCACGAGGAACACTGAGTTCACGGAGAGACCCGACATTTAAGCCAATGCTGTTCGGTTAATTGATGTATTTCTTTTAGTAATATACTTACAGTGACGGTCAAACTGGTTGTGTGTAAAGGCGCGGAGTAAAAGACTTCCACCTGTTCGGGTGAAACATTACGGGACTCCGCGATTCACCTCAGGCGCACGAGGACATCGTTTGCATGAAACTGTGGCCAGGTAAGACTCACTTGCGGCACGGTATAAATTTGAATAATAACACCGCTAAAAGTCAATGATAGTTATGTAAGATGCGATACTTCATATGTGTTATTCCTAACGGTAATATCCTCAAACAAATCTCACTATTTTGGACAGTGTGGCAGTTTATTTTGCCCCAAGTGTGGAGTCGCCTCGGGGCTCGCCAAAGCACACTCAAAAATTTACCACTTTAAAGTAATCTCGCTTATTCTTCACCCTCTACATTGGGTAGCACATTGTTGACCTATCAAAGCAATCACTAGGCTATGTCTGTTAATTCGGCACAATGAAAGAAAAAAAAACATGACCTGCAGAAAAGTTTTTTTTATAAATGGTTTGCTTTTTAGATCAGGTGGACCAAAATTCACATGTATGTTTGATGAAGTTCTACCTTGTGGGCTGCATCCTGAAATGTGAAGTTGATCTTTAATTAAAATAACCCATTAATTAATGGTCTTCTGTATTGTAGTGTACCTTGCCACATATTTAAAATACAACACGGGGCAATGATCTTTACATATAGCAACTTTCCTACAATATCAGTGTAAAAAATTATATTCAGCAATGTTTTATCCACTTTAAAAAGGCACCATACTAGAGCTGCAATGATTATTCGGAATCCATAGAAAGTTTATTGCCAATTACTTTGGTAATCGATTAATCGGTTCAGTCATTTTTCAAATAAAAACATAAAGAATTGCATCTTTGGTCTAGTAATGGGACAATTTGCTGCTTTTCTGTGTCATTTATGATAATAAATAAGGAGTCTGTGTTTTTGGCTGTTTTTTGGACAAAAGAAGCAAGATGAAGACGTCATATTGGGCTCTAGGCAATTGAGATGAGCATTTTTTCACTTATCATTTAGAATGGAAATAAGTGTTAGCTGCACCCCTGCACTATACAACAACAGGTTGATCTGTTTGCATGCAACAGCTCTTTGGTTGTGTAAGGAAACTGAAGGATATTTGTTTATAAAGATAATAAGTAACCGACAAGAGAGGTCTTACGTGGATGCAAATTTGTATTTTATTTGACATTTGCACTTGTGTCAGTGACTGCGAAACGCAGTAATGTAAAGTCGCCTTGTTTAAATGGATAAAAGATAGCTATCTGTTTGTGTGTGTGTTTCTCAGTGACGGTTATGTTTGTCAGTACTTGTACATGTTTGTAACCCACATGTGTAACTGTATTTTTGCATGTCCTGGCTCGGCACGGGCTCTAGGTCAGCTTGCATCCCCTCTGTGATGTGACACACTCACAGAAGCACGCCATTGTTTGGAGGAGAAATATTTAGGGGGGAATGCAAAGCTGTTTCCTGCGCAGGAGCTCGGCTAACAATGGCCACATCTTTTGAACAGTCGGCGGTTCTCTGTGCAGCTCGCTCCTGAGGACGGAGCTAGGATGTTGAAAGAATAGCCAAGAAAAGAGAAAGGGGAAAAAATAAAGTTTCACACAATGGAGAACAGGCCGTTCTCTGGGTTTGTAGAGGTTTGGTGGACAATGGGAGGCCATATGTGGAGATTGCATAAGACTTGACCTGGCAAGGTCACAGATGCCTTCAAGTCGTCCAGTAACTAATAGTTTGGTGATATGGTCGTTGTTGTAATAGTTGGCATGACTTTGAAGCTATGTACCTGATTTCCTTTGTGTGTTACAGCAACCTTTCATTTGTTTTGGCTAGTTTCCTGTTCAAAAGTGTGTGAGATTAAAGCCCAAGTCAAACCTGACTGTAAATATTTAATGGCTGGCAACTGCAGTGAATGAGTATTCTTCACTGAATGCTTCACCTTGTAACCGATCCTGTTTGGTGGCCTTTGTTTTTCCACACTGCGGTACAAGTTGTGCCGACTGCGTTTCTCTTCCCTCAACAAGGAGATGAATGCATGAGACTGCACAAAAACTGGAACAAATAAACTTAAAGAAAGTCCTCAGTTTCCAAATCTATTCCCAGAACCCTTTATGTCATGTTTTTATACTTTCCATAAAAATTAGACCTCTGTCTTGCTCAAGTACTCATTTTTCCTTATAATGGATCAGCTAACATTGTTGTCTTTATCTGTCTCATTCCAGACAAAAGCAGTGGATGCAACTACGCTCCATTTGTAGAAGAAAGCTGGAAGAGTGGGAGAGGCTCTGAAGAGGACCAGCTGACCACTGGGAGACACACCTCAGCCAAAATTTCCTCCAAACCCAGCCTGAAACGCGCCATGTCCCTCAGCACTTTTCACCTCATGCAGACCCTTAAAAACTCTCCTGCGGCACTTCGGCGGCGCTTCTGCCGCGACCGCACAGAGTCTTTATCTCATGGTGATCCTCTCTTTAAAGTCCACTACCTGGGCACGGAGAAAATCTTCTCCCTGGATCGAGAGCAGGCCCAGGACGCCATTAGCCACTTGCTAGATGGCATCGCTAACGGGAAGAAGCTGAGTAAAGATCACGCCCTGGTGGTGCGCCCAAGATACGTCGAGGTCAAGGAGCTGAGTACAGGTCGGCAGCTCACTAAGACGTACCTGCAGGACATTGCGTACTGTGCTGCCGATGCCAACCGGCCCAATGTCTTCCTGTACATCTGCAAACATCACGGGCAGCAGCTGCAGTGTCGGGTGTTCTGGTGCAGCCGGGCAGAGCGCGCAAAAGACATGACCGCTTGTTTGGCACATTCTTTCCAGCGGGCGCTAAGTGACTGGCAGGACGGCTCGGCCACGTTACAGCCAGGAGAGGGGAAAGGGAAACGAGTAGAGGAGTTGTCCAACTCTCCTGCCAACACGAAGAGCTCCACGCTGCCCGCCAGCCTGGGAAAAGGTGAGACAACAACGCCTTCAAAGGACAGAGACTAATAACTACAGAAACAATAAGGTTTGGACGTCTTAGCCAAACTGTGTAACAGATTATAAGTAGTAAAATCTTGGATTTAAGGCCCATTGACAGGCAATTTTAACATTTAAATGTTACTTTAAGGAAGCTTGACCACCAAATCGCGATAAATCCTGATGCGCCGGCATGACGTTAAGCTAGGCTAACTGTTTTAGCAAGACTTTTTTTTAGCTGAATTAATTAATCTGATGTAATCTGTAACTCCATAAAGTTAGAGTTATGAATAATTTATGTTTTTTAATAAATTCAGTTTCTTAAATGTTGGAGTATTTTGTCATCACAGGGAAAGGCTAAATTAGCTTTAACTGATTTATCTCCCTAGCTAGCCTAGCTAAATTTGGTTTTTAATTGTTCTCTAGTTCTGCCAGAGCTGATATCCCTTTTTGTTCTTGGAAAGTACACAATTTTATTTCCAAGTAAGTCTAATACTTGATAACACTCACTTGTATTGGCCCAGTTTTCTTTAGGTACTTTTTTGGTTATACTGTATAGGGCAGAACTGTTTGAAACAAAAAGGCTCTTTGTTGGTTTATGACTAATGAGCCATTTTAATGATTCATGTACTTATCATAAGTGTTTCTCTTGCTCTTGTTTAGAAAGATAAGGTTTCTAAAGGTAGCACTTCTAGTGAAATCGGTGTTAAAAAAAAGTGCTGCTGTAGGAGAAGTAAATAAATAGCCTCAGTAGGATACTTTAAAGTCGAGGATGGCAAACTCTTTGTGGCTGAATGTTCATTGTTAGCATTCAAACAACAAAGGTTCACTTTTAAGTTGCAGCTGCCAAGCTAACATCACTGACTTGCCGTCTTTGTCTTTTCTTCTCAGTTCGCTGGAAGAAGAGGGGCTCAGTGTCTCGCAGCCCCCTCAGGGCCATCAGCAGAAGAGGATCTGCCTCGGACAGCTGGAACTGAACCCCAGCTTTAACCCTTCAAACACGGGAACACATGGACCTGACGATAGCCTCAAGAACGACAGCACTGACGAGAGGGGAGGGAGTGATTACAACACGGAAGGAAGGGCAAAAGGGATGAAACCAGGACTTTAAAGAGTCCGTATTTGGACATTTTGGGACTTGGCTTTTGAGAGGATGTTGCTGTAATCAGTGAGCATACGGACTTGAGGGTTTTTGAAGCTGCAAGTTGTCTGTTGACTTTTGCCAGAGTGGCGTCCAATGTAGCGCAGAATGCAGCTGACAGCTGCCTTTGTTCTCCTGTCAACAGCTATGTGGGGACTTTGACTGGCTGCAAGCCTTTTGAGGACCAGACTGCTTCATTTCCAAGGCTCTTTCTTTGTCTGGCTTGCTTGTTTTCAAGTAGTTTGCTTGATATTTAAGCCTCCGAAGAGTTTAGTCTGTTGGAAAAAGACAATTAAACTGACAATGAAACAAGCTGTTGGCCGACTGAAACAGATGACGACTAAAAACTGGAAATAGACGAGAGCTTTTTCTGTTGGCTGATTTTTTTTTTTATATATATTTTTTTATTTAACTGACAGTTATGACAAGTCATGCTGATTTGATGACTCTATTTTTGAAGTGGATGGACAAAATCACACTTTAAATCTACATCGTGAGAGTTTTTGCCAAGATTACATTGATATCAAGATAAAAAGGAAGAATGCAGCTCATTGAAATGTCAAGTAAAGCTCATTACAGTCTGCAATGCAAAGGAATGCAGTTAGTCATTCCCAAGTGCTTTCTAAAATTTCCCACAATACAATTTGCCCTCTAAACACATCAGTTTGAATCGCAACTCAGTAGTTTGCATGAATTGTGTAACAGCCAAGCACCTGCATTATAAATGGGGAAACAAATAAGCGCTAGTCAAAACTGCAGGGCCAACAAAACAAAAAAAACAAAAACAGACCCCAACTGTTCACTACGATGAATCATTTGCATTTATGGGAAAGAAACAAACTCGGCCATGACTTGCAGGGTCCGAACACTGGGAACGCTGTGTTCCCATGTGGAGCCTCTGTGTGGAATGTGCAGCCATGCACCTGCATTCCAGTTTGGGCAAACTTGAGACTGAGGGTCGTCTTAGAAGCCCCAAATTCTCCTCCACATCCAACCATGACTTTGCATATTGAGCAGCCTCATCAGTCGATGCTACAATGTGCATGTGTTCACATAAAAGGCGCCCTGAATACTTCAGCCAGGGTTGATGCTTGTAGGCATTGACATGCACAGGATTGCATAACCTGATCCCTGTCTTAAGGTTTACAAAATGACTCTTGAAGATTAGGGGCACACCTTGAGGCTACCATTCATTTGGCCTTTTCGTGTTTTCTGACCAAAACTAAGCTAGAAATTTTGCCTTTTTGAAAACGTAAAAACAGGAATTACTTTTTTGACTGATGTGCCACTAGATTTTTATCAGTTAATTTTAATATTTTGTACTCGTGGTGTATCTTTGCAATTACAAACGGCACAGCGCCCATCTCAGAAAAGGGTCAAAGTGCCTGCTTTAAGGCGTATTTTATCAATGTACTGTTTTTATGTCGTACATATTTAATTAAATATGTATTTTATGAAATATTAAAACTTTTTATACAACATTTTGTTTGTCTGGACTTGTTGTTCTTACACTGAGGACAAATATAGTTGTGCAGCTTTGACAAAGATGAATAATTCTGTTTCCAGGCTTGAACGCTCAACTTTTCAAAATGTTTTATTTGGCCTGAGGAAAACAGAATTCCTGTCGTTAAGTGCTTGTGTGTGCGTGCGTGTGCGTGCGTGCGTGTGTGTGTGTGTGTGTGGGAGAGCAGAACTGAACGGTTTGGAGGTTGCAGGGCAGGACATTCAGAGAGGTCCTGGGATGTTTTAATCTCAGTCATGTGACTCATTTCCCAGGCTCATTTCTCCAGTGTTTTCACATTTTCAAAAAGTCTCCTACATGTGACCACTTTCCATCTGGAGCAAAGATGCAGATGCAGCTCCATCTGGACGGCCTTGAAACAAAGAGGTCGGAGCTCTACAGAGATTTTGTTGGTGCAGGTTACATAAACACACATTAGATCTCTTTGCAAATGTTATCTTACGAAATGTTTAACACACGTCAACACAGAAAAATCACTCAAATGAAACTAAAACATCACATTTACAGTCTTTCCGATGTGAATTCACACCTTTAAACCTATCTGCCGTCTGTTTAATCTTTCAAAAACTCAGTAAAAGTGCACAGAGGACATTTCATCTTCACATGGATCATGTCTGAACAATCAGTCACTCCTTTGTAGAGGAGTCCTGCACCGTGGGACTGCTGGCCGACCCGGAGCTCTCTCTGTGTCGCTGTAACTCCAGCAGGGATTGAACATGGAGACGCCTCAGAGGTTTCACCTCCTCCACCACTGAAAGGAGAGATCATTAAAAACATCAAGAGATAGCTTAAAACTCAAACACATAAGAAAAAAGTGAGAGAGAGGCTGCAGATTTTTTGCATTCTAGCTAAACAGCACCATCTGCTGGCCTTAATCAGAATAATAGTGCAATAAAATGAATTGTTTCTGTGGGTCTAAATCTTAACAAGCTGCACTCTAAAAAACCCTAAAAATAAAAAATAATCTAAAAATTTCTTGCCCATTGATATAGTGATTTTAATTATTACCCCTCTTTTGTATCATAAATTACTAATGACAAATTATTGTTTAGTTCTCTTTGATATTGTGCTATTGAATGAACATGTTTTGTCCTTATTTACTTGTTTTTCTTAGGACAATCTGTGACAGAGGTGGGTTTTAGCTCACTTTGATTTAGATTGTCTTTGGGAAGTTGTTTCTGATCTCCTGACCTGTTTCATACGACCTGTTTGATGTTTGAAGGTATAATCTCTGGTATATTTTCCTATATATTTGTCTTTTTTATTAAAATACTGATTCTCTCCATGTGATTTCTTAGAATAACCAACATTTAATTTCCTCGAGGTAGAGAGTTATGTGACTTTGTATATGATGTGACATTTGCTGGTCCAGTGTTGTTATTGGCATTTTTCATCTACTGGCTTATTTCATCTGTTTTTCTACCCGCTGAAGTTTTTTTTTCAGTTTTTCCTCTGACCCTTCTATATATTTATTGTATTTTTATAAGATGTTGGCACCGTGGGGATCTATGTTGCCCAACACTCATATACACTGTCACCTAATTTTATTGTTTGTTCTATTTTTTTCTATAGTTATTTATGAGATTTTTTTGAGATGTTGTTCTACTGTTGTTCACATGATGTTTACTGTGGTTTCCTCTTCTATGTTATGTAACTTTTTCTGATTTGTTATGCAACTTACCATCTGTTTTTAAACAATTAAGTATTTCTGATGAGACTATCTGCACCAGGTGCAGCTCATTTTTGAGTACCATGTGGCCTAGTTTCTATTAGAGGTGTCTTCGAGTGTGTCCTCCAGACCTGAGGAAGATCCATTCAGATGGAAACGCTGTCTGTCCATACTTAATAAAGCTCCGGCTCTATATTGCTAGCTCTCGATGGTGTGTAGGTCCTCTTCTTTCTGTGCTTAGGGCAATCTAAAAACCTGACACCTCCTGCTGCAATCCAAGAGTTCCCACCTTTATCATAGTGCATTTCGTCCCGGTTCCCGTAGACGACATACGTCTCCATGAAGTTAAGAAGAGCGCCCGTGACCAGGAAACGCTCAGTGAGGGGAAGGCTTTTGATGTAACGCATGTCCAGAGCGAAGGGGTTGGAAGGAGAGGGAACGGTGCACAGGCACACCAGCTCACTGACAATGTCCCACACGCGGATACCTTAGAAAATCCACCAAGGACACAACAGGAAAAATACAAGAAAGAGGTAAACATCTGTGTAAGTCTAGCAGAGTTTGTAATTTTTCCAAAACACGTGGAGCTTTTTCCACAAACCTGATCCACACCGCACACAAGGTTAAGACATCTGCGTCTGATTTAGCTCATGGAAACTGGTGTAATTATTGAATCTGTGCGGTGAAACAGTAACTTTCACCTGTTTGGATTCCTCACATTGTTTCCATACCTCGTGTCTGCCAGTCTGCGATGGACTTGAGTTTCATGGGCGTGTCCTTGACCATCGAATCGGTGCCGCCGATGTTGACCAGGCGCTCGTGATTGGAGCGTATCCAGGCGTAGGGCCGTCCGTACTTGACGTAGCCGGCCAGTAAAAACAATGTGCAGTTCACCTCCTGTTTGGGGACAAAGTCAAGGCTGTGTGGGACTGAGTGAGCCACTTCAGACTGAATTCAAAGAGTCTGGCTAAAGCACTTACAGGCACTGCTATCTCTCTTTCACTGGGAGAGGCTGGGAGAAGATGCTCCTCAATGCTGGGGGACACAGAAAGAGAACTTTTTGTGAAGCTTGCATGCAAGATATTTCCTTTTTGCATGAGTTTATCGCATGATGGCCCAGAAAAACACTGTACAATTAAGAAAAAATGCAAATCTTCATTTATAAGTAGGTTTAAATGTCATATGTTTGGCCTTTTTCACAAAGAATCAACAGTCAGTAAAATAAATTATCTTTTAAAGAACCTCTGGAAGTCAAAGAGGATGCTACTTCATAAAGCAGCAGTCCAGCAGCCCAGATTTAAAAACATTTAAAAACAAACTTCACTCAAAAATGCCTCAATCGATCACCTGGAGGTCTGTGGCTTTGCTTTGGTGTGTGCGTGCGACTGGGTGGACCCTGGGTCTCTTGGGCCTGGAGGCTCCCCGGGCAGGGGTGAGCTGCTGCGGCTGTCCAGGCTGGGGGAGCTGCTGCTGGGGGAGACATCGCTGCTGTTACAGCTGCTGGTGGAGGTGTAGGAGGAGGCTCTGGACACCACGAAACCTGGAGAGCGCCAACCCTGCAGGACAAGACAGCAAGCGCAGGAGAAGAGGGTCGTTCCTGCT
>JAQLOL010000016.1:13087319-13102346 GCA_029783665.1 Naso thynnoides | reverse complement strand
ATAAATTTAATTTATTGCCACATTTCGTTGTAAATTTTTTTTGAAAATAAAAAATGTCAAAAAAAAGTCCAAACCCCCCCCCCCCCAACTACTACTTCTTCTTCCTCTTCTTCTTCTTCTTCTTCTTCTGTTTTATTGTTTTATTTTATTAACAACGAATTGGTGACTTACGGCCAACAACTGGTTTGTAAAAAAACAGAAAAACAAAAAACACTAGAAGTCGAAAAATTGACAGGCATTATAACTTTTCATTGCTTCTTTGTTAGTGCCGTGTGATCTGGTGGAAATACACATTTCAATGTCTTTAACTAAAACAGGGAAAAAAGATGAAGTAAGTAAAGAATTGTACTTGTGAATATGAAATTTACCAAAAAGAAGGATAAAGTTGATTAAGAAAAAAATGCTGTTTTCTTTGCTTGACTCAAAGAAGCCAAAAATAATATTTTCAAATTAAAGGAAACATTATTACAGAATTTAGATGTAATAAAACTGTTACAATTTTTCCAAAAATCCCTTAAGAATGTACAGTTCCAAAATAAATCTGAAATAGTCTCAGGGGGATTTTTACAAAAAGTACAGCCGGGGTTGTTCATTCGTACAAATTTCATTAGGTACTGACTGGTGGGGTAGATTCTTTATAACAGTTTGAAGGAAACTTCTCTAATTTTGTTATTTATCAGAAACGTGTGAGGTAACATCCAAACCTTTTTCCATGAAACATCAGAGACACACAAAGGCTCCCTTTGCCCTAATTTCATAGATTTCATCAAGATTGTTTTGTAAAATTGATACAGTTGTTTTTATCTTCATTCGAAAGGTTAGCAGGATTCTTTTTTGAAAGTGACAGAACACCTTCAATAATTCTATTTTCTTCGGCTTTTTTAGATTCAGAATAGAGCCATATTTTCTCAGAAACTTTGCTGTCTTGTAAATATATGATGCACCTTATTAAGCCTTGCATACATATGCAATTGTTTTAGTAACCTGTTTTATATGACAATGTGTGGCTTTAATCACTCATTATAAAAAATGCAATACTAACAGAGTGTGCAGAGGAGACAGTAGGAGAGATACAGAAACAATAGTCTGATAGTACTGGACGTGCAGAATGCAGCAGTAACCTTGACAGAAGAACAGGAGGTACCAAGTGTCTAACAAATATCTTTCTTCTCATTTTTGGTCAAATGTTCCGATTATCAAGGAAACAGAGTTGCAGATGCAGGTGAGAAGACATGTCAAAGAACAAGGGTGCTGTTGTGTTACCTATGTGGGGACGGTGTGTTATGCTTTTTAGTTACAGGATACAGGAGCTGTACGAGGTCGTGAAAGGCGGAGAATGGAGTCAGACAACAACCAATGAGGAGAGATCTACCGTCATTTCTTACTCATTCTGTACTATACATAAAACTGGGTCAGGGAAAGTTCAGTCAGTCAGACTTCATGAACTGACACACTTTGTCAGGGACAGGAAGACTCAGACCCAGAGCTCTGTAATGCTTTATTCCTTTACTGCTAAATAAGACAGTATTTGAGACCGAATATCTTCTATTGCTTCGTTAAAGAACACGCAAGATTTGGCTCACACATAGACAAGTAAGGGTAGGAGCGCAAATCCAACAATAAGTAAGCATAAGGGGTACTTTTTGGCAGATTGTTGAAACTTTAAAAGGCACGCTTCCTGTTTTCCACTGCTTTTGGTTTTAATGCTAAGCAAACCAGGGTTGCTAACTCTTAACAGCTACAGTAACGTTAGGTAGTAATGGTGATTTTTGATCGTGGTAATGGGGTTTAAGATGTTTTAAAGACATTTGCCTCTACAATGGAGAACTATAAATATTAAATATCCTAATAAAAATTGTATTAGGTACTTAATGTGAAAAAGTTCTGTAAAATATGGAGGCCCCTTTATTAATTCAGACATTTAACAAAAATAATCACTTTATTTGTTGAGAACAAGCAAGGACTCCAAAGTGGGTAACGTCACACCTCATTAACATGCCAGTGCTTTTCAACAAATTAACATAATGTGCAACAAAAACATTAACTGTGTTGTAAATGATTGAATCTTAAAAAGCATTGTCATATTGTGTCTAGCTTTCTTCACAGAAGATAAAAAGACAGTTCGGCCTAAAAGTTCCTGGAGGTGAAGCGAATGAAGAAGGTCCTGATCTCTTTGGGTGAGATGGTCACAGTGAAAGCTTCATCTCCACAACTCCGGCACGTTTCATTGCCTGAGATAAAGAAAACATACACAACAAAGAATGTAACACAAATGAGGAAACTAGTATTCCATAAAATGTGCTCGATTACGTCAGTCTAATTAAACGCTGGTGCCACAAACAAGTCTCACTTGTTTTTAAGTTATCTGCAGTCTTCCAATTCCATCTCTGCAGACTGTGGATGTCCCAGGTTCCTGTCAGAGAACGCTCCTCCATCACTTTTACTTCCCCTATGCCCTGCAGAACCTCCTGATCACACAAGAAATGAGTGTTGAAAAAGAAATAGAGTTAAAAAGATGAAAATCCAAGACATAGGTAAAAAATTAGAAATGTATTCTAAAAACACCTTTAAGTTTATGGTGACTGGCTTTGAAAGCTCGGGGTCTTCTCCCTCCTCAAAGAGATGCATGATTCTCAGCAGGACCCGGTCGAAGTCTGGCTCCGAGTGCAAATCCTTACCTAGATGGACACCATACCTTTATATTACACTTTTGAGAATTTATATTTGGCAAAAGACCCCACTGATGACGAGTGGACAGACTTCCATGCGCCCATTTTGTCTCACAGCCGACCTGAGTGAACGTGGCTGAGGTGAACATTGTGGTTGGAGCTGTAGTTCCATCCGGGGATGCTGAAGCTGAGCAGGTGGAGGTTGGGCGGCAGGACCACAGAACGCACAGGAGAACCTCGCTTGGGTTCCTTCTGCTGCCAAGGCCTCTCTAAAGGTACGAGAGATTGGGGATTTTGGTCAGTCAACAATAAATGTACAAAGGATTACATCCACTTTTGACGTCATGCAACCCCTCCAAAAAATATGCACTCACGAGGTTGGTCTATGGGCATGATGACAGGTCTGTGCTGCAGCTCTATCGCCTCCCTCTGGTAAAGCTTGGAGGTGGCATTGATGGAGCCCAGCATCATCCACAAGGTGGGCCTTACGACCGAGCTGTCGTTGAGGGTCAGGTTGTAGCCGAGGTTCCAGGCTAAGTTGTTCCAAAGACGGCGATGGAGCATGACCTGCAGGGGGGGAAACACAAAGAGCATTACAGACACCAGCTGAGCAATGTGCGTGTGTGTGTTGCATGCCTCTTTGTACCTCTAGTTTTCCGTTGGCTTGGCTGGACACACCATGAGCTCTGTCGCTGACCATCGCCAGTCTGCTCAGGTCATCCTCAATGTAGGCTGCGCGAACCATGGGGAAGTAATTCTGCAAAATGCATTTTATAGACAGAGTGATCTACATATTCCAATTTTTTGTCGCAAATGCCCAATTTACCCGAGCACTCACTATTGCTAAAGTGTTATTAGGGAACTTCCTGTGTGTCCTCTTCATCATCTGATAACCGTTGTCGTCTGTGTATAGGGTCTTGTTGTTCTTCAAGGAGGAGCTGGTCCTGAGGACGACCTCGGTGTTGAGACCGAGGGGACCCAACGAGTAGGTCTGTTCCAGCCTGAGACACTGCACTTCTCTCCCAAAGCACTCTGGGACACGGGTGGTGATGGAGTAGGCGTAGTCTTGATCACCTTCCTTTCTAGAAGGTTGAGGATTGAGAGTCAGAATAAAGACTGAGAACAGAAGACGGTGGAATGAGCGTGGTTAATTTTACTCACCTGTAGAAGCGCTGCCTAATCTCTGTCACAATCTTCCCAGGGATAATCTCCATTTCCACGGCTTCGTAGGCTCGCACGGCTGAAGTGTTAGCGCTGAATATGTAGTTGTCAGAGATCGGCCCTGTTTTGACATCTCCGTTCGCAAGGTACTCCCAGAAATCCTGAGTCATCCTTACTCTCCTTTTATCTTGACTGCAAATGATGACAGAGAAGTCAAAAGTTAGATAGCTACTCTGAAAACCTTTTTCATGAGGCACAAAAGGGGAACGTCTGCAACCACACTTATTTTTATAGCAACTGATTGGTTAACTTATGCTCAATGACGATTTCTAAAGCCAAAGTTGACTTTTATAAATTGCTTGTTTTGCCTAAAAGTCCAAATACAGTCAGTTCAGGGTCATCGACAAAAATAAAACCAGCAGAGTTTTAAGTTTCAGAAGCTTCATCCAGTGAGTTTTAGGGGGTTTTGCTTTAAGCATGACGTAAATTATAATCATATTAACAGTGTATTTCCTGTTAATCAAATAGATGACTCACAATTAGTTTTACATGTAACAAATAAGTTAGAAATGAATGTACAACAATGCTAAAGCAGTACAATTTGTTATCTCAACAGCAGGATTGGGAATGATATCATGCAAACCTTCTGCAGAAGTGTAAACAATACTTAAACCACTCCCTGTGTGTAATGCAAATACTACTTAAGTCTATCTGCGTGGGTTGAGACTTAGTTGTAAAAGGCTTAAACTCTTACAGATAAGTGATGCTGTGTAGTAGATTTGAATCCTCATCAAACATGAGCTTGTAACAGTCACTCATGACAGGTAGGAGCTTCCTTCCTGTTCTCAGCGAGTCACAGACGTTGCGTCTCTCAAACGCGACCCCTTTAGCTTCATAAGTCCAACCGCACTCGGACTTATGAGAGCACGGCTTCTCCGAGAACTTTATCAGATATTTCCTGTGCTGAAGGCCTCCAAGTTGCACCACCATGAAAAGATCATAGGTCGCATTGGACTGTGCCGACCTCTGGATCTGTGACAGACAGAAGATCATTATTATTACAGGATTTATCAGATAGATTTTCTGTTTTTTGAGATGCAAAACCAATTAATTTACGTAGAAACTGGAGATATTTGCAACTGCCTCTTCATCACATTAGAACACAGATAATATGAAAGAACCCCAATAACTTAAACTGTAAGAATTGAGCATTTGAATAGAAACTTGAAAAGGCTGAGTTATTAAACGCACTCTTGCTCATTTCAACACTCTCAGGGGTTTTCTTATATATCCAGCAGCTACTGGCGGCTAATGTTGCCGTACCCTTTTTACCACATGTAACCACATTTAAAGCAGAAGTTAACATAGTTCCTTTTTTAAAGGAAACATTTAAACATCTATTACCATCAAATTTCATTAAAAGAACAATGACACACTACCTGTGCAGGCACAGGCTGTCCATCATCATCAAAGACCTCTGCGGCGGGAAAGGTCACAGTGACGTTGATGATAGTGGTGATGTTCCACGCTAATGGGTTGTAAACAATGACATGTTGCTCCAAAGCCAAATGAACACCTGGAAAAATGGAAAATTAAGGTCTAATTTGTATAAAAAAGAAGCGCAAATGTTTAAGACTCATCTTCAAGCTAGTAGCTTGAAAGGAAGAAACGATTCCTCATTTTAATTTTGATGAATTTGCAGATCATAAAATATTTTTGATTGAACAGCCTTTGTGTTTGATTTATTTGCTTCCTTTCTGTGAGTTAGAAGAGAAGATTAATTCAACTCTCATGCATTAAATATGGAGCAAGAGGAGATGTTTGCCTAGCTTTGCAAAAAAGCTAGCTCAGGTTAACAGCCAACCTTGCTCTTCCCTCACAAATTATTATTTTTGGGACTTAACACCACAATCTGTAATTACACAGGGGGTGTTGGACCAACATTAGCATGCTGTAAACTAGCCATCCTTATATAAAACGTTGGCACCTTTCCTGTGGTAGCGGCTGCCAAGGTTGCTGGGTGTGATGAGGTTGTGGGGCAGCAGGAAGAGCGCAGCCAGAAGCTCCTCCACTCCCATCATGCCCTGCAGGAGATGCTGCAGGTACATGTCAGCCACCTTGGGAGACTCCGTGCCCGTGATGCCATCATGGTGCTGGACCTAAAAACATCAGTAAATAACATTTTGTGTTAAAATCACATATCTACAAGAGAATGTATGTACACACTGTTTAATGTAGTGTATGGTGCACCGGTTTGCTTTTCGAACCTTTATCAAGTATCTGACCATGAACAACATCTATTTTCCGTCAAAGGAGTCACATATTTTGACAGATTACCTCGGAGACAGCCCAGCGGAGCTTCCTCAGCTTATCCAGGGCCCAGTCTTTAGCTACAGGTCCGTCAGGAAAGCTGATTCTGTACCGAGCGAAAAGAGTCTCGGCTGCATGCAGCTTTGAACTGGCCCGTCGAGCGACTCCTTTCAGAACATTTCTAGATGCGTAAAACCCCGTCCATGCCTGGTGCGGCTCTTGGAGATAAAACCCACAAGAGAACTGTACTTCACTGTCTTCTTTCATGTGACGCACACGATGCTTTAAATCGTTGTTTCAGGATGGAAATTCTCACCAGTTGAATATGGTAGAAAATCTTCACTTCCACGTTGCTCCCAGACGAGATCTGACTGGTGGATGGCTTGGAAGTATTCGCCCAGAGTGGCGTACTGGACTGTAATGCCGAACTCTTTGCTGTGCTGGTTGATGTACTTCATCAGAGGGTCCATGTTGTTGAACTGGACAGATGAGTTGTAGAACTGTTTGTCACAGCCCTGAAACACAAGAACAGTGCAGGGGGCTTTCAGTTACATGTTCATCTTTGTCTAACATTAATCACTAAGAATCTATTTACTCACCCACGGCCAGAGGACATGGTTCGTGCGAAACCACCCAGCCCTCCACTTGATGTTGTCCACCATGGTTTTGGCGTAGGCGTGCACCGTCTCCTTGGTGACGGGCAGGCTCATGTTAGGGTAAACTCCATCTTTAGGGGGATCGGGGAACAAGGCAATTCCATTCCAATAGAAACCAGAGCTAAGACATGAGAACATACGTCTTTTCAATGATAAAACTGCAGTGTTTTTTTTCAATAATGCAAATTAGTAATGCAGAACTCAGGTCAACTTAAAACGAGCAGGTCGAGAATTCAAGACATTTCTGTCTTTTACCAAATTTCTCAATACACTGCGAGCAATTTACAGAAGATGCTGATCTATTACAGTAAAAGGGAACATAACATGAACAAATAATGACTTAAAAAATTAACTACCTGTTTGAGAAAGGCAGACTGGATGGGGTGCAATAGCTAAACTGGTCCATTACGTGGGTGAAGATCTGCTGCTTCTCTTTCAGAGAGGGAGAACCTCTCCATACAAACTGTAGTTGCTGTGCCCCACAAAGAAAACCACACACAAGCAACATGAAGAGAGTTTTTGTCTCATTTTAAGGTCATTTAAGCAGAAAAAAAGGACAAATTTCTAAATAAAGCGTATAGGAACAGCCCCAAAGGGGTATTCGTCATGTGTGATTATATTTGTACAATTTGCGGTGAGCACGGAAGCCTAGGGCGCGGGCCCGGGTGGAGCCGCCGCGGGTGCAGATCTTGGTGGTAGTAGCAAATATTCAAACTATTTCCTGAGGCGTCAAACTAATAACCTTGTTTTTTTGCATGGTGACTTTGAGGTCGTAGTCAATGCGAGAGATGAGGTGGGCGTTGAACCCAGCCAAGGCAAAGAGGACCGGCGTGGTGGCAGAGGCTCCAAATGGATCAATGTGCCAGGAAAACTGAGGACGAACCCCAAAAGTCTCGTAGAGGAAACTGTGTCCCTCTGAAACATCACAGAAACAAAAACTTACTGCATATTCTCTAAAAAAAAAAACTAAAGGGTCAGAAAATGTGTTGTGCTACCTGTCAGTTGTAGTATGTCATCATCTAGATCTGTTACAGCCTCATCGTGCATCACTTGGCCCCCAATGATGAACTCGAGTTGACCGTCTTTTACAAGCTGCCGTACCTAGAAAAGCAACACACCCACAACATGTTATTATTTACTGTGGATTTAAAGGGTCAATCCAAAGATTTCACACATGAAAATCGGTTAATGAGAATGACATCTCCGCCTCTGCTGCAATTCATCCAGACTATCTTGCATTATCTAATGTCAGTAGAGATTATTGAAGCATCATGCGCTCTTACTTGTCTCTTATGAGAGTCTGTGGCCACCGTGTCCCACCACAGGCGAAAGAACTCCTGCTCCACAGCGATGAACCTGCGGTCTTTCGCTTTTGACAGCTCCTCAGTCACACTGGTGTACACATTGGCTGCATAGGCATGCATACTCTCCTGTGGAAAAGGCACAGTCATACATTATGTAGAATTAAGAATACACCTTTTCATCCACAGTAATTTTTTTAATTATTAAAATATGGGTAAACAATAGCTTGGTGAAAGAAACTGTTAAAAAGAAGGAAGATATGACACTTTATACAGAATTTATTGAAAAACCTACCTTGATAGTGTAAACCCAGCCAACATCCATGTGACTGTGAGGGATTACAAACGCTTGAATTGGCGTGTTTTCACCTTTTACTACATGTGAGAAACAAAAACTGAGAAAAAACACAAAAACTCTTAAAACTCTCATCTTCCCAGCTCGTGAAAGAAGGGAAGCGTTAGCCAACTTTCTAAATTTTCACCCAGACTTCCTTGTTGTGGTTGTCCTGGAGCATGTGACTTTGACGTCTCAGATTCCTTCAGTACGGAAGCGCGGAACAACCAAACTAGCCTGACTTCGCTTTCATCTACGCGTGTCTTTTGGTGACCTTTACCGCCGGAAACAGTTTCTGTAAACATTGTGTGCGTTTGGAGGTGACAGATGCTCCAGTAAAATGTCCAAAAACAGGAGAATAGCGCTGGTTTTTGGGGGCTTTGTGACGGCTGTTGCCGCTGCGTTTTACCCCATATTTTTCTACCCGCTCACACATAAACACGAGTACAGTAAGTGTGTGAAAGCTTTGAAAAAATACATTTATTAAACCAGCAAACAGTGTCTAGCTTTATGTATTTGAGTATGGTACTACCTATAAAGATGTTAGCACTGTGTTAATTCCTGCTAGCTATAGTTAGCGTTAAACTCGCTGTTTAATGTTGCTTTAACGCTACGTTTCTTGGCAAAATGTAAACTAGCATTAAGCTAGTAGTTTTAGCTAGCTAGCTGTGTGTTACCTGTGTGTATCTTAGCTGCCTAATAAGTTGCTAACTGTAATAAAAAACTAAACTAACCTCTGTTTTATGGCACCCCAAAGCTTTTTATTATATTTTCCGGCAAATTTAATGTTAATGTTACACAAATCATTTAGCTAGGACAAAGTTAAAGGCACATGTTTTCTTTACGCCTGTCCAAAACTACAAACATATATTCAAACCAACACACTTATTACATTTGGTAGACTCTTTTAAGGCTACTTTCTAAAAGAATTAGTCTTTTAAGTACTTCTGGCCAGCACTGATAAAAAGCCATAGGCTGGTGAGGACAGTTTTGATCTCCACACTCTTCTTCTGATTGTTCTTCACTTCTCTTGTTGCCAGGAGAAGTCCAAAAGATAAACCGAGCGGGAATCAACCAGGCAGATGTTCAGCCTGTGGGTAAGAGCACATAATAGTTTTTGTGTACATCGTTTAAGTTTAGACAACAGGCGACAATATGCCTGATGAAATGTGTGTAGACTTAGACAATAGAGATAAGTATAGCAGTAGTAGACATGACCACATGCTGTTTTGTCTTTTTTTTTACTTTCAGTCATAAAGCGTTGAACTTTCGTTAGTGTAACGCCTCATGCATGAGTCTATCCTGTACATACTGTTGTATGTTTCGTGTAATTCAGTGCCTCAACAGTGGTGTTATGTGGCTTTTACATACAGTACATGGTGACACTTTTTTTTTTTTTTGTCTAAAGGTGTGAAGATATGGTCTGATCCATTCAAGTCTGCAGGCAAATGACGAGCGGTGACAGATTACCCTTCACTTATTCCAAAAACTGATGCCGATGGAGACTTTAAACACTTTTTGTGATGAGTGCTTGATGTGTGCGTGAGTGAAAACTTTCCAGAATGTGTTGTGAATAAAATTAAAAGCTCTTATAACGAAAGCACGATTCTTCAAATGACATAATGTAATTTCTACCTAATGGGTAATGTATTGTTATGACACCCATCCTCCAAGTTTCAAACAGTGTGCTGCTAGCTCACTTTTGTCCACAAGGGGGCCCCCAATGCACATTTGTTGATACAAAAGGCACTGGACTGTATAATGTTTTGTTTGTGCATCTTAGATATTTTGGAAAAACTTTTGTATTTCCAAAACTCCTGTTCCGGTATGTGGCCTGGAGGAGATTATAATAAAATACAGTGGTTTATTTACCCATCCTACTCACAAGAATCTCTTTTGACATTTTGTTTTGATTTAGCTGGTATGAGAGTCAAAAAAATGGTTCAGCCGTTTAGGGACAGTGTCCAGTAATGTGGGTATCATCTTCCAGTGTGGAAATAGTAGAGACAGAGTTATTCCAGGAAACGTCAGTCTGCATTAAGCTTTTCTTGTCAAAAACACAGGGTTTAATTGTTGTTCAGCTGTATTAACAGCATGTCACTCTAGCTGTGTTTTGCCCGTAGGCTGAGAGGAAAGCTCAGTGGTTGTCTTGTTCAAAATTGTACCCGACGTGATCCAGACTCCTTTTACGAGTCCATGGGTGCTGTAAAAGCAGGGAATTCCAAAACTACAAATTTTTCCCTGTACTTTTGTGGTTTCCTGACATTGACCAGCATCCCCTTTCAGAGTTTGGTCCATCAAAGTCCTTGTGGAGGAAAGATAGATTAAGAAAGAACTAAAGCATGTGTTTACGGTACTTCAGAGATGGTGCAATTTTAAAGTCGCCCTTAAATCTTTCACAGTCCTCGTTGTAGCCTGTACTTTGTGACTTTTAGGACCGTCCGTGAGGCCTGCTGCCAACAAAACCGACTGCACGGGCCAGCAATGGCCACTCTCCTTCTCAACCCCCCAATCAACAAGCCCCATTGTTTATGAGAGGTTGTTATTGTTGGGCTGCATTCAGAAACAAGAGAAAACTCAAGAGCCCGGCTGTGCAGAGGCATCCAAAGTAAAGAGAGCAAGGGGTGAGGGGGTGGTTGAGGAAAAACGAAAAGCAGAAATTCCTCTCATTCCCCGCTGGTGTTTTCCAGATTCCTCAAGCGACAGCTTCTCGGCTGTGCGAGTGAAGTAAGCAACCAGAGGGGAAATTGAAGAGAGCGGCGAGAGGAAGAGAACCACATTCTTGAGGGGACGCGTCACCTATACACAGAATAGAAAGACACTCAATCTCTGTTACTCTGCCTCGCAAAGTATGTAACAGGTTGTGCAGCATGGCCTTCAGCTTTTTAGTCTTGTCTCGCCATGAATCACTGTTTGAATCGCAGTGACACATTTCATTTCAAGCTGAACTTGCTCCCAACATCCCCTTTTCAAAAGCAGGATTCAAGTCTCTATCAGGCTTTTATGGTTTTGTGTTATCAAGTCCTCTTTATGTGGCGCTTGTCCCATTCAGCTGAATATGTAGATAGACACCCATCACTATAAAACATTCAGCAGGGTCATGGTGCACTATAAACCTACATGACCTCAACAATGTCACCTCCAAAGCAGTTTTACTATCCCGCTATTAACCCATCACACAAATCTCTCCCAGCTATTGAGGCGTTTTTCAGAGAGTGGTGGCAAAGCGTCGATCTGAGCTGTTTGTTAGGTGTGTGTTCAAGAGCAGCAGATAATTGGCCAAGGCTTCCAAATAATTGCCATGGGAACGAGGGTTGACAGACAGGTCACAGGGTTTGAGAAGCAGCCGAGAGCATTCAGGAAGGGGTGGGATGTGAAATACGAGCAGAGCGAACACTTTGCTCATACTATGTCAAGTGCGATAAACAGAAAATAAGTGAAAAAAACACAAGACCATTGAAGAGCTGTGAAGAGCTTCTTGATGACACGCTCTGTAACTGAGGTCAGAGAAGTTGTTTGTTCCTATTTGAAGAAGTGTTACACTTAAGTAGAATTTTCTTGCTTTTTTTCAGTGCTTGTTTGCGAGTGCACAGCAAGGAGCTGCTTAAAGTGAGGGGGAATGTTCCAACATTAATAACTCAGATACAGCCTTTTAATTATTTCAATTTTATGGATTCATGTTTTACATCTGAAATGTATGGAATGGCTGCTTCAAAGCAATGAAAGTCAACATAAACATGAAAAACAGTCCATAGAGAGGTCATTCATGGCTAAAAAAGGACTGCAACATTATGTTCCTTTTACAAGAACCAAAAAACATACACACATGTTTACAATCAATGCAATACATCTACAAGAGAATACAGATGTGTCAGTCAATTAAAGACAGAGCAAAGGAAAGACAAGTTTACTTGTATAGCACATTTCAGCACCAAGCAACTCAAAGAGCTTCACATCAAGCATAAAAGTGCAAAAGAAATACAGAATAAGAGGACAATTAACATTAAAACAAGGCATTATAATTAAAGAGAAAGGAAATAAAAACAGAATATATCAAAATATATGCTGTTTGTTCATAAACACCATGGTGCAACTTAAAACATCAGCAACAACGTGTGTAAGAAAATTTTAAAAATAATTTAAAAAAAAGATTCCGGATGATGAAACCAGGACTAAAGCTGGAGCAAGTCGTACCTAAAAGCTAATCCATCAGTCAAGAGAGTACTTCTTTTGTTGCAGCTTTAATCAAAACAAAGTAGACCAACTAAAATTCAACTTCACATCAACTAAAAATCATTACATGTACTCCTGATTCATGCATTCCCCTGAAATCAGTGAATTGTTGGTCATGCTAGTCAATTTCATACAGTAGTAATTAAGCCTGTAACCGGTTTATGAAAGCATTTACATAAAAAGCCCGTTAAAGAGTGCTCCACTTATTCAGCATGACACTTTTTAGCACTAATACACACATGATGGACAGTTGGAAAAGAAAGATCAAAACAAAACAAACAAACAAAAAAATCTTTGTTATCCCATGCATTCTTATTCCTTGTCAGAAACGGGGGCCTGCATTACCCACAATGCAACTTGGCTTGATTTACTTGAATGCACAGAATCAGGTTTGTTTTTCTATCATAGTTTTTTGTTTTTTTTTAATGTTCAAGCAGAGATGATAAGCCCCCTGAAGAGACTCTTTAAGCTCACTTTCTAACTCCACACTTTCAGATTTTTTTAAAAACTAGACTCGTAGTCTTCAGCCCCTGTGGACTTCAACTCAAGCGACATCACTTAGGCAATTTATCAGATTTTGTGCAGCTCCCTCTGGAGTCATAATGGACTTTATTCAACCCTTTTCACATATGCAGCAGACTGTAAACAGACTTTGATGTGGAAAGCCTCAAAACCTAAGCATTTGATGCACTTTATTTATATAATATCTTTGAATATGTAGGTATTTAGGATGTATATCAAGCCATGATCTGTATTTGGTGTATGAATGATGCAGTACATTTATTATACAGTATGTGCAAATTACGGAAGCAATGACTACATTTCACCAAAGATGTCGCCAACAATGAAAATAAAGAAGACTACTACAGATTACTAATTCAACAGACCTGCACACAAGTGCAAACACACACTTGGTTTATTCCCCCAAAACAAGCAAGAGTCTACATTTCAAATCTCAAATACGCTGCTTAGCCTTGTAAAACAATGTACCAGAGTGCTATCCACATTCTTGGATCAGCAGGCGCACGGCTGTGGAAACAGATAGTATAAGTCTGAAGCAATGTCTAGGAAAAAAGGCACCGGTCGGGCTCGCAGCAGGCCGGCGAGGCAAACTGCCCCAGTGACAGTGTGGTCAGGAGCGGGCTAGAATTACATTTAGTGTGTGTGTGCGTGAGTGTGTGCGTGTGTCATTCAGGAAAGAAAGCGAAGAAGTTCAGCTGAGAGGAACTCAGTATCCCCAGGGGACTAAAATGTGGTTAAGAACTTACTGGAACTCCGAACATTGTGTGTGTGCCCTTGTATTGTGTTCATATTCGCCCAAAGTAGAACCACAAATAGATAGTTATACTTTTTTTCAGTTGCATCTCTGTTGCCCAGTTGTAAAGGCATTGCAGTTCATGCTGCGGTGTGCATTGACAGCAAACGATGAATAGAACAGATGATGCAACGGTGACTTGTCTGCACTCTCTTTCTTGTTGGCTGGTGTAATTTACACTCTTACCGGAAATTTCGGTCATAAACAGTCTGTGTAGTTATTTGGCCACCCAGAGATGCACGCGCAAAAACATGTCATGTGGTTTTTGCAATTTGAAGTCTGCTTTTAGCCTAACATTCATCTAGTAATTATGCGTTAACATCCTTAACATGGTAATTTTCACAATATTTAGAAAAGTTTTTAGCTCAATTCTTGTTTTTTTGACTTAAATTACACGTTAGTGGTGCTGAGCAATGCTTGCAGCTTTAGGTTGGTGTGGTATCATGCTTTTAGTAATGCTAAAACCACGGCAAGACATGCCTCTAAGGATGACAGCGCTGACTGGCCACTCAGCCCTCCCATTTGGTCAAAGCTCAAATATCTCCAAAAGTATAGGATGGATTGCCACAAAATTTGCTAAGGCTAGGACTGCATCCTTAAGTTGGTGATTCAGGTGTCATTCATGGTCCCCAGAGGTTCAATCTCACTGACTTTGGTGACTTCTCCACACTACACACATGTCAAAATTTACACATATCAACAATACCTCCACATCTACCACTGAGATTGACACAAAATACAATAATGCTCATTCATGCTCCTCAGATGATGTATCCTAATGATGTTTAATGAGGTGATCCCTGGACCTTTCCTGTGGTGCCACCATGTTGTCAACAGTTGTAGCTTTTAGTCAAATATCTCAACAATAGATTAATAGATTGCTGTGAAATTTAAAAGACATGTAAAGGATGTTTGTAATAATATTGGTTATTATTTAACTTCTCATGTGGTGCCATCATTAAATTAAAATTTCACTCTCCATTAATTCCCATCAGCCTCAGCATTATACTTAATGTTTTGTGATCAATAGCAAATGTTGCAGGGCTTA
>JAQLOL010000016.1:13043015-13060008 GCA_029783665.1 Naso thynnoides | reverse complement strand
CTGCCTCATAACGGCTTATTGATCCAACACACACACTTACATGCATACACATACATGCACACACGCAAACACACACAACATCTAACAAGTAAGAGCATTGACTTGCCGTCAGTGTGGTCTTCGAAGCCTACACTTTTGTCTTTGAAGTTAGAAAAACTCCCACACTAGACGTCATTCGTAAGGTGAACAAAGATGCCAAACATATTTAAATGAAGGCTGCAGAGACAACAACACATGGACCTACATGAAGGTTTACGGCTTTCTGACCCCTCCCAGATAAACAAGAATGACCTGACATGTTTGTGGTGGGGATGCAGCACACACACACACACGCACGCATGTTTGGAAAT
Organism: Naso thynnoides; assembly: GCA_029783665.1. Classification (NCBI taxonomy): domain Eukaryota; kingdom Metazoa; phylum Chordata; class Actinopteri; order Acanthuriformes; family Acanthuridae; genus Naso; species Naso thynnoides. The sequence continues at coordinate 13,059,658 of JAQLOL010000016.1, read as the reverse complement.
GCAATCTGGCTGGAGGAGAAACCGAAGCAGTCAAAAACAGAAAGGCTAATAAAGGCCATGCCACATTTCCAAGCATGATCATTCTAAATAATAGCCTCCCTTGTACTGAGGTTTGGGCTGTGAGGAGGTTGGTCATGGGGCTCCCCAATGTGATGGCAGCGCACTAATCTGCCCAGTATGGCCCATTCACATGTGTTCACACCATTGTTTCCACACTCTGAACAGGAACTGCAATGTTACTCAAGGGAATTGTAAATGTGGTGCACAGAAAGCCCTCCATTAATTCCTCCTCTTATTTAAAGTCAGCGTGCAGTCTCATCAAATCTCCTGCTTGTTGTCTGTATATACAACTGGGAAGTATTATGAAATAAAAATGATATTTTTGGCTGTAATTTCATCCAGCTGTTAATACAGAGACACCATAAGGAGACAGGATGCGTACTACAAAACGAATGTGAGCCTGGGAAAACCGAGGGTTTCCTCGCCTCTAACGTTTTTTCCCCCCTCAAACCAATCGGTGCTGTAATTTATTACCCGGTAAACACGTGGGAATAGTATTTCAGCGCCATAAGATAAACAACTACTCCACTTCGCGCACATCTCGCGATAGGGGACGCTCCCTCTGTGCTCGCCTATTGTGAGAGTTTTCCAACTCTCGCGTGATCTCGGAAGTTTCCCACGCCTGTTGTTGTGGCGTCTGCCCCGTTCGCTCACTCTCTCTCTCCCCGCTTCTGCTCACCCGCCGCCTCCCCTTTTTCTCTGTCTTCCTCACCCACCCCCTTTCTCTCCGTCTCCCTCGTCCCTTCACCTCCAGTCTGTTTCTGTTGTCTCGGCGGATTGTTGGGCTGTGGGAGAGAAAAGGATATCGCGAGTATTGGAGTTTTGGTGAGAGTTTGTGGAAGATGGCGCCTGTTGTGACAGGGTGAGTCTGAGATTCGGGGCTGGTGGTTGGGAGCGGAGTTGAAGAGAATTCAAGTTATTGCCATGAAACTGCTTTATCTTTATCCATGTGCTGTAGCCTGTGCACACTGCAGTGTTTGGGTGACTGGTTTAGCCGTTAGAAGTCATTTCTTTGTCCCAATGTGTGTGCGTGCGAGTGTTTTTTTCTTTGACCAGTTAACGTTACTTGCCTGAGCTGACTGTTGCTGCAGTGTTTTGTGAGCTAGCCCCAGCTAAGCGATACTTCACCCTCGGTGGTCTTTTTTTTCCCAGACAACGGCGAGCTGTTAGCTAACAGGCTAGCCAGCGAGCTAAACACAACCAGTGAGGCATGGTTTTGAAAGCAATTTAACGCTGATAAGCCACCTCCTTTCACCCGACTCAAAGCGATAGTATAATTCCAGCTCTTGTATTTGTTGTCGGAACGTGCTCACAGTTTAGCCGGGCAGCACGTTTATGAATTGGATTTACGACTTAACACAGCTAGCTGTCCGATAATGGACGTCAGCTAGCGATATATGACTCAAACACGTTGCGGCTTTGTGAGAAAGGCATCCTTTTTGGTTGTGTTTGTAAAATGTGACTGTATTTTTTGTCGCAGAGGGATACTTTTCGCTTTGTACTTGATATATAAGCGCAGAGCTGCCACACACACAGCGATGGTGTGTACTTTTGTCACTTCAGCCCCCTTAAGTAGGCGACAGAGCTGGAAAATAGTATTTACGTACCCCTGCGATGTGCGTGTAAACTCTGTAAGCTGATTTCTTATACAAACCTCCTCCTAACACTGGTGATCCATGAACGTGAAGCGCATCTTTTGGCAAAATTCAGCAATAAACACCCCCAGCCATGTGTGATTAACCCTGTCATGCCTGAAAAATAATCGAATATTTTCATTTAGTTTCTCATTTGGAGTCTGTTGATGATAAAAGTGCCACTTTCTGCTCTGAAGAACTTTAAATAATTTCACCCTGATGAGCTCCAAATGTTGGATAACCAGCTTCTGCGATGACCACTTTTGATATACTTTTTCCGTGAGAGTCACATTTCAAGTTTTTTATCTCTGGGATGGATACATTTTCCAAAATTAAAAGAGTTCATTAGGCTTAGTGCACGTTCAGTAATTGCTACTAGATAATACATCTGTGATAAGTATGTCAGCCAAGGCTTTTAATGGGGAAAATGGTCTTTTTGGACATTTTCAAACTGCTCATTGAACTGGTAGAGAATTTCATGGATATATTTCCCTGTGCAGCGGGGCATTACTGTCTTGTTTTGTTACCCATTGCATCATCAGTAATGTGATCATATTATTCACCATGTAGCCTGGAAGTGATGTCTGTGTCCCAGCGTGCCACCGCCATTGTCAGCCTTTGGAGTAAACCGTGATTAAAATCGTTTGCCTGCACATTAGTTAGACACAACCGTATTTTTCGCAGTGTTTAAGCTGTAATCCCCACAGACAGCTCAGTGGGTGACAGACATTTGCTCGGCTTGTTGGGGATGTGTGTATGTTGGTAGGAGCAGGGGAGGTGGATGTGGGGGGCTGGTTTGCTCTGCATGTTCATTTGGGGCTTTCCAGCAGACCTGAACTGATTTCGGTTGAGGAGGGGGCCTGTGGGGAGAGTCTGCGGAGGGAGGGAGGGAGCTGGAGGTCAGGCGGGTCAGGTCTGGGTGGCTGGCCACCTGTCCAGATGATATCTGCGGATTCATGTGTGTTTGGCTGCGCGTGGATTCTCTGCGAGCGGGGGTCAGTGTGTGAGAGGAAGATGGGGTGGGTGTGTGCCTGGGCGAGAGAGGTTTAACAGAAAATTGAGGTGCCATAAGGGGTCCTTTTAGCCGAGGGCGGGCCACGTTCACAGTAACGGTCGGAGGCATCACAGAGTCTGACCACAGACCCTTTGGCCCTGTGTGCTGCTGAGTGGTTCTGGCTTTACACAGGGAGGGGCCCCACATCTATGGGCTTGTTAATGGTATTATGACTCTCTTGTAATAGTATTACAGAGAGGCTGTGGCTGTATGTTTCTGTCTGAATTAAATGTTGGAGCTCACACTGACTTCACTGTCACTAATGCCGCAGGTTTAAAAATGTTTAGAGTTTTCTCTACGGCCACATTAGTTTTGCACTTCTAAGAACAGTTTTGTTGTATTTCTCGGTAATTTTATTTTGCCGCATGAAAAAAATCTGTTTATCAACAAATGCTAGAAGATAATCAAGTATGCCCTTGTGTCTGAACGTATTTATCTCTGCGGTGTTTGTTCTCGGATGTGCACAGTTCCAGATACTTCTGTATTTGCCACAGTCCTTTGACTTTGAAGCGTGGACAAAGTCAATCATATATTTCAATTCCGAGCAGTCTGTGGTTGTACAGGTGGCTGTGAAGAGTTTGCAGCTTGCTTCTTGGAGAAGAAGGAGATCTGTGGTTAAATTTAATTCATATCGAGTTTCAGTTCGTTTCCACAGCAGATATTACAGTGCTCCTTTGCTCGGGTTTCTTTCAAATTGTCATGTTCCTTAGATTACACAGAGAATATTCTTTCAAGTCAAATACACACCGCACTATTCGGAGTACTTTGCTTGTGAAAAGAACATCAGCAATTATCTGTAATGCATGTTTTGCATTGAGGGATGCACGATATTGGATTTTTTGCTGATGTTCGATATTTCCAAACTCATTGAGGCCAATAAAGATACTGATACCGATATCAATATATACACTTTTTTTTTTCCATCGTAAAGAACGCCAAGTCCCACCTGTGCTAGAATTTCCTGTAACCCCCTCTTATTGTGGCAATCTGTTTGTTTTTGAAACAGACATAAAAGAAGACAAACATTTGATTCTACCATAAATTATATATATTTTTTTTTTCAAATACAGACATTCAGGAATGAAAAACTGAAAGTAATTTCCATGGATTACATGAACATAACATGCAAGATGTATTTTTAATGGTTAAAAAAAAAAAGCTTTAGTAACAAACGTCCCTTTAGCAACAGAAATTTCCATGTCTGCTGATATCGATAAATAATTTTAGATACCGATATCATGCCAATAACATTGTGCATTCCTATTTGCATCTGCATAATTGCTCTGAATATTAATGTTATAAGCCGATAACTTATCCTGCTAAATGAAATATTAGAGCTACAACTACCAGTTAATCAATTAATCTCATAAATAATCTGATGACTTATTTCTTGAATAACTGATTAATCCTACTCATTATTGTTGGCTAAATCTTTTGGCTTTATGTGAAAATTCTTTCGTGTTTTCTGCATGTATAGAATGGTCTTACTCAGAATCCTGTAGATTGCCACAATAATACAAATTGTCAAAAATACCCGCTGATCACATTCCTTCGTGTAGGTGAGAGGGGGAAAAAAAAAAGGAAGACGGCATTGATTTCGTAAATTTTCCTCCTCTCTGCCAGAGAAACTGATGAACTGATAGTTGAAAGAACAGCACGGTTCACCTGGGATGATAAAAGCATGAATCACTTATTTCAACACCGCTCTGCCTTTGCCGTGCCCCTGAGGGACGGGATTCCATTTTGCTCACCCCCCTCCATCCCCAGCCAAAAAAAAAAAGAAGAAAAAGAAGAAGAAGAGCGATAGAGTCTTTCAGGCCAAAAGCCAAGCGTCTCTCTGCTGGTGTAATGATACCACTGAACCTTTCTTTGAGGCCCCCGAACCTTGTGTTCTTGTATTTGTTAGCATGAGCAAATGAGTGTGTGGTTTGAGCTCTGCCGCTGTGTTGAAGGTGATCAAGTGAGTGTGTGCGTGTATACCAAGACATAAAAGTTGATCTGCGTGTTAATTCGTGTGTGTGCACGTGCATCTATTCCCTGGGGTCCTCTCCTCTTCCCGGCTTCCCTTTATGAAGGGAGAGGTTCAGAGGGAGCAGCAGATGTCGAAGCGCTGACCTTTATGGTGGCAAAAGCTCGGGCTAGAGTTAAAAGGCACCCCACCCCCCACCCCTCAAAGCAGAAGCCCCGCGTCCACACACACACGCACACACACACACACAGAACTGAGGCTGTAGCACTGATGGATAGGTTAACAACGAAGATGATACAAGCTACCTGATCTGTGCGTCACCTCAATATCCTGCAGCCTCCAAATCTTTCCTATATCCAGCTAAAGCTGTGAAAATCTTCAAAGTGTGTAGTGCGTGTGGGGGGGCGCGCAAGCCGCGGGGGGAGCTGTACAGAAGTCACAGGCAAAGCACCAAAGCAAATGCGCCACCGCCAGACATCTTAAGGGGATTTATCCTTATGCTTACAGTGGGCTATTGTTTTGGAAGTTCATGCATATCCATTACTTCACATGATTGAAGTATCCCCCGAAGCCTGTAGTTTCATTCAGGGTTCCGATTCAACTTGTTTGGCGGAGTGATGATGGCCCTCTGCGAGCACCACACGCCCTAGTTGACTCAGTGTCTTCACGCTCTCGTTTCCCCGTTCAGCCTGTCTGTGTTTGTCCCAGGGGAACAACCACAGGAGTCACCCGAGGGGATAGAAATGCACATTTCAGCGTAATTTGGCTCGGACTGCAGACAGCTTGAGTCTCCCAATTCTTGGGCCTCAGCCACGTGCTAAAGTGTGTACAAACCCGATATGCCATCATAGTATGTTCCTGTACTTTTACTTCCCTCTTGCGTATTCATAGCCGGCGGTTCCCTTTGCTAATTATGACTTTGAGTGACCTTATGAGGGGTCTGCGTCACCTAATTTCTGCAAGCTCTGGGACTGATAAAGGGTTTGGATATCTTTTTACAAAAGCCACAAGAAGGGGGAATTTATTTACTTTTGCAAGGCTTGAATGCATTAGTCTGAGCTTCTTTTTTTTTTTTTTCCTCTGGCTCTTGCAGAAATCTCACTGTTGTTTCCTTCGGCAAAGATGGGACAGAACATTCTGATGTAAATCTAAAGCCAGTGTGGTTTTGAAAACAGCCCTGGCGTCATGTTTGATAGAGGCCCAAGTCCTCTTAGTGTTGTTGTTGGCATCGGCGTCGCTGCTTAGCTAAGAGAGAGAGACAGACAGCTAACACGAGGCAAACGCGACAGGCGATGGAAGCGCGTACCTAACCGCTGACTCTTGTTTTGGAGCGGCTCGTTGTCTTTTCTAGCACTCACTCTCCTCTTCCAGGAGAGTTTCCTCAGCCCCGGCGTTCGCCTTTCCCTGCCCCTGTTCCTTTGCTGTTTGTACCGATTACAGCTTCACAAAGGGAATGAGACTTTCTACTGTGTCAGCAGTTTTTGCCCCCACTGTCCCTCCACATTCAGGATGTTTCATTCAGAAAACATGAACTAATTCTCCGTCTCTGCCTCTGTTTGCTTTCATTCAGCTTCAGTGACAAACTCTTACCTACTTCCTATGTTGGGGCAGCTGTAATTGAGAGGAAAAAATAGCAGCACTGTTGACACTCGTGTGTTTGTTCCCCTCTCCCTGCCTTTTGTTTTTCTTCGCGTTCATTTTTTTCTTGCTCCGCCGGGATGACAGAAGGGGGTCTGTATTTTAATGTCGTCTTTTAATAGAGGACTTATGCCAGGCCTCAGATATATTGTGTAAGACAAATCCGTGGTGCTCTAAGCTTCCAGGAGAATTCACCAGAGAGCCTGGCTTAGAGAGAAGAGCTTTATTTTCTTATTTTTGTGGTCCAAATAGTTGCTTTGTTATTCTCATCTGTGGTAGTGAGGGCTCAGAAGCATTGTTCAAGGGTCTCGCTGCTGTCAGATAGTTCTGACTCTTCACTGACGACCGCACTGCACCACAGCTTTTCATCCCCTCAGAGGAAGGGTACAAACATACACAGGATCTCCCATGTTGGGAAAGCCCCTAACGAAGCCACCCCCCTCGGCTGTGAGCAACTGCCACTATTACTGTATTAGATAAGAAGGGAGTGGCAAGCAGCAAGCCAGCTTGTAGTAAACTGTCCTGAAAGAAATGCTGTTGTAGCCTTGGGATTGTTAGTGGCATCATATAAAGTCTGCTGATAGCCACAGAGCTGTATCTCACTCTCATCTTTCTTCGGGAAATGGCTCGTAACTGATGAAAACACTGTTTTGCTGCCGATTGATCCTTGCAAACATTTGAATTGACATTTTTACAGAGCTATACTATTGACTCTTGTAGGACTAAGCAAATCAGTGTAGGTGCAGGGTTCAGACTTACTTAATACGATCTTGTCAAATAGATTTTATATCAGAAACTAGAGAATCGGTTTTAAATTATTATAGGTCGAAATTAGCCTATTACAGAGATATTGGCATCGTTGTATATGTTCTCCCATATTGAAACTTTTTTTTAAGGCTGAAAAAATGCATGGACACGTGATTTAAAATTGTGTAATTACACAATTTGTCCAGCAGAGAGTGGTCAGTTTTTTAAGTGACTAATAAACGAAGTGTTTACTGTTCAGTGCACTGATGTTTGGAATGAAATTTGTCAAAATGAAAGATACTCCGCCTCCATAACTTATTTTTGTCACAAGTAGGCTATTTGATAACCACATTAGGCTTGATAAATCGAAAATCAGAATTTTCTTGCTCCCTTATATCTGCATTGGCATCCGCCGAAAAAATTGCATATTAGTTGTAATACTTACCTTTTATGCAGATGACTCTTCGGTAAGATACGGCCCCCTTAGTTACTGTTGCTATGTCTGTCAAGCTTTCGGGGCTAGCTTAGAGCTCACACTGTCACTGTCTGTACTCCCTGGAGATACTTTGTCTAATTTTTGGAAAAACAAAAAAGCACTGAAGATTAAATATTTCACTTTTTAGCTATTAAATAACGAGCCCTAAACTACATAATTATAGCATCTTAAATCACCAGCCTAATCATTTTTTCAAGCCTTTAGAACAGTTTTAATATTTGCGCTTATTGATGAACCATATGCTGATGTGACGGCCCAATATTGGCCGATACCGTCGATCAACCGATATTATTGGTCGGGCCCTTCAAGCAAGACTCGAAACGATTTAGGACAAGAGGAGGACATGTCTCTTCATATATTAACGTTAAAATAAAGTGGGGCTTTTTATTAGCTTGAAGGAACTCCAATTACCCAGCTATGATTAACTAATAACAATGTAAATGGCCTCACTGTTTATTTAAGGGTTACAGTAGTAGACTTAGCTTTTTTTTTCTTTTCCCCAAACGGTGTAAGGTTCAGCGGGGAACGAGGACGCCCAAATCATTTTTGCCCATAGCATAATGTTACAGTTTTCAGCATTTTATTTTGAAAATGAATATCTCCGTATATTTCCTTCGAACCTCGCTGAATGACGCGCATCACTTTGAACAAGAGCCTCAGACGCGAGAGCGTGAAATCCCCAGACCAAGCCGGAAAATAAAGAAAACCTGGAAAGACTGCATGACATTTTAACGGATCTTAGTTGTATAGTTGTCAGACTGTGGTCAGAGCTGGCAGGTGCTACGCTCTGATTGGCCTGTTTGCATTCGATGGCGGAGCTTAGCGAAGGGTCATTTAGTCGACTTCTCTCCGAGTCATGTTGTACCTTTATGCTTCAGACCGTGAAAATATGATTAATTCAGCATGTATCTGTGCATTTAGCCGCATTCTAGCTCGTGATTCTTGCAAACCAGCCTCCGGGGACACCTCTGCTGCCGTTAGCTGAGGCGAGTGACGGCAGCTCCGGGGGGAGACAGGCAGCCCCTGCAAGAGAGAGAGGTGTTGAGAAAGAGCAAGAGGGCACAAAAAGGAGTTATCAAGTGTCAGGAAAATATTCAAGGGAAGGAACAAAGCGAGAGAGAGAGAGAGAGAGAGAGAGAGGGGTTGGGATTCCAGGAAAGGCACACTGTTATCTCCAAATGTTTCTTTGCATTGTCGGGTTGTTTAACTAAGGCTGCCGGAGAGTTTTGCTAAAGAATCCGCCTGGTGGCATTCCTGTGGCCGTTGACGTCAGGAGGTTTTGGCCTTTGCTTAGAATCACAATGAAGTAATGGACGTGTGTGTCATTTTGTGGAACAGTCTATTGATTGTGGGTGAAGAAACAATGCTGGGTTTTTCGTTCTTTTCTCTCTCGAAAGAGATCGTTCATGTTGTGGCTGATCGTCTTGCACTTGCGGCTGAAGTTTGATGCTCTCCACGGTTGCCATCATTTTGGAAGCAGCGCTGAAGAATGTACGTGAGGTTTCACATGAGCTCATGGAAGGAAACTAACTTTTTTTTTTTTTTTTTTTGGTTTATCCTGAAAAGTCACCAGCAAAGTTTCTTTATTCATCACCCTGCTGAATTTATTAGAATCAGACCTCAAGTATTTTAACCTCAACCCCAAATCGCCAAAGTGTCTGGTAGACAAACAGAACCGGCTTTGCCACGGTTTACCAGCGTTCAACTAGCGCTGATCGCTCACCTTCCCACCTGACAATTGAAAACAGTCCATTTCATTCGTTCGAACGTTATATATTCAACCAAATGTACGTGCGTGTTTGTGGTCTAGATTTAGGAAGCATCTCTCGTCTCACGTCTTGTTAACAACACTGTTGACGATTTTGGAAAGATAGCATGTTTTTGAAGAGGAACAAGTAGCAGGAACAACAACCTTCCCCCTTCCCCATCACGACAACACTGAAACCAGACAGCAGGCTCAAGCTCACAGTCATTCCTGAACTGCACACACACGCATGCACACACACACACACACATACACGCAAGTGTGCCGCGGTCTCTACATTTGGTTTGGTTTGCTGAGGATCATCTCGCAGCATGTGGGCTAAAGGTCACCTTTCTCTCCCCCTCTCTCTCTCTCTCTCTCTGTCTCTGTCTCTCTCCCTCTCTGTCTCTCTCTTTCTCTCTGCATTTGTACCAGGACTTTTTTTCTCTTGCAGCAGCGCAGTCAGTCCTTCGGGTGGTTTTGAGGCAAAGGCCGTGCAAGACAGTGGTTAGTTTGCCCGAGCTGACAGATGCCCAGAGAGACTTTACCTCTTTTTGGACTGTCCCGTTTTAACATTTAGGCTTACACACTAAAAAAGACACAACCACATTGTTGTAGAGCTGAAATCAGTGGCAGTTCTATCCTACAATCAATTAATCGATAGCTATTTTGATAACCAATTATCTTTTTTTGTGGTTTCAGCTCCTCCAATTGTTAAATTTCTTGCTTTTATGTGTTTTGTATCATTGTGTCTTGCAATTTGGTGGATAAAAGACATATGAAGATGAAGCCCTGAAAAAATACTGTGTATGGTTTTGCACTTAATTTATTTATCAAGAGCAGAATCAGCAGATAACAGTGAAAATTAGGGCTGTACTACAAAATTGACACAGCAATGTATCGAAAAATCTTTTTTGTGATATCTGTGATGATTTCCAGCTCCAAAAAATCGATAGTTCGAAAAAAAAAATCTTGTTTTTAATGGCTTTTGAACTAGAACGTTCACTGTTCCCATTCATCCTGTCCACTTAATGTGCAAGAGTGCATTTATATTTGCATATTTCATTTTGGTGGTGTGGAAGGTACATGAGCGTGTAGTTATTTGCCAGTATCAAAATAAATTGGAAAGGAAATTTTAAAGTAAATTGCATTGACTCAATTTGTCCACTGAATTATCAGTAAAATGTGATGTGAGTATTAAGACTACACACAGTCACTTGTATTTCAGCTCTATTTTGACATTTTCAGGGAACTATGTGGAATATTGCGATATATTGTAATATGCATCATAAGGTGATGTATCTTTATATATCGAATTGTGATGCGTATTGTATTGTGAAGTCCTTGCCGTTGCCCAGCCCTAATGAAAATATTTTGAAAAATAAATCTAGTTTTTTAAATGCAGAATTAGCAAAAAAAAAAAAAGCTTATTTCATACTCTCTTGAATATGAATATTTGCTGTTTTTCTTAGTCTTAAATGACAGTAACTTTAATGTGTGCAGGCTGTTTGAAGACACTTTTGGCTTTGGAAAATTGTAGCAGACATTTCTCACTTATGTGATATCTATGGAACATTTTTTAACAATTCAACAATCAAAAGGAATGTCATTGATTAAGTCAAGAATGCAGCATAATTCTCTTTAACAATGTCAGAGCTCACTGGAAAAGATTCACTGTAGGTGTCAGAAGTAGTCCAACAGCTGCTGCAACAAATAATTATTTTCCTTATTGCTCAATGTGCCAATATTTGATCTTTTAATTCATTGTTTTGTTCATGAAAATGTGAGAAAATAGTGAAAAATGTCCACCACAGTGTCCCAGGACACTCGGTGAAGTCTTTAGCGGCTCGTTCCGTCCGACCAAAAGCTCAGAAATGCAATTCAGTCATCCTGTCTGTTATTTCAGCTTCAAATCCAAGATTCTTCAAAGATTAAATGGATTGTTTTGTAAGCTAAGAACTCCCAACCCCGAGTGTGAACCAGTTTCTTTGTTCCTTCCTTCGGCTTCGAGCAGCCATGCAAGTAAAAGTCACTGAGCTTTCACCAGGCGAAGGTGCAGCAGCGCGTGCTTTTTCAAAAATCAAGGGAATCCTTGACGTTTGTCTCTTGCTGACTTGTGGTCAGCCCTGCGCTTGAGCTGCAAACGTCTGCAACCTGCTCAAGGCCCCGAGTTTGATCCTCACAGCAGCCTGTGTGGTTATCATATCCTTTACCCGAACCACTGCCGACTCCCCCACTGACGGCTGCTCTGCACAAGAGCACAAGCTACAGTAGTGCTGCTGCGGTCGATCTTGACGACTCACAATCCTTGCCCCCTGGGTTCCCTCTCCCTTCAGCGGTGAGTCATCAGCTCGGCAGAGAGTGAGAAGCGGGGAAAGGGGAGCGGGAAAGGGTGGTTCACTCAGGGTTCAAGGCTCCCTCGCCTCGTCCCCTCTCGTCTCTTTCCTGACAGTTTCCCCTGAGCACATGACCCGTCTCAACCTTAAACCCGAGCCGTTCTGTGTGGGTCTCTTCTTCATGCACACTTGCCACTTCAGTGCTGTTTACTTCTGTGTTTTGGGGGGGTGTGAACATCTTATTTTGTAGGATCAAATTGTGGCGTGTCTTTGCAGCTGACTTTAAATTCCTTCTCTGCTTCTCCTATGGCTATGTTTGCTTTAAACCAATTTTTTCACACTGCTAACGTGACTTAGCAGACTTGTAATCAGCGACCTGTTTGGGACTTATTGGTTCAAGAGGTTTGTCTTCTCTCCACCAGGTACTTTTTGTTTGATTTGTCCTAAAGCTAAATACTGTTGTGTTTGGATTGTGAAGTAATTATATACACTTTGAGTCCAATACAAACTTGTTACTTCCATTTTTATGTGTGCACAGACATGTTTCAGTTGCACCCTGACAAGATTGGACTGTAAAACTCAGTCTTAAAAAAGGGATCGTGTGCAAGTACAGCAGCCTTTTAAAATCCAAAGATCGGTGCAGGGCTTTCGTTTGTGGCAGTGGCACGGACATTTTTACTTTATTAAGCAGTAAATCAGAACAAGACGGCAAAGTTGTTGGTTACAGGAGGACAAATTTAAGTGGAAAACACGTAAAAAGAAGCTCGGACGTGTAATTTGTGCCTGAAGAGGCTGCTTTGCTGTCTGTCACTAGAACCTGTCAGAGGTGTGATAGTTCAGCGCTGTGCAACCCGTGACTGTTTCCTCTGTTTTATGTCTGCCTGAACAGACAACAACAAGCCCACTCATGAATTCTAGCCTGAAACTGCACTTCTCCAGCTTTAACAGTCTCGTCTCTTCCTTTGCAGCCTTCAGCCTGAGCTCTGTCAAACCCAGTGAGATAGTCATTTTGTTACATACACAGTTAAGAGCTACGGGTGTTGCTCTAATAGGCCTTTAATTTGGACTACTGTCCTTGTCCTCTGCGTATACATGCACAGAGGGAGAATTGATTTATTGTCTTGACGGTAGGCTGCGTTATGCACCGTTCAGCTGGCTACTATTTGACCTTCTTCCAGTTAGCCAAGCAAGCTACAAACAAGTTAGCAAGCGGCTAGCGAAATCCTTGTCGAACGGTGAAAACATGGACAACTTTACAGTGATGTACATTTTCTGTTGGCGTAGTGTGATCCACCGAGGAGCCTACAGGAATAAGTCAAAAGTCACATTTCATATTTCCGCTTTGCTTGTGGTACAGATTTGATGCACGCGTCCCCCGTGCTTACAGGATTTTTGTTTTTCGTACTGGCTTTCCTCGAGTTCCGGGTCAAAGACCACGGCGGGGACTGTCGATCATGCGTAGGTAGGTTAGTTGGCCAGTTCGGCTCCGGTTGAGGCGTGTACATGCAGGAGTAATTTGACCTCCAATCGCATTTTCTGGGTGTGTTAGCTCGACTTTGAGAAATTCAATTTAGTACGATTTCAGTCGGACTAAAATGTTTACATGCACTTTTTAAGTTCAGTTGTAGCCAGACTAACATCTCTCACGTCATGTAAATGTGCTGACTGATCCCTTGTTTTAGTCCTTGCAGTCGGCATGTTCTCTATAGAAATTTTCCCTTGGTTTTCAGTTTGGCCATAACATCTTTGTAGGTCCACTGCGAGCGGTCAGAAGCGTCGGACTGTCTCGATATAGGACACATGTTGTCTGAGGGCTGAGTGGAGCCAGGTGGCAGGCAGTATAGAGAAAACAGAAACAAGGCTGCAGGATTCACAAAGGAGACTTCATTAAAGATAGAACAAGCATCAAGGGAGCGTGTGTGCAGGTTGGCTCCGCAGCACACGCTGGAAATTTCATTATTTTGCGCTCGGGACATATTGTGTGCGCACGAGCAGTGGAGTATATTCCAGCCCGTGCGCCAGATTATCCTCGCTAATGTGTACAGTTGGTGTGCAAGTGAGTGTACGTCTAGATGTCTTATTGATTGTGTGCCAGGCCAAGGCGGGTTTTAAAAAGTCTGTCCAGAGAGCTCCATATGGAGCATTGATGTTGGAGAGTGCGGTCAAGAGGGGGGAGAGATGGAGGGAAGGAAAATGGAGGGGAGGGAGGGAGACAGAACGAGGAGGCCTTTTCTTTGGCTTTTCTGCCTCTGTCATTAAGCTCTCCCATGTCAAAGACAGATGGAGCTGGTGCCCTGTGTGTATTTGTGTATGGAGGCACTTGCAAGTGCAGACTGATGTGACCCACCCAACTCTACACACACACGCACACACACACACACACACACACACTCACACACACACCATTGAGCCCTGCCCTTGATTCTGCCTCCAGCGGGGCATCTCAGGGCAGCTACCAGACCTCTGCCATCTGCAGTCCGTCAGCCTTGAGGGTCGGACAGCTCATCAGTAGTCAGTTAACTCCGTCGACTAAGTTCTCTCCATTTCTGGCTCTGCCCGCTCATGCAACATTAAACGTTTTATTCCCCTCAAAAGATCATTTTTAAAGGCCTTTTGCTAGTCTGATCACATCGTCCTTCGTTTCTTTTGTCTTATCTCGCCCTTCTCTCATCGCAAATGTCAGGTTGGGATGTGAGGAAAACGCTGAAAATAGACATTTTTATTTTACACTTAAAGCCTTTTTTTGGTCAGCGGTTTGCCACCCCTACCACAAAATGGAGAAATCTGAACAATACTGTGTCTCAAGAAGAAGTGCCGAGCAACATCATGCGTGAAAAAGACAAACTTCCCGTTTTTATGCCTCCATGCGATACATGTGTGGATGGTGATGGTGGTGACTGACATTGCACTTTGTGACAAAGCTGTCTCAGTTGTCTGCATGCCCCCTTTTAAAGATGGTCTCTAAGTGACGACAGAATGTTTCTCATTAGAAATTATTCACTGGAATCGCACATGTGAAAATAGCTATAACTTTTATTTCTCCCCTCAAAAAATCCTTAAATAACCTTTTTTTAAAATTCCCTCAGAATCCTCATGACATGTAAAATCTTGACAAACATTGATTTAAACTGCAACCTGACTGGTTCACAAAGGCATACAAAAGCAAGGCGGTAATTCTGGTTTTACTGTAGATTAGGTCAAAATACACATTCATGCTCAGTGCAGTCAGTCACTGAGGTACTGTCTTTGCTCGAAGTTGAGCAGGAAAAACTCACAAAGCACGTTGACAGTATTGTTCACAATATGTTAAATAGATTCCTCCTTGATTTGAAGGAAAAAAGTGCACATTAAAATGAGTCATATAGTCACCATCATACAGAACCCGGGAGGTGAGATAGATGTGAACTCGCACAAGCCTTTTAATAAAAGGGGCACGCGGAATAAGAATAAAACGCACATTCAGTTCATAATTCATTAATTTCTAATATGCGCGCGTGAATTAGAAAATGTGCATTTGTTTTACAAATTGCAGTTGTGTTTTAATAAAATGGGCGTGTGATAGAAGAATAAAGCGCATGCACAATTTATAAAATGCACATTCAGTTAATAAAACGTGCGCATGAATTAGAAAAAAAGAAAACAAAACACATCCATGTCACCTCCTGGGCTCCGTACAGTCATGCATTGTGCCTTAATACTTTCTAAATGGCCGGTATTTTGGGCCTCCTGTGCTTTTGCAGTGCTCTCCTAACTGTCAAATCCTTGTACTTATGTAGTTATTCAGTGAGGAAAATCGGCCTGCACATTCGTCTTCAACTTATCTTCCTTTCTGTCTTTGCATCCTCATCCTCTTTATTTCCCTGTGGATAGTTTTTGGCTCTCTGTAGCAAGTTTGTGAGAATATTTGGAGTGACTCTGCCCTCGACACTCCCAGCTGGCGGCCGCGATTGTTGACATGCACGGTAGCAGATGCCAGGCAGGGGTGCCTCACACAGAAACAAGCCTCCAGCTCGAAACACGTCTCTCGGTTGTCAAGAAGACTCCCTGTCCACTCCTCTTTGTCCTGTTTACCTCTCTCTGATTGTCCCCCTCGCCCCTCTTTGAAACACTTGTTGAGGTTTGACTTGGGATGAAAGTTTCACACCCAAACTTGGCCGCCTTCACTGCTGCAGTTATTTCTCAGTGATTAAATAAATGCTTGAAGGATGTGTGTGTAATAGCCTCGCCGCGGGCCACACGCAGCATGGCACGGCGCTGCTGAGGAAGTGAGTGCATAAAGTGTATATGCTTTCAGCATTATAACAGCATAACAGTGTGTGTTGGTACAGTGACATCAGTATGCAGGTATTTTTTCAATTGGCTGCCAGGACAAATGTAGCCAGCGGGCTTGAATTTCCAAATTTCTCTCTCTCAGTCCCCTCCGCACAAACATTTTCACTTGCTTGGTGAGACATGTTACTTCCACCCATTTTCTCTGTCAGGTCTTGAAAGTTTTGAAAACACGTCATACGCAGATATTAGTAACTGTGATCACTGTGTCTCAATCTCAGCCTGTCCTTGTCTTGAGAATAGTGCTGTTTTTTTGGCAGAGCTTCACTCTGTAAAGCTCGCACGTATGAGTTGAAACTCGTGCACCGTATCCAGCGGTGAGCACGGCGCCCACTCCATCCTGTCTACAGCCCCTTTGGCCTGGCAACTCCCGCCATGTTTCTTCACGTATTGAGTCTGGTGAAGATCAGTTTATACACATAGGCTGTACAATAGATGCTTGTCAGTGGATGATGGCCTATTAATTTTTTTCGGGGTGTATTAATTCGCACCTTTATTAGTATCAGTATCTGCAAAGCTTGGTCCCAGTAGTTGCTGACGGCTGTGCAAGTTCATATCATTGTGTGTAAATTAAAGTTAACCTCTACATGTTTCCAATGATTGACTGCCCCGGCCCGGCTTGGTAAACTGACTTCA
>JAQLOL010000016.1:13020880-13031388 GCA_029783665.1 Naso thynnoides | reverse complement strand
TTCAGTATTGTGTATTTTTTATCATTATCAAGGATTAAAAAGCCTGACCTCTAAAGGATATTAGCAGTGCTGCTAACTTCACCCCAAAGCCACAAGCATTTGTGACGGCAGTGAGTAAATATGGAGACTGCTCTGCAGTGTTAAACACTTACGTAGTGTGTTTTGTTGCTGCAAAAGGCTGATTAAACACTGTGTGGGGGGGGGGGACTTTCATTCCAGTCAGTTTGTGGCAAGCTCTGGTGATAAACATTTAGATTATGTAAATAGTAAGAGAATGTTTGAGAACCTCAAAATCTGAATGAGAGCTGCAACAATGGCTTGATTCATCATTCGCAAATATTTTCTGAGTATAACGACAAACATTCACAGTTTCTAGCTTCTTAAATGTGAAGATTTGATACTTTTCTTTGCCATTCGTGATGCTAAAATGACATTTAAAAGGCATTTTCACCATTCTGGAACTTTCTAAACATAACAGTCAATTGATTAATTGAAAAGAAATAAGCAGATGAATTTATAACAAAAATATTAGTTAGCTGTAAGTCTTATGATTTGATTTTGGCTCTTGGGGCCTTAAGTCAATTGTCAAGTCATTTTTGACTCAGTATGCAAACAACGCAGCACTCTTTTATAACCCTTAGTCCAGCGCACTATGTACCAAAACGTGATTGTTCCATACTGTTCACAAGCCTATTTAGTTCACCATGACACCTAACCACTAAACACTTGAATAGCCAAGAAACGTTTGCAGGAGTATGCGACTTCATTATAGGGTCCGATCGATAAATCAGTTTGTCGAGATTATTGGCTGATTTCGGCCTGTCACAGATATATCTGTGTCGGCGTATATGTTGTCTGATATGCAGCGATATTAAAACAGTTTATTAAGGCTAGAAAAAATGCTGAGTAATAAACAATAAGTAGTATTAAGTGTTCAGTGCACTGGTGTTTGGAATTGAGTTTGTTTAAATGTAGGATATCATGCCTTCATTACGTATCTTTGTCACAAGAGTTAGATACCCGATTCCGCCAATAAAGAGATTTTTGCCTGATATAACAAAAATCTGAATTTTCTTGCCCCCAGATCATATATCAGTCAGACGTTACTTTTTATTTGGAAAGAAAAAACAACAGCCGAAGAAATGTTTGAATTGTATAAAATAAAGTGCAGTTCACTGACCACAAACAGTTCCTTAAAACCAGCTAAAACGAAACGTTAATGTTCTGGAATGAGTGTCCAAAAAATGACACACACTCTGGTTTGTCCACGTGCGTGGACGATGCTGTTGGCTGTAGCCTAATCTGCATAACGTGTCAGTAACCGGCGCTGCCAAAGCTTTCCAGGTGCAACTCTTACTCGTGAATCCGGCGGCGGCACGTGTCAAGACATACACTGTAATTTGACTGTCTGAGACTAATAAGACTGTAATTATTCGGCTCATGGGGCAAACTGAACTGAGGGCCTTTCACTGAATGACAGTTCACAACAAACGTGCGCAGGGTTAGCCGCCTCAGGTGAAAGAAACTGTACAGGAAGTGGATTTTTCTGCTCAACTCTTTCGGCTCTTTCGTGGTCCAGACTCATGCATTGGGATTTTTGTCTCCACTTGGTTTTTAATATAGTTTTGTGTGTGTGTGTGTTAAAAATCCAGCTTGAGCTAATTTGCATCTTAATGAAACAAAGAAATAAAATGGGCATTTTAATTATCCTCTGTGGCAAAAACAGAAGGAAAAAAAAGATCTTTTTAAAATTGCAGAAATAAATTATACACGATGACGTTTTGAAAAGATTTCCATGCAGTGCTACAAGTGCTTTAATCCTGGTTTTCTGTTCATTGTTACTTGTGAGGTGTCTGCATCGTGTCTTAAACCGTTCTTACGAAGGAAAACGTTTAAGGCCGGACTGCGTTGCTTGTTAGAGGTTGTACACATCACTGCTTTAGAGGAAACCAACCAGAAAAAAGTCATTCTCATCTGCATGACATGTCAAGTGTTTGCCGTGGTTTCCCTTTTGCATGCAATCGTGGACCAAGAGGTTTTTTAGGTATGACTCTGTCACAATACGCTGAGTTTTAGGACAGACTCCTGTTTGTCAGCTGATGATGCTGTTGTGAGAGAACAAATGACTGATAATTTGACAGCGATATTTCTGAATATGTGAAGCTGAAAAAGGGGGACCAGCATCCAAAATTGAAAACCTCGAGGTGCTTAAAAAGCCACGAGCCGTTATGCATATGTCATCCTCCCACTTTTGGATTTACATGACATTGATCTCCGCTCGCTATGTTTCTTACAAAGAGTGCAGCCGTGCACCCTGCAGCATTGCAAACACTTTAACAAAAGGTTGATATAAATACTAGAAAACTGAACTGGGTTTGTGTGTTTCATAGGATGTGTGACATTGTGGAAATGCAGAGGAACTTATCTAGAAAAAAAAAAAAACAGGCTTGTTTCTAAAACCTATTTTGGGGCAGGAGACAAACACCTCCAAGATTTTATCTACTCCTGTTTTATAAAGCATTATATGTGTTATAGCTTGATTGGTGAATTTTGCTGGTGAGCTAACAAGCTAATGTTAGCTGTAGCATGAGACTCCACTGCAGCCTTCGCTCCCTGTTTTTGCCCCGGCTCGTGTTTTATTTCATTTTTTTGTCGCCCTCCCTTTGAAATCCAGTTTGAACCGACATTAAACGGTCTCAGGGAAAGATGCAAGCTGCTCCGTCTAAACTCGAGCTTGAGCTTGAGTGACGGTTTCGTTTACAGTCAGAGTATAGGGCACGCACAGCTAATCAGCTCAGAATGACGTCACCTGTCGCTAAGAAGCAAAGCGTAGCCGGGCCAATCAGGACAGAGAATACAGAGAGCAGCACTGTTTGGGCACATAGAATGGAAGCGATAGGATTTTTACCAATCCTGAATACAGAGGCATGATGGGAAAACACACAGATCTTGGAATACTCTCAGACCATGTCGCTTATTGACAGCTGTTTATGAGTATTATGACATTTTTCCCCAAAAGAACACACAAAAGTTATTGTTGTTTACCCCAAAGTTAACGAGTGTAACTTTAAGTATTTTGCCCTTACATAATTGTGTGCTGTCTAATGATGTTAAATGAGATATTCTTGTTTTATATTGTCTCATGCTTTGCTCAAATTGAGTTTAACGCTGTAGCACTGTGCCCTCTGCTTCTAATAATCACTTCCAATTACATTTTGCACATTTTATTCTGCATAATTAATCAGTGTCTTCGTAAGGTGGATTTGTACCAATCACTGTCCTTTTTTGAAACACAGTGAGATAATAAAAGTAGTGAAATACCTCTTGACTTTCAGTGTACATGGAAGAATTTATTTCGTTATTTTCCAGGAGTATCTAGATTTCAGAATGCTGCATGTTGTCTCGGACTCAGTGAAAGCGGCCCTCGGCTATTCCACGCCACTGAACCGAAGCAGCTTTGGGAAAAGATCAAGTCGGATGCCCTTGTTCGATTTTTACAATTCAGATCAGCAAACAAGAAGCCTGAAAGAAGTCACTGCTGTTATCGGCTCATTACATTTAACTAAATTAATTTGGTGCCGTATTGTCAGACAACGGGGTCTGTATCACTGCAACATCTAGTATACATGTGAAGTTGTGGGCTGTAAAAACCAAGATAACCCAGATAAGTCCGTCTAGTCATCTTCTGAGCGTCGTGTCAAAACCTCGATCACGCCGTGCGACCTTCAGAGTCGCAGGTCGCCGCGCTGTTCACACCCCACAACTTTGCTTTGTGAAAGAAACCGCGGCTTCACCGTTGTTTCCACACATCGCGCCTAAACAGCGAAGGGGGTCACGCGTAAGAGAGTCGCTCAGACGAAGAAATTGCCAGTCTGTCAAGTCTTTTCACATGAGACATGATGCAGTCAGAGTTGTTTGTGCGCTGATGTGCAGCAAAAAAAACAAAAAAACACAAAAACAAGAACAGGTGGGGAGAGCAGGTTGGGTGTGTAGCCAGAAAAGATTGTCTGCTCTGCAAAACAAAAATGCATATAGCTTCCGGCTCGTGTTGTGGTTCAGAAAAGACGACAAGTTTCTAAAGACTGAAACTATATGGCTGCAGGCCCTTATAGGATAAGATGCATGACACACACTGGGTTTGTAGAGCTGGATGACAGCAGAGGAGTGTCCGCTCTCTTTGTGTTTCATGTTGCATCGCCCTGCAAAACTATCACCCAAATGATCTGATGTGTAGTTTTCTTGATACCTTGTGTGTCTGCAAGGTGTCAGGATGTCGTGTCTTTGAACAGGTCCCATGTAGCAACAGTCAAAAAAGGGAGCACGTGGCGATTTGCCACCTGACCCGGGGCTTCGAAAACTGGGAGTGGAAGTCTCGAGCTTTCCAAAACTTTGTCGAGTTTCATGTGACTTGGCCATCCAGGAATTGTAGATTATTTTCCCGAATTTCATTCTGAAATATGATAGTAATACTACCTACAGTGATTATTGAAATCTGAAGCAAGAGGTTTTTTTTTGTTGTTGTTTTTCTTTTTCAGGTGATGCACAACGTGTTCTGACATGCAACGGACAGGAATAAGTTTACTTCAAGTTCAGTGTCTGTGCGCCTGCGATGAAAACACCAAAAACACAAACACGTCCTTTCACTTGGCTTTGTTTGAGCACGGCGCTGCTGCACAGTGTCAAGGCCACAGTGACAAGCATGTGTGTTTGTGTGTGTGTGTGTGTGTGTGTGTCATTGTGTAAGGCAGTGTTTACTCTGCGTGTTTTCGTGGTTGATAGCCAGCCCACTCATGTTTTCTTCTCACTTTGTGTCTTTGCAGGAAGTTCGGGGAGCACCCTCAGCCACAGCGCCTAACGAGGTGAGTGCACGCACGCACGCGCGCGCGCGCACGCACGCATGCACACACACACACACACACAAACATGATCTTGCCTTAAGTTTTGTTCTCGTAGTGGTATTTATATCTCAACCTGTGTGCAGACATTCATCAGTAGTAGCTTTAGATTACTGAGAATCCTTCAAAAGCAGCTGAATATTAGGGAGGTGAGAAACAACAAAGTCATAAACTCTTTAAAATCTAAAATTTGCATCATAATGTGTATCATATGTGTGCAATTAAACATTTATATATATGCCATAATGATTTTTCTGGCTGTGCTCAATAACCAAATTAGCTCAGAACTTCATGCAATGGGAGGTAATGAATAAAAGGTGTTTTACATTTCATGCCAGCTGACCATGAGGCACATAAAAACTTAATGATTTCTGATTAGATGAATGTAGCACTTTAAAAAAAAAAAAAAAAAAAAAAAAAAATGCCAGTCAGAAAAGAGAGACGCAAGTAAATTCAGACAAAGTGGGCAAGACATCATTGGGGAATCGTCTGTGGAACTTGTGGTAATTTCCAAAAGTTAAAAATGAAACTGCGAACACCACAGAACCAACGCAGCGCCGATTGGTTCCATCTTGTTGCCACACAAACAACAACCACAACACGTAAGGTTGCCAAAGCAACAACACTCCTTGAGTAGTTTTACTGTGTACTGCTGGCTTTTTTTGCACATACTTCCACTGTCGGACAGCTGTTATCCGTGACCTCTGCCGTATGACATCACTTTTGTTCCGCCATTGATTGTTCATTAGTTGGATCTCTGTAGTATTTTGCTCTGATGTCTTCTAGGCGATGCTCTAGTGAGAGCAAAGCTCACGTCTTGCTTTTATCTGTGGAGAAACGAGCCTCTCCCAAAGCCTGGCAGTCTGAACTTGCACTCTGTTTGCACTGCACTGTGCGATGCATTTAGCATAGCTTTGACTTTGCAGCGCTGCAAGTTTTTGATTATTCTGTTCCTCTCATGTTTGTTCCAAGTCATTTGGATCAACATTGGGTTGAACACATAACATTGATGGATGGTGTGGTTTTGCTCCTGGAGATCTGTGTGTGTGTGTTGCAGGGGCGAACGATTGTGTGCGTGTGCGCACTTGTTTGCTTGTTGGTGTTTGTCTTTGTTACTGGGAGCCGGGATGTGCTTTCCTGCACGTTTGTGTGTGTGTGTGTGTGCGCGTGCTCGTGTTTTGCGCGTGGCGCTCTGTGGGGAAAATGAAGGGTTGCGTATTGCCTGGAACAGCCAAGCATGGTTTTGGGAAAAAGGGGCCCCAGCACCTTTTGATGTGTCCCCCTCTGTATTCATGTGCTGCCAGTCCGCTGGCTTGCACTGGGCCCTCTATTTGTGTGATGGTTTCGATGGCCAGAAATATGACTGACACAAAACACAATTCACCCAACAGCCCCACAGGCTGTGTTTGTGTCTGAGTTTAGAGAGAGATTTATGTTTTAGGGCCAAAACCAGCTTACTTTCCCTGACTTCACAAACACAGCATTTACACTGTGTTAATTTAGGCGATGTTATGCATCTTTACAGTTAGTATGTATTCCACTTATAGAGAGAAGAAGAAGACGAGTTTGGCTTACTGCGTCGCACTCATGACGTCCAAATGCTGCACCTTGTTAGAGCCGTGCAGTGTACATTGGAGAGGCAAACATGTCATGTGGAAAGTTTTTGTCTTCTTGCACTTTCAGAGGAAGACTCCACAATTGCAGCGCGTTCTCATGTTCTACAGAGAGGAATTAAAAGACGAGAGGTCTGTTAGAGATATGGAACATTAAATCATCCACCATGCTCTCTGCTCAGGCGTGCAAAAACTACAGGCTGTGAGCTTCTTTTTTTAAAATACAGAAAGGTAAAGTAAGCGGTTATCTTCTTGCTATGTGCACCCAAGAGTAAAAAGGCTAAGATACAACAATTAAAAATTGATATTTTAGTATTTGTAAGTAATTAAAACAAAAATGAAATCAAAATACAGTCAACTGTGATCGTACATAGGGAAAAATTTCACCATAGCATCATCCTTCTTTCCTGTCTTTATTTTCACTCGCGTGTATACGTATATGTCATAGCTTGCTGTAGGTGATTTTGTAAAACAAAACGATCTGCAGGGTGTTTTATTTTGAAAATTGACTGGATTTGCTACTGTGCCTTTGACTTCCTGTGTGAAACTCGATGCAGCTAGCCTATGACTGCTGGTCTAAAAAGGTTGATGAATTGTTTTGATCGTCACAAAACCTCCACAAAATGACTCGTTTCACTATCAGAGTTTAATCCACACACTTTGGAAAGTCTAGAGGAGCCTCACGATTACATTATTCGAGCCATGGTAAGGTTAGCAGAGCGCTAGCTCTCAACTCCAGACATGAGGTAACACTGGCATAGCAATGTCATTACTTTATCTGAACTTTTATCAGATTAATTGTCATTATCAGAGCAATAATAATAATAATTAAATTTTTTCTAAATCGGCTGGTAATTGGTCAGGCCCAATAAATATTGTGCATTCCTACTTGAACGTGGTTATTATCAAATACTTGTGACAAAGATATGTACTGAAGGCAGGATGTCTTACATTTTAACAAACTTTGTTCTAAACATCAGTGCACTGAATAGTTAACACTTTTAAAAACCGATTAATCGATAGAAAATTCATTATTGAAAATCATTGATAAACGATTAATCGTTTCAGTCACTTTTCAAATTAAAAAGAAAAAAAATTGCTGATTTATCCTCTTAAATATGAGGATTTGCTGCTTTTCTGTGTCATTTATGAAAATAAAGGAGGAGTCTTTGTGTTTCACACTGTTGTTTGGACAAAAGAAGTCATTTAAAACTTAACATTTGGCTCTGGGAAATTGACATGAGCCTTTTTTTTTTTTGCACCTTTCTGACATTTCAATGAATAAACGATTTAATCGGTTGATCTTAAAAATATCATCAGTCAATCATTAGTTGAAGCCCTAGCAGATCCTAATATATCTGGGATGGACCGATATTGTCCTTGTAATTATCTGTACCTGCTGTTGTGCATTCAGGGTCTCTCTACGCCTCTTTGTATCCTGGTGTTGTGTTACTCGTGTTTGCCTCTTCGTTTCTGGCTCTGCGTCCTCACGTCTGCATCTTCACTCACACCCACTTGTCCCCCTTCTTGCAGCAACAACAGCCCAATGATTTTCTGTCAGGCAGCAACGCAGACGGCTAAAGCAGCACACCGTCCTGCAGGGGCTTTTTAGGGCAGCTAAAGCTCTGCGGGTCCTGCAGGGCCGCCCTGTCAGGAAGGCTACTCGACTGGAAATACAATACATGACACACATAGACAGACACGCATGCACGCACACACACGCACACACACACACATCTTAGATTCAGAGCTAAACAGACACAACGCATGAACATAGAGGCTGCTGGATAAGCTGCCTCTTCTGTTTGGGGAGCCGCCCCTTCAAGGGCTTATTCTCCTAAACAACAGAGGAAGGGCCAGCTCTGCAGAATCCATCCCCTCAAATGGAAACGCGTGATAGAAACCGCCCTGTGGCGATTTTGCTTTTTAGTCAAAAACGCCTACATTCAGACTAAAATAAAACCCTGATGACCACTAATTTGGCCCAGGCTCTTGTTTAGTTCTGGAATTGCACTCTTGCTTTAAAAAAATCTTGTTTTGTTTTATGTATTGTCCATCTTATTGACTCACCGGAGGCACGACTGATTCATACATCAACAAAAATCAACCTAATCTGCCATTCAGCTTCCATTGTATATAAATTAGACATTTGTTTTTGCCCCTCGTTGGCTGTTGAGGCTGTTGGCACAGTTTCATCACTGCGACATGCTGTAGCGCTCTGCCGTTTGTTGGTTTTTAGGCCAAAGAAACATCAGAGCTGAGATCTACTGTTAAGTTATTACAGGAACTTTTCGTTTGAGGCAACTTCATGTCAGCATTTCAGAGGCTCACAAGGGCCTTCAGGTCTGGAGGTCACATATCAGACATTAAACAGGCGCTCACAAATGGAGGCTCGATTGAAAAGGAGGGCGAGCGGCCTGAACTGGCTGATTGTTGAAGTCTTAACCCGAGTGTGACACCACGGATGTGTGTAATCTACCTTTTGTGATTCACGCGGGCGCACACTAATTGCAGTCTGATCATCTTAATTGAGCTATTTCATAGTGCACATGCGTGTTAGTATGCCCCTCCTCTTTGTGTGTGTGTGTGTGTGTGTGTGTGTGTGTGTGGGTTTTGTGTGTGTCCCTCTCGTCACAGGGGGTCTTGTGACAGCCCTGCTCTGCTGTAGACGCTGTGACAGATGTACAGGACAGATGCCTGTCTGCTCTGCTGCATCTGTAGCCTAGCTTAACCTAGCTCCTTTTAACACTCACTCACACACACACACACACACACATTCTCTCTCTCTCGCACACTCGCCTGACCCCCCGTAGCGCCTGCTGTTGAATGTGTGTCTCTTTTTGTGAATCTGTCTGGCACATTTTTGTCTCACTTGTCGCCCATTTCCCTTTTTTTTTTTTGTTTTTTTTTTGTTTTGTTTTTTTTGGTTTTCTCTAGAATTTCTCATCTCTCGCTCTGCGTTTCCTCAGTTCCACTCTTCATGCACTTGTCACCTCCTCTTACTCTTGTTTCCTCATATTTGTTGGACGTGCATTAGCACATTTTCTGGGCCGAATTAAAGCCCAACAAAAACTAAAGCTGCCAACAGCACCACTCCCCGTGCCGTTGCTTCCTGTCCATCAGTTTGTGTGACACTTGCTCTGCGTGCTTGTTTCAGCTCAACTTCACCTTCATTTCCTGTGTGTTGCATGTATGGCCTGTAGATTGCGCGCGTGCAGGTAAAAATCAACTTTGCATCACACATTTGGCTTTGATCTCAGCGGCTGATTAGCCGTCAGCTTTGCAGATAAAAATCTGTTTGTTTGTTTTTGTTGCATCTTTGCTAAGCTGCATGCTTGATTTTGTCACCTCTTACTTCTCATAATGTGCGCCTTTTTATATTAGATGTGGATGTGACTTTGTGTGTTTCAGTTCACTCTGAAATGCCCACTTCCCTCACTTCCTGTCTCTGATGAAATCTGATGAAATGGGGCATTGATTTCCTACCTCACACTTTTTAATCTCCTGTTCGATATCTTTGTATCAGAATAGCTTTAATTCATCCTGCCTTTGGTGTTTTTGTGCATGTTTGGAATATTTATTCAGATGGACATGTCTGGATTTTTTTTGTGTACGTCTGCTCGCTAATCTCGCATAGGAAGTTAAGCCGTGCACTGGTCACTGTCTCTCTCACTTCTGCTTCCTCTCGGCTCAGGAAGAGACACCATCTCTATCTCGTGTGTGTGTTTCATTATGTGTAAAAGATGAGTGATTACTCAGAAGTCCCTTTTATCCCCGTCAGCGTCACTGATCCCTGTAATTATCATGAGTTTAGTCTACATACTTCCCCTTCCTTTCCCCGAGGTTACACCGTGTTACATGTTCCATATTCAAATATATTTAAATGATCTTTCACGGCTGCAACATTACATCAGATGGAAATATTTAAGACGTCCTGCGCATGGTTTTAAACACATTCACACATTTTTTTTGGGGGGGGGGGGGGCTTTGTAAACCTTTG
>JAQLOL010000016.1:13001718-13020780 GCA_029783665.1 Naso thynnoides | reverse complement strand
CTTGTTACTGCACACACAGTCCAAAGAATGGGATCTATCTTCTTGTCTGGAACTCAGGAGGGAGGCAAATAACAAAAGAAAAAAGTTGGCATATTCCTTTAAAGTGCCTCTACTGTAGTTTGTAATCTTTGTCTGAACAGAAACTGACCTCTGTGAATTAGCTGTGTAGAGTTTAGTTTGCTGTCTGCGAGTATGAATCAGGTTTTGGACAGCTTCATGTGTCTTTTTCCATTGCAACATGTTATTCACAGGCAGCTGTTAATTCATGTTTGTGTGTGTGTTTGCATGGACCGTTTAGGTTTAAATTCCTTTGTGCTCTTGTCACATACTCATGTTTTTTGCGAACAGTTCGGGAATGGGAAAGGAAACGGATAAAAGGAGTGAACGTTTTCTGTGTGTGCCTGGCTGGAGGTGTTGTCCAGGTCACTTCCTCCTCACACTGAGGAGGAAAAGTGAAGTGTCTGCTGTGGAAACATGGCAGGAGCTACCAACGTTTTTATGCCAAAAACATGTTTTAACACTTGGCGGTTCAACGAGTGCAGCCCTCAGCAGGAAAAACGTGAATCATGGTTATTATTGAGTTCTAATATCGGTTTAATCGCCTGGAATCTTTTGGCTACATGTACTTGAGTCATGAGCAGCTGCGGTGTAAGATAATGTCTTTAAATTCAAACTGCATGAAGGAGAAAGTTAGAGCTTTAGTTAAATGTACGAGGAGCAAAGAAACGAGCGCTGCTCCTCATACAGTCACGGTGGTGTTTTTAATCTGAAACACACGCAGGAACAGCGACAGCTTCTTCTTCCCGCAGCCGCATGAACAGGTGCAGTCAGTCCTCCAACATGCACTGACTGCGCTGATCGTTGTGCCATCCTGTAAGATAACAGTCCAAGACAGAATGTACACACAAACCTCAAACTGCAAACTGTCAGTGACAAAACTAAAACAAATCTCAGCACCAGGGCCCAGAAACTAAAATCCAGTCTGTGAATGAGGTGTTCAGGCATTTAACAAGAGGATGCAGTTTACTAAAAACCGCCAACCAGTCTGTCTCACACACTTGAATGTTTTTTTGTTGAAAATACTCATTGGTATATAGTTGACGGTGTCATCTTTAATCTCATACAGAATCATGTTGTGTTAGCGTAGCGTGAAGGTTTTGCTCTCATTTAAGTAAAAAAAAAAACAAAAACAAAACCTGTTGTGCTTCGTTTTCTCACAGAGACTTTGCAGGAATTCCAAAGTTGAAAAACAGAAAAAAAAGTTAGAGAGCACCAGAGCATTTGGCATTCAGGCTGTTTTCAGATTCTTATCTGCTTCATGTGTGTGTGTGTGTGTGTGTGTGTGTGTGTGTGTGTGGCTAGAGGAGGAATTTCTCGGATGACCAGTGACAGATGCCCTGCTCGAAGCTGGGATAACATCTGTGTGTGTGTGTGTGTGTGTGTGTGTGTGTGTGTGTGTGTGTGCACTTTGGACGCTGCTCATGAAAATAAAACAGGAGTAATATTTGATTCATTCTCTTTATTTCTCTCTCTCATTGCTGTACACTGCTTCAACATCCTCACTTACAGGCAACAAAACTTAAAAAACTTTTAAACAACAGCTATTATTCTCATTTTCAGGTCTTTGATTTTGAGTTTTGAGCAGCTTTACACAACTGTCCGAACAGTGAAGTCTGTAGATCTTCAGAAAACTGTGACTCGCGCCGTCTGTGTCGGTCACTCCTCCCCCTTTCCCTCATGTGTGCCTCCGCACTCAGCTGTACTCACAACCGCTTTACTAACACAGAACAAACACAACAAGGACACTGATTAAATGTCACGTACAGTTTCTCACCCTTCAACAGGACAAAGTAACGTGACGTCCTTTAGCAGCAGTTTAGCCGTTAATCCAGTTCATGTGCTCATGTTGAGGAAATAAATAAATCCACAAGAAACACGAACGCTCTCAACTTCTGCCTGGCGCTCGTGTCTTTAGGAGATTTTAACAAAGCTAACTGTCCTTCATTCGCCAGAAAAATAACACCAGCACTTTATCAGAGCCATCTCAAACAAAGTGCTGACAGTAATCCGTGAGGCAGAGAGCAGAGCAGAGCAGAGCGGGGAAGGGGGCGGGCACAGCGCCGTGTGCACTGAGCTGGCATGCCCATATATGGAAGTCCAGCACACATTAACGTCTCCTGAAAAACACTTTGTGGAACGTTTTTGCATCAAGTAACGTGACTTCCTGACATTGTACCAACATTTAGAGGTCAGAAAAGACAGAAAAGCATAATAACTCTCCTCCAACAATATCACAAGTGTTATGAATAAATGTTAAATTATCAGTGGACTTTTTAGCTAGGGGTGGGGAAAAAATATAGACACGAATGTACGGTGAATCAATCAGTATATATTTCTATTTAGTTTTGTACTGTAGAGCAGATGGTGAGGTCATATCCTTTTCCAAAAAAACTGCCAAAGTTAGCTGAGAGCAGCCGAAAGCCGAAAATGGCAGACAATCCCAGAGAGAGCAGCCTAACATTATAAATCCAAAGCATGGAAACACTTCCAGGAGAGGCAGCGCTAGTTAGGACCGAAGCTGTGTGCAGTGATAATTAAAATCGCAGTACTTGTAGAATCACAATGCGTATCAACACGGCAGCCAAGTATTGTGAAACACTCGAGACAGGAATGCCATCCTCTATAGTTTGGTCAGTAAAAGGAAATCATTGTGTTACAATTTCATGTTGGTTGTAGCTTCTTAAAGCAATAATTAGTGTCAGTTTGTACACATTCATGTCTGAAGACAGTCCGTCCCACATGCTCCACCTCTCGTCTTTTCTCTCTGCTGAGGCTATTTCCAGCTCTCATCTTTTCTTTCTGAATTATCACACATCATCCTCGTCTGGCCCTCGAGAGTCTGATTTCAGGCGCAGAGATGGACGACCTTTTGGCAGCAGGGGAAAAGCTTTGAATGGCCGAGTGCTGCGACGCTCCGCGCTTATTGATGTGCTGTAATTGTCTCCTTCTGAGCAGTGTAATTCTATCGCCGTCTTTTCAAGCCGAATGCCAAAGAGGTTATGAATAAAAATGTGCTGTGGTGATACTGTGGGATGTGTCGGAAAGCTGGATGGAATCGAGTGATGGAGAAAAGTGGCGATTTTAGCTCTGTTATTCCGGATTTCCTCAAACGCTGCTGAGCCCACTGAAGTTTGAAAACTCCGGAGCTGCGTCGTGGTGTCCGACTGTCAGAAAAGCGTCTCACATTTGCTTCTGATTGGTTCTTGTCAGGTACAGCGCGACCTTCCCTGTCTGGACCTCACTTAGCGCCGCACCATTCTTGCTAGAATGTGACTCGTGATTTTTCTCCCAGTGAACTGAGATCACAGTTCTCTCACGCGATTCTCACTTTTTCAACAAAGCTCCCGCTAGTCTAAAATAAAATGACACTGCCGACTCTGTGTCTGGTTACTGTAGCAACGGTGAGTGACATCGGGGCGCTGTAAATGAGAGAGGTGGTGGAGTTGTATGGTTAAATCATTGGCTAATCTTTGGCTGAATTAATTAAGTGTTTTGTTTGACGCTGTGTGTGTGACTGTGAGCGTCTGGGATTGCTAAAATATTCTTTTGAACAGAGATCGTTTCAGGTTTAGGAAGCTGTTTTGAAGCAGAAACATAGTCTGGATGTGGCCTTACAGTTTACCTTGAAGAGCATGTGTACCTCGTACCGCCGACGTGGAGATACGAGGAGCATCTTTATTGCCTGAACGTGATGGACAGAGAAGATGACGGCATCCTCACATCCAAACGAATCTCAGGTGTTTGACAGCTACACAGGTGGAGCAGCTCCAGGTAGCAGCTGTCGCTTGACTTGAATCTTCTGAAACCTACAGACACGACACACGTGCATCTTTGCCTCCACGTGTCTTTTAGGAACTTGAACTCGACCTTTTGAAGATTTTCCTCGAATGACAAAAGACACGGTAGTGTTAGCATGTGATCATTAGCATGTCAGAGTGCCTGAAGTTAGCATGTTAGCTGACAGACTTTGGTTTCCTCATACGTCAGACTGAACTGTTGTGCCGCTCGGAGTTCCCACAATGCATTGAGGCTTTTTTTTTACCGTAAAACCTCAAATGAGTGCCAAGGAAAAGCATCTTTGGTCTCTTTGTGAGCTGAAGTGTGGATGAGCTGAATGAGTGTGAGATGAGATCACAAGGCCAGCGGTGGAGCGTGTGTGTGTGTATGTGCGTGTGTGTGTGTGTGTGTGTGTGTGGGAGGGTTTGGCGGAGTTGACAGAAGTAATTGGAGCGTGGAGCTTGCAACATTTTGACACAAGATGAGGAATCTTTGCTGGTGAGCTCAGCGCTGTTTTTGTTTTTTCAGCTCTGGTGTTTTCTTTCTTTTTAAAAAAAAAATTGTATTTTTTATATGTTTTCTCCTCACCTCCCTCACTCCCTCAAGCCCTACTCTTCCTCCTCTCCCCCCTCTCCCCTCCCCTCGCTCCTCACTGTTCCTCTGAGCCGGTCATTAACGGTTCCGCCCCCCTCCCTCCTCAGATTGACCCAGCTGGGGGAGAACATAGCTTTTTGGCTAGCAGAGCGTGCAGCCTCAGAGGCTTTCCAGAGGTCATTGCGAGTCTACCATATGTGTGTTCCTGGACGTTCTCATTTCAAACTTCACACTTTTTGTTTAATTCTTTCAAGCCATCTACACTGAAGTGTTGCCTTTCAAAACCAGCTTGATGATACAAACCCCCTCAAAGCGACCCCTGAGGCTCCCCCTGCCTCACGTCCAGCATCGCTCCACCTCATCTGCTGGGTTGCAAAATGTCCTTTTAATAAACTTTCCCCTCTCCTTTCTGTTTCCCCTCCCTCATCTTGCAGAGAAGCGATGAGGAATTACCTGAAGGAGCGAGGTGACCAAACTGTCATGATCCTGCACGCAAAAGTTGCACAGAAATCCTATGGCAATGAGAAAAGGTGAGTGGAATAGAAACAAGAACTTCTGCCACAATATGAGTAATTAATTATGTTTCTGCTGGCCTTGATGAACGCTGGTGTTGTAGGATTTTATAAAATGAAATGAAATTTTTAAGATTTAATGGATTTTTCGATGGAAAATACAGCCAGTTTTATTCTGTGTGAACATTGGATGATACCAGTAGCATTTTGACACAGAGAAGTCGCCTCAGCGCCGCATTGAAAACTCACTAGTAGGGCCCGACCGATATATCGGTTTGCCGATATTCAGATATGTTGGGATACGTCGGTATCGGCGGATACGTTCCCCAATTAGTGCTGATATTAAAACAGTTTCTAAGGCTGGAAAAAAATGTTTCGACTAGTAATTTAAAAATGGTGTAATTATGTAGTTGGTCCAGCAGAGGGCGGTCCATTATGTAATTGCTAATAAGTCAAGTGTTAACGGTTCAGTATACTGATGTTTGGAATAAATTTTGTTTGATATCCTGTCTCCATTATGTATCTTTGTCACACGTATTAGATAATCACATTAAAAAAAGTTTTTTTTATAGCATATGGTTCAATATATCGGAGATTCCTCACTCCCTAATGTTGGCATCAGCCCCCAAAAAAACCCAAATCCTCCAGTCTTTCCAGCGAGCCAAGGTTGTGGATTCAAGGGAGATGTGAATGCTGTGATGTTTAAAAGCATCAGCATCAGTTTCCTTTGTTAAAATAAATGCCCAATATGCACCACAGACAGTTAAATATGTGAGTAAACTGTGTAAAAATGGTCGAAAAAATTCCAACAATGTAACAGTCATAAATATTAACCTAGTATAGAGCTACTTCTGTTGATTTCCTTCCAGCTTAATATGTCCTCTGTTAAGAAAAATGTCCAACATAAGGTTGTGAGTACAAAAAATCTCTAGGTTATTTGTTTATAGGGGGCAGTTTTTACTGTGTACAAGTTTTATGATTTAAAAAATATGTAGAGTTTTCCACACAGAAACAGTTCGGCAGGCTGCTGTGCACTGGACTTTTTTTCCTCTGTCCACAGAGGTGCGCTATAAAACACTTCTCAGTTTAACTCGGCACTTAAGTTTGAGGAAAAGATTTGCACCGGAATAAAAATCCGCTTTTCAGTAACGGATTTTCCCTAAACGTTTATGCATTCATATTCCCTGGAGGCTTACATGGTCACACCCCTACCACAAACAAGTCAAAGAAGTAGTAACACTGTGCAAGAACGGTAGAAAAACTCAGTTATGTTAAAAAAAAAAACGTCATAAATGTCTCTTCTGTCATAATTCTGCTAAATTCTTTTGAGATTAATCTCTCCTCTGTTAAGATGAAGCCTCTGACCCGCCCAGCCGTCTTACTCTTTTACACAAATGCTGGCTCGCCTCTAATGCGGCTTTGATTCTACCTCTGAAGGCGGATCAGAGACAGATCAAATCTGACCCCCCCAAGCCGCTTCTGTAACTTTTATACAGACTGCGAGGCACGTAGAAGCCGCTTGCAAAGGCTGTGTGAAAGGGGCTATTGAAAGCACTCACAAATTCAGAGGCTAGTCACTTAGCTTAGCATAAAGACTGGAAAAGGGAGTGAAGGATAGTCTGACTCTGACAGCAACAAACTCAACCTTTCAGCGCTATTTCATTAATCTGAACAGCAAATTGTTGTTTTACCTCACTTGTGTTATGTGTATACACATTGCCCGGTTGTTTTGTTCACTAACTGCAAACAGCTCAGCCTTAAAGGGAGTCATTAGCATCATTTAGAAGCACAAACTTGGAATTATCTTCTAATCCTCGTCCATTTGAGTAGTAAACCTCCACTTCATGTTGTGCTTGTAACGTATGTCACTCAAGGGGACCTCAGGCCTAAGGAGTGAATGAAAAACACATTCCAGCTCGCCTCTGTGCAGCGTTGGCACTCTGACCTTTCTGACCTCCTGTATCAAGAGAGGTCAAGGGAGGAAATGAGCGGTGACCTTCTGTGTAAGGCCACGTTCAGGTGAAGGCCGCAGAGACGGGGAGGAAGGGAAGCCGGGAGAGGGAGTAGAGGAGATAAAAGGCTCCTGGGGGGAAAGTACTGGTGAAACCATTGAGCGTTTAGGTGTAAGGGTTCAAGGACGAGAGGCATCCTGGTCTCGCAGGTTCACAGGGGAACTCAAGCCGTCTTGCTTTATAATTTCAGTGCGATCGGAGTACGATCGCTGGCTGTCACAACCCTCTCCTCTCTTTACTCTGCAACTCATCTTTTCTTCCTCAAACCCTTCCTGTAAATCTGCCTCTCACCTTTCTACCTCTCGCTCTCTTTCACTTTTTATAGCTTTTTTTTTCCCTCCCCCACCCCCTTTACTCCCTCTTGCTCGTAACAAACCCTCTTCACCCCTCCATCCTCCGCCTGTTTTCTTGGCCCCGGCTGCCAGCGCTGCTTGCGATCTCATCAGGCCTATCTCCCGGTAAATCAGCGCGTCGCGGGCCAGCTCCTCGACACCTCAGAGGGTTGGAGGAAAAAGACGGAGGAGAGGAATCGGGATGGAGATGAATTCCTCAGATTAAGTGTTGCTGTCTTGTCCAGTGAAAGGGACACCTCGTGAGGCGTTCAAACCCACATGCATTCTAACACAGTTTCAGGATCAGAGTTGCTGGGTTGTGAATTGCTCGGTGACATGCTGATGCAGTTAAAACCACAGTAACTGTAACCAGTAGGCGATTTAGCAGGATTATAGACAAGTATTTAAAGTATCTGCTTAGCCAGTCCAAAAGGGGGATTTCTGCTGTAATAGAGTCAGAAAGTTCGGTTTCTTCCCCTGCGTGCATATCAGGGTTTCGTCATCCTTTGACCTGCAAAACCCTACAGTGTTCGTGCCATTTGCATCTGTCTGTCACCTCTGATTATTTGTCGTATCGTAATGAGGAAAGCCAAAGGAAAGTGGGTGCAAGGAGGATGCAAATGTGCCATCTCCCTCCTCTAGCTGCCACTTTCTGTCTGCGCTTTTTATAGGAGGTGAAAGTAGACAAACAGCCACAGAGACAGACGTTGGTGTTGCGAAACAGGTCCCTCTCCAGTTCCACACTGACGCACATGAAGTTATGTGAAGTGCGCCGGTTCAGTGATGAGTCGACTTCACATGGGCTTTAAGTTGTCATTTTTCTCGAAGAGGTTCTGTAATTGATGGTAGAAAGAATTCGAAGGGAGGAGAGAGGGGGAAGTAAGAAATCCTGAAATGGAAAAAAAAGTTTTTCTTGAAGAAGCAGATCAGTTTCACGCTGGACTGCTCATGATAACATCTGCTAAATCAGGCTTAACAGCTTGAGGACAGTGTTCAGTTCAGTTGTTCAAGGTTTCTGTCTGGTGTGTTGAAGCGTCGGTACACGTCTGCCCTCTACTGGTGTAAATTAGGTGATGCACATTGGCCAGTTTGTTCTATTTTAACAGGTGTTAGACTTGTTTTTGCTCACATTTAGACTAAACTGCTGCTTGTGTCCTCAAATCTACTTTTAAAAAATAATTTTAGTGAATATTTTACATTTTTTGGGGCAAAAAATGCAGGTCATCTTAAAGCCACCAAACTTTGAATCATGTGGATGTTATTTTTTATTTTTATCCGCGCAAGTGGATTGAAACATAAATAAATTCACAGTCACAGGCTGAAATGTTAGTTTGAAGGTCTGCAACTAAGGCCGATTTTCATTATAAATGCATTTTTCAAAAAACTTCAGATCAAGACAGGACTCTAATCACCAGCTAATTAATTTGACACACCCGCTTCCAACTGGACAGGGGCTTGAATTACAATCTTGCAAAATGAGGGACAGTCCCAAAGATTTTCCGTTATTGTTTAAATCACAACTTTCCACGCTTCAAATAGCTTGACTGTACATTTATTTTTAGAAATGACAAGGAAACACAGCAAATCCTCAATTACAAAGAGGCGAAAACTAGAAAGTGTTTCAATTTTTTGCTTGAAAAATAACTGAAAACAACTTATCAGACATAAAAAATGTTTGGCAGCTGATTTTCTTCTGATTTGTTAAAGGATTCATTGACTGAATACTGTAGCTCGAGTAATTTAACGAGCAAAAAGGGTCAAAAATGTTTGTTATATGATGTGGAATATACTTACAGCATTTAAAAACATTAATCCACTTATGTGAATATTAACAAAAGAGAAACGGTGTCTTCCACAAAGCTCTCGGGGATCTGAGTCTAGAGATTAACAAATGTTGCATCATGTCCAGGTTCTTCTGCCCTCCTCCCTGCGTCTACCTGATGGGCAGCGGCTGGAAGAAAAAGAAGGAGCAGATGGAGCGAGACGGCTGCTCCGAGCAGGAGTCGCAGCCTTGTGCCTTCATCGGCATCGGCAACAGCGACCAAGAAATGCAACAGCTTAACTTAGAGGGAAAGGTACACGCGTGCACACACACACACACACAAATAAATATGCAGTTAGTCATCAGAGGCTGACTCCTTGCCTCCAGGCACTTTACACTTATTCACCTAGAAATCTCCCATTTGCCTTCAGTGAAATTAATAATTACGTTGACAGCAGTGACAAACATGTCACAGATAAATTGTATGCCTTTGTTTGTGTTGAGAAATATTGCTAAGAAACAACTTTCAGCACAAAATAATGATCTAATGTGTTCTGATTTGTTTCCTTGTCCCCTTTCTTTCGTGTCCGATAGAATTATTGCACAGCCAAAACCTTGTACATATCCGACTCCGACAAGAGAAAGCACTTCATGTTGTCTGTCAAGATGTTCTACGGCAACAGCGCTGACATCGGTGTCTTCCTCAGCAAGAGGATCAAAGTCATCTCCAAGCCTTCCAAAAAGAAGCAGTCCCTCAAAAACGCTGACTGTGAGTGTGTGCTCGTCAGTTACTGGGCCTCCGACACATTTACCTCTAAACTCTTTCACTTGTCACTATCTGTGATGTGTGCTGTAATGAAAATGTCGCCAACATGTCTACTTTTTTGGGCATTTTCTTCAGTCAAACCTATATTTCAATCTAGAACACTGCTTTAAGTCGATACAAAAGATTTCCCACATGACGGCATCAGCATGGATTTAATGTTTCTTTTTGAATTTCTTTTCTTAAGAGGGCATTGTGCCAAAATAGTAACGCAGTTTTGATTAACATAGAAACCATAAACATAACAGCTGTTGTAACCTTTAGGAATAAGATGAAGGAAAGCCTAAAGGATAAAAAGAAGAAATATTTACACAGAAAATACAAAATTCAACCCATAGATTAAAGGAATAAAACACTTCACTTCTAATTTCAGTCTGTTTAAATGTTCATTAGTTGGTTTTTAAAATTCAGCATTTATTGTTTATATTGCTGTCTTTTTAATTTATCTGCTGTAATTCTTTCTTGTTTTATTCTGATGTATTTTGTCATATTCATTTGTTTGCTTTTATTTATTATTGACCATTTAGGAATTTTTTTAATTTGTTTTCAATTTTACTATGAACTGAAATATCTAAATATTATGGAAAACACTGTTTGTTTGTTTTTTAAAGATGCTATAACAATTGTTCAGCAGTATCTTTATTGTTTCTAACCACTAGAGGTCAGAGTAGCTTCACCTTTGCATCCAATGACCCAGTTATGTCAAATGTAACACACACGTCTGCTCCTGTGTGGACACAGCCGACCTGTGAGCAACACGTCGTGTTCGGGTCGTGTTGTAACCTGCCCGTCTGCCTTTATGTCTGTCTACAGTGTGCATCGCGTCAGGGACCAAGGTTGCGCTGTTCAACCGGCTGCGGTCCCAAACAGTCAGCACACGTTATCTCCACGTGGAGGGCGGCAACTTTCACGCCAGCTCCCAGCAGTGGGGCGCCTTTTACATCCACCTGTGTAAGCCTCATTCATTTTGAAGATGATACAGAAGAAATTCAGCCTGAGTGAAGTGAAGAATGCGGTTTGACAGCTCGTCACTTTGTTCTCATGTGTCACTCTTGTAATTGTTAGTCACGCTTTTTTACAATAATAACACAACTGACAAAGAAAGTGATTGAGTGCTTGAATGTGGATGTGTGTGAAGAGAATTTTGTGGCTTTTGGGTTGACTTACTTCCTTTTTCCTCTTTTCAGTGGATGATGAGGAGTCAGAAGGAGAAGAATTCACTGTGAGGGACGGTTACATCCACTACGGCCAGACAGTCAAGCTGGTGTGCTCAGTCACGGGCATGGCCCTGCCGAGACTGGTAAATAAAAAAGACATCGTTTGAGACCAGAAACAGAACAGAAGTGATCCTTAGTGATCCCTGCAGGGGAGTTGGTTTATTACAGCAGCAGCTGAAAGAATTTTTTTTAAAAAACAAACCACAAACCAAAATCATATCATTTATGTAGAGATTGTTTGAAAGACTAGTTTGACATTTTGGGAAACATGAAACCAGTTTGTCAGGGTAAATCTTCATTCATAAACAAAAGTCTTTGTATTGTCCTGATCTTAAAGCTGCATTCTAACTTTTGGGGTAAACATCAATAATTTCTTGTCTTTCATTTTGAAAAAATGTCTTAATGCCCATAGACAGCTATTAGTAAGTGACGTTGTCTGAGAGCATCACCAGATCTCTGTTTTCCCATCATGCCTCTCTATTCAGGATTGGTTAAAATCCTATCGCTCCCGTTCTATTTGTCCAACTGGTGACACTCTTTGTGCGCTCTGTCCTGATTGGCCAGTCTACACTGCACGTCTTAGTGACAGGTGACGTTGGTATGAGCTGATTAGCTATTCGTGCCTTATGCTCTGACTCGCCTCTGCCAACAACAGAGTATCAGCCTGTGACACCATCAGTCGGCTCGAGCTCGAGCTGAGACGGACCAGTTTACGCCGCTGCAACTTTCCCTGCAACCGTTTCATCTCGGTTCAAACAAACAACAAACGAAATCAAACGCGAACGGCAGACGTGGAGTCTCTTGCTGCAGCTGATGTTAGCTTGTTAGCTTATTAGCAAAAGTTACCAACCGAGGCTTTAAAGGAATAGCTTGTCATTTTGGGAAATTTATTTTGTGGCGGCATGGTGGTTTGGCGGTTAGTGCTGTGGCCTCAAAGCAAGAAGGTCCTGGGTTTGATTCCCGACTGGGGCAGGGCCTTTCTGTGTGGAGTTGGCATGTTTTCCCCGTGTTCGTGTGGGTTTCCCCCAACGTCAAAACATGTATTTTAGGTGTCTCTCCAGTCAGTGCCTTTGACTGAGGTACTGGTTAAGAATTTGGAGTTGATCCCTGGGCGTTGTACTGTGGCTGCCCACCGCTCCTCAGGGATGAGTTAAATGCAGAGAATACATTTCACAGTACACTGTATATGTGACCAACAAAGTACCTTTACCTTTATTATTTGTAGTACTGTCTCTTGGTATAGCAAGGTAGGTGTATTCTGCTACCTTTTGCTAACTGTTCCCTCCTAATTCCAGTCTTGGTGCTAAGCT
The DNA here is from genome assembly GCA_029783665.1 of Naso thynnoides. NCBI lineage: Eukaryota > Metazoa > Chordata > Actinopteri > Acanthuriformes > Acanthuridae > Naso > Naso thynnoides. The sequence continues at coordinate 13,008,381 of JAQLOL010000016.1, read as the reverse complement.
ACACTAAACATTTCTAGCCCTTTGATAGACAGATACGCGAGGGGTATTTGAGGCTTTTCTTTCAAAATAAAGTTTTTTAAAAAAAAGAGAGAGAATTGTTTTACCATAGAATGTTTTCCTCACAGACTGGGATTTGTTTGCCTTTTTCCATCCTTTACTACCTTTCTTTCACTGCTTTCTTTTTTCATTCTTTCATTCCCCTTTGACTTCTTCCGGAATCACGATTCTCTCTCTTTAAAATCTCCCTTGTTTCTCTTACATTCTCCCATCTATCTTCCAGCTGACAAATCTCTTCCTCTTTGGCTCTTTCCAGATCATTCGTAAAGTGGACAAACAGACGGCGCTGCTGGACGCCGACGACCCCGTCTCCCAGCTCCACAAGTGTGCCTTCTACCTGAAGGACACAGAACGCATGTACCTGTGCCTTTCCCAAGAAAGGATCATCCAGTTTCAAGTGAGTGACTCGCTCCGAAATACCTTCATATCTGTCGTCTCTTTAGCTGTTGTAAATCAATCCGGGGCTGAGGTCACATCGCCCGCAGATCTCCTCTGATACTGTTCACAGATGACTGAGGATGATTGCTTTAACGCTCTGACTTAAGCAGGGATGTACTGGGATGCTTGAGCGTAGGATGCTGGTTTTCTCTGGAGAAGATTTAGTCCACTGTCCTTGACCATTTTCACCTTTTTAGACGGTTCGAAAGCCAAAGAAGGAGCCTTGATTAGGCGTCTTGATTGGGTGAAATTGTTGAGGGTTATTTTTGCCTCTCACGTGCTCCTTCTTCTCCTTACGCCAGGCCACTCCATGCCCAAAGGAACCAAACAAGGAGATGATCAACGACGGCGCCTCCTGGACAATCATCAGCACAGACAAGGCCGAATACACTTTCTACGAGGGCATGGGCCCCGTCCACTCGCCTGTCACCCCTGTGCCTGTGGTAGAGAGCTTACAGGTACACACCAGAGAGAAGACAACAACATAAATAACAATAAATATCGTCCCACAGTGTAGGTTCAGTCCTGTATCTAAGCGATCTGTCTTTGTCTGCAGCTAAACGGCGGCGGCGACGTCGCCATGTTGGAGCTGACAGGACAGAACTTCACTCCAAACCTGCGGGTCTGGTTCGGCGACGTCGAGGCTGAAACCATGTACAGGTGCGTCTTTGCTCCTGTATTTTTTCCCTTAAGTACACATTTGAATTCGGATGTTTTTCTTCCTGTTTTGTAATTTCTCCTACTACTTGAGGGCTCCTTCCATTTCTTGTCCCAAATGAGACTCATTGTCTGCTCCAGACTGGCTAGAATATCTTTTTCCTCCCATGATTAAATTGTCCATTACAGCTAATTGAAGGATCTATTAAGGATCATACAGACATAGAAAATGACAAGCGTTAAGTTTAACGAATATAATGGTAATGTAAATAAGTCAGTTTTGTAATTTAAATTAATAAAAGCTTTTAAAATGCTCTCTGTCAGGCTTAATGCTGCGGATCCTATGAAGACTTAATGGCAAAATAGCCTAATGCAAGAAATAAATACCAAGCTCAGCTTTTAGTGATTGAGTTGGAGTTATGTGACACAAGTTGTACGATCTGTCCTCGCTTCTTATTCCAACCTGTGCAGTGAGTGAGCCAAAAAAATTTAAAGAACAAAGACACCGCAGTATTACAACCTTGTAAAATTCCCTGTTTTCCTCGGTCATGTTGAGTTTTATAGGCCGATTGGGTTTTATATGTTTATCATTACCACTCTCTAGGCATTAAGTCTGAGCCAGTGTAGGAACATGGAGACCTCCATGACTGCATTCCTACAGACCTGAGATGTTTTAAAGCCACATTTGCATTTATATGACAGTAACAGTGAAGATACAGACAGGAAGTGCAGGTTAAGACAGAGGGGGCCTTATGTAGCCTTGTCCCGCACATTTTAGGACACAGTATTGTGTTTTAATGAGATTTTGAAGCAGTGTGACAAAGTTTATTTTATTTCAGTTAATTAATTAATTTATTTACTATTTTGTTTCTTAGGTGGTTTAATTGCTGGATGATCAGAAAATTGACTTTCTTGTCTGCTCATGTGAGCAGTTAGCAGTTTTTTCACTGATTTTCCAGGCAATATAATGTCACCATATGTGTTAAAAATATAAATACTATTAAAGTTAAACACGCAATGAGGAAGGCATTAATCTAATGGATTTTCCATAGGGCCTGACAGAATTCAGGTTTTTGTAGGGGGCTGATACCTCCGTGAACCACAGAGTTGAGGCTGAGCAGTCACAGGACATCAGAGGAAAAACCAGAGAACATTTTGTCTTTATAATATCACCCGGTTTTACTAAAACAGCTGCTTTTGTGTGACGTATCAACGTGCATCCTAAAGTTTTGTTTTCACAGCCATGGGTGGCGGTCAAAGTTACATATTGTTGCTTTAACAAACCCTATTCCATATATCAGTGCACTGAACAGGAAACACTTCACTTATTGGTTATTATAAGTTATGCCTTTAACAACTCATTTAATACTGGCCCATATCAGAGGACATTAATACTGATAGCGATATTTATGCGATAGACCGATATTGGTCAATAATATCTGCGAAACGATGTATGTCGGGCTCTAATTTTCCAATGAATGCAAAATTTGTTTTAACTTTGTGCTGTTGTAAAAAATAAACACCTCGCTCTTTACACACCTTTTTTCACAGCAGAAATTTTTATTGTCATAGCAGGAAAAGCACAGGTGAGGCACATGTCATTCATGATGGCATGGTGCGATTAAGTTTCCCGGTAAAACACAGCAGTGAGCCAATATACACAATAACGTGACCCTTGAACATGCTCACCTGAATGGAATGCAGATGTTTTAATGTTATCAAGTACACCTGATCGTTTCCTGCTTTGAAATGCCAAACTGTCTGATGGGAAAAAAAGGCCCATGAAGCGCTCATTGACATGACCTGACGACGGCGTTCCCTCTTGCAGGTGTGCGGAGAGCATGCTGTGCGTGGTGCCCGACATCTCCGCCTTCCGCGAGGGCTGGCGCTGGGTGCGGCAGCCCGTCCAGGTGCCCGTCACGCTGGTTAGGAACGACGGCATCATCTACTCCACCACACTGACCTTCACCTACACGCCGGAGCCCGGGCCGCGGCCACACTGCAGCGCCGCCGGGGCCATCCTGCGGGCCGGGAACTCCAGCCTGCTCAGCAGCAACAGCCAGGAGGCCGGCCCCGGAGTGTACGGCCCCAACAGCACCTCCAGCGCGGGAGTCACATCCTCATCCTCCACCGCCGCAGCTGTGGTCTCCTAACGCACACCGGGGGGCCACTCAAACACGATATGCCTTGAGAGCAAATGTACCACAAGGTATATAAAGACTATGGGAAATAATAAACAAAAAAACTGACTCACTCTGAAGCGCTGCGTGTTAATTTTGGATACAAAGAAGCTGAAATGGAAAAATTCGGTGGGAGAACGGAGCGAACGCAGGGGAAATCTGAAGGAGGAGTGACATCACCACGTTGTCAGCCAACGGGAATAAGCGAAAGTGCTCCTTGACACGTCCCCTCTCCTGTGGTTACTTTATGGACCTGCCTATCCACTTCTGGTGTTTGGAAATGAGTGAAGTTCCCGCAGGCTCAGAGCACCAGCACCTTTCTACGGCTGCGAGAATGGAAACCACAACAACAATACATCCACCGTGGACAAAAAAAAATTCTCGCGAGAGGAAAGTATATTTTTTGCGCCTGCCCCTCCCAAGCCCCTCCCACCACTTGTTTTATAATTATTCCTTTTTTGTTTGTGTTACTTTGCCTTCATTTGTGGTTTCCTAAAGGGGGCTGGATGTATTGTTGTTGGAGGGAGCGCAAGGATGCAGAGGGACACACATAAAACGTGACGATAACATAGTTTTTATGGACCAAGGATCTTGTATAAGCTTTAGTAAAGGTACATTTTTCTCCATACCTTTTTTGTATTAAACATATAGTACACTTTTGTTACCAAATAGTTTCTATTCTTCCTCTGAGCTTGGGCTTTGTTTTCCCCCTTTGAGGTCCAAAATCCCAACCTGTATGTTATTGCGACCTTACTACAAACGTCTGCTTTTTCAGTCTTTGGATTGAACTTTTTTTGTTTTGTTTTGATACTCTTGCTTCTTCTGTTGGGGGAAAAAAAAAAAATCTGAAGTCTTTGGTTGTTTATTTACATAAGCAAAGGTTGTTTTTTTGTTTTTTTTTTAAATTGGGGAATAACCTCAGAGGGCCTATGTTTTATCATTGGTTTTTATGAAGTCTTTAAAAAGAAAAGCTTTAAGCAACGCCTCTGCCTTGCCTGCAATATTCTACGTGCGCTATGTCTCCTTCGGAAAGTATACACATCAGTACATCTCACACGGAGCCATAGCAACATTTGCAGAACACATCAAAAACCAGACTTCCATGGTTACGAAAACAAGTCAGTTTGTCTTTTTCAAACTAATGTAACGAGCGTAGTCATTGACTTAAAAAGGATAGCCTTAGTACTGTATATTCTTACTGTGTACACAGTCAAACCGGTCACATATCTAATACCTGTAACTGTTGCTCTATTGGTCACTGTCAATATTGGATAATGTAGTGAATCTTGTCTCTCAGCACCTAGCGAGGTGTCTTCCAGTGTGTGTGTGCTGTAGTTCTGGTGGCATTTAACTCCAGCGTTTTTTGTTTTGTTTTGTTTTTTTCAAGAAAAGACAGACACTTTTCAATTTGATGTGGCCTTACTGATGCTTCAACTACAAAAACAACAAAAAAAAACAACAACAAAAAAATCACCTTTTTCTTATCTGCTGTTTACTCACCTTGGAAGAACCTTTGCATAGCACAAAAACAAGCTAACGCCCGGCTTCTTATCACGGGAGCTCTTGGCGTTTCGAGTTCGCTGCTGCGGCTCCAGAACCACGACGTCATGCAAAAGCAGCCTTCTGAAGGATCCCTCGGCCTTCATTCTGTACAATTACAAAAGCCCGTTTTTTTTTTTTTTTATTCTCATGCGGTGCACAGCACCTTTTCACTTTTGGTACAATGTCTCATGAGCGCTGTAAGCTCTTCTCAGCCTTCTTCTTTTTTTAAAAAAACAAAAAAAACTTCTGTGGTTTGTTATCTTTGCAGAAACAAGCGTGTGTACATTGAGTAGTTGCACTCATCCGTGTTCATGGCGACCGCGTCTCCTGTAGGAGTTTAAAGGCCTTCTAAATGTGTAATATTGAAGATGTGCATTTCCAAACTTAACAGCAATATTGTACAGGTCATTTCATCGTCTGTGTCCGCCTGAGCACTAGTTCACCAGCCAGCAAATATATGTGTGTATGTGAGTGTGTGTGTGTATGCGCGTGTGCGTGCGACTGTCACATGTAGTTGCTGTAATGGAATATTGAGTCAGACTCGCTCCATTTCAAAGTGTGCTCCAACTGCTCTCCAAAACAAAGGAAAGCCTTGAGGATTCGCAGGGTTTTTCTGTCTTCCACCAGGATCCAAATGTCTGATAAATGTGGACAAACATTCAAAGGCAATACTTGTGATTTTAGCATTACAGTACAACTGTAAACACTTCCGGGAAAAATGAGAACAACACTGTAACTTGAATGTCTGCTTAATGAAGTATTTCCGAATTTTCGTACAAATTCTTGAAATAGGAACAAAAAAGGATTCGCTTGCACCCCCCTCCCCTTTCAGTGTAAAAAAGATAAAAGTTAAGTTATGCCCCCTCATTTTGCCACCCTCGCCCACCTGTCAGTCATTAATGTTAAATGTTATATATTGTAATATTGATATTTTTTAAATTATTGGTACAAACTCTCCCCTTGTCTTATGTCAAAAAAGAAAAGTGCATTATTGCCCGTGCTGCCTAGGTTGGCCTGGGAGTGTATTTTTGTCAAAGAGGCCACTTCCTGTCTAACCTGGAACCGTCGAGGAGTTGGTGCTGCAGCGGTATTGTAGCATCCAAAAACCCGAAATATTTTCGCGCTTCTTCACGCTGAACTCTGGTGATGAGCCGGGGGTCAACCGGAAACCCTTTACTCTGCAGGATGCAGGTCATGAAATCTTAACTGTAGATTTTTTAACTTGAGTGTTTGTTTTTTTTAATGTTTATTAGCTCTACTTTCAGTTTTTAACATAGCCTCCACATTAGCATCACACCCCCCCTACACACACACAAACGCACCTCCCTGGAGCTTGGATTTTTTAAATTTTTAAATTTTTTATTTTTATTTTTTTGGGATGCACGATAATATTCGTTGTTTTTTTTTCAAGCCAATACAAATAAACGATCATTACCTGCATCTTGTTGTCGATACTGATACGGATAAGCGACGATTTATTTCACATTTTTGTGTTTCAAAAAGATGAGGGTATGAAATGCGAAGGATGATTGAATATTCCGTAGCTTTGACCAAGTCTTACTGACATCTCTACTGTTTACACAACAACAACAAACACCTGGCTCTGCAGGCGCTGTAGTTCTGCGTCATGAGCGCGACAAAAGCCCATGAAAGCCAGGTCAATGAAAACTTTTTTTGCTTCATATTATTGGCAAAATTTCATTATCTGTACTAAAAATATGACGTCTTTTTTTTCTTCTTCTTTTTTTTTTTTTTGCAATCTCGCGCTGATAATTATCATGCATCCCTG
>JAQLOL010000016.1:12972216-12990596 GCA_029783665.1 Naso thynnoides | reverse complement strand
AAATGATGCAAACAGACAGGAAGAAAACAAAATACAACACAAGAGAGAAACTAAAAAATAAAACTCAAGTCAAGCTTCTGGGGAAAAAAAGCAAAACAAAAAAACCCAAACTGTGTAGAGATGGTCAATTTTTTCTTGATAAATGTAAAAAATAAAACCCAAATAGATAATGGCAGACTGATTGACCGCTAATTGTGGCTGTGTTCAAAGTTCAGCTTATTGTCAGTATGAATGTTGTAAACACAGTGAAGGAGAGATGATGTTATTGTATCTGAAATAAGAAATAAAAAGGAAGATTTTTTTCCCCCCACCGAGTGAAATAATATATGAAAATATGCATGAATTGATTTTATTATGTATGGAAAATAATTATAGATGAATCCAGGAGGTTCTAATAGTTCAATAATTAAAGTTTTCCTGCTGCGTGAGTAACGTAGGATGTTATCTCATTAAAAAACTCTGTTTTGTTGGAAAGAGATTTGATAAACTTCATGTATGAAATAATTAAGATGATGATGATAACTGTGTGCTGCGAGTATGTGACCAGGTGAGGCCTGCGAAACATGAAGTGCCTCTCATATAAATGTTTGACAGTGTGTTCATGCGTGTGTTTGTGTCATCCACAGTTCAGACCGAAGCTCCCGTCAACCTGACCTACGAGCTGACGGACGCCGGCGGGGACGAGGTGGGACACAACGTGCTGCTGTCCTGGACGTACCCAGTGCCGTCAGACCTACAGTACGGCTGGATCACGCTGGTGTACGAGCTGCAGTACAGACGCGTGACTGAGCCCGACAACTGGAAGGTACAGACGGCAGTTCATCCCTACCTGCATGTGACAAAGATGACATATGGCCTCATTCCATTCCAATCTGTTGGTTCGCCATTTTCTCCAGCTTGAAACCTGAAATATTGCCAAAGTGAGGAGCTGCTGTTCCTCTTCCAAACCAAATCCTCCATGTCTCTATATTAAAGCGCTGCATGCATGCCTATGTCATGCCAATTGACCTGTGATAACCTCGGTGTTGCCTCCATCCCCAGTGCAGCTCTGTGTGCATTTTCTTTTCAAAATAAAAGCCAGAAGATGCCATAACAGCTGTTCAGTATTACCCTACCACATGCCTGACGACATGATGCAAGGTGTAATGTACGTATCGAGCTGCACAGCAGCTCCATGTGATATAACTGAGTTGCCATGTTTGCTGTCTGCAGGTAAAACATCCTCTGCGGGAGCCTCATGTTGAGCTGCTTGGCCTTCCTGTTGACGACTTCGTGGTCCGAGTTCGCTGCCGGTCGCAAAACTACGGCCTGTGGAGCAAATGGAGCTCCACGCTGTTAATGAGCGTTCCCCCGAGGCCAGCTGCAGGTAAGCAGACGGGGGGTCTCCGTGATAACGGTGATGGCATGGCTCTAAATGTTGACTGGTTTTGATCGTTTGATTTATTGCATATTTGCAGGGTTGGCATTCTTTAAAATTAGCTGAAATTCTGGACAAACTCATCTGAATAAAAATGCTCCTTCTTGCTGTGAATATTTTAGAAGTGAGGAATGTTTATTTGAGGTCATAATGCAGCTTTAACCTGAATCCACCTCCCTTTTTTAACTCAGCCGTCTGATTAGAAAATGTCATTACCTGTTCTGATTAAATGTGTCACCTTAAAGCTCTAATAGGATCTCTGTGCTTGAACCTGTGCAGGTAAACTGATGGTGCGGATTCTGCTGTCAGGAGTCGGCGTCGTGGGTCTGCTTGTTATCGCCTTTGGTGTTATTCCGCAGAGCAGAAGGTAAAAAAAATACAACATTGTTTACAAACAATATTTTCACACCAATGCAGGAGTCACAATAATCCAATGACATCACATATATGTCTTGGCTCCTCAGAATAAAAGACTTCTTCCTGCCACCCATTCCAAAGCCACGGATCACCGGCATCGACCCGCTGCTGCTGAAGGTAACATACACACACACACACACACACACACACACACACACACACACACAGTGTCAGGGTCATTTCGTAACTGTTTCTTTTGACAATATATTCTGTCTCTTTACATCCCTTTTATCTTTAATTCTTCCATTTCTCTCCCTTTCCTTTCTTCCTTCCTCTTCTCATTTCCTCTTCTTTTCCATTAACTCTTTACCTTTGGAAACCTTCTCTTTCTTTTTCTCTGTCCTCTTACCTTCTACCTTTCTTTTTTCCCCACATTTCACGGTTGTCTTTCTGTTCGTGAAATTAATTTTTTCTTGTTGTAATTTTTCTTTTTTTTCTTTTCTTTGATCTTTTTGTTTATGCTCTGTCTGTCTGTGTGCCCATCTCTCTGCCCTCCCTCTGATCATCTCTATCTTATCTTTTCCCTGTTTCTCTTCTTCCATACATTCCATCTTTCACTCTCAGAGGGGAAACTTGGATGAAATCAACCGTCACTTCAGTAACTTCCACAGCTACAGACCTCCGACTTACACTGAGGAGGTTTGGGACCAAGTCAATGCTGACAACATCTATTTCACCATGCCAAAGGACTGCAGCGTCTCAACCAATTTGAAGGACAGGAAGAAGGACGCCTTTATGGTCCCATGTGACGTGATGCCGGTGGCTGCCTATCATCAGTTCACAACTCAGACCCCGACGTTGTATGTGCAGAGCCTGTCACCCTACTGCTCCTCACCTCCGGAAGCCTTCGCCCCATCACTTGACGTTCCTTCTCCTTGGCCGAGGCCAGAGATCGTGTCTCTGCCGGGGACAGAGTACAGCATGATGGGACACCCCGGCCGTGACACCACTGCTGTCGCCACCAACCTCTCGCCACAGGATTTCTATACCTGCGTCCAGCTCATGAATGACAGCGGTGAGGTGCATCTGGTGCCATGTCTGCCGCCGGCGTACTGCAGGGAGTTCCCTCCTTTCTCGAAGGTCGATTCAGATGCAGAGGAGAAGAAGAAGCAGCTGGCTGACTACCAGGCCAGGAAAAATGGGATGAAATGGCCACAAGATGGCGGCGAGGCGGCAGACCCTCTGCTGCCTGTTGCTGTTGATAACCAGGGCTGAACAGAGTTTCACAAAAACACAAATACTGTGAAAACTGTTGAATGTGTTGACAGACTGTTGCCACGTTTAAAGCGAGAACCTGCTGTAACCTGCTGGTTTACGACAAACTCTCCTTCTGTCCCACTTCTTGAGAAGAAGAGCACCTCACTGACTTCTAGACAGGAAGTGACCTCACAGGACATCATTAAAGGTCAAAACCTCAGAGAGAAAACAAGTCAACAGAAAAGACAGTAAAGAACAACAATGCAGACTGATACAATGTACAGCGTTGTGTTCAAGTGACCAACACATTTTTGTTTGTCAATGTCTCCTGACCTCGACTTTTCTCTGCTCTCCTGCCTAGAACCTGCTGAACTTTCAGGGACCAAACCAGATGTAGTTAAAGCTGCAGTTCACAAGCTTTGCTGTCAAATACTACATATGCTGGAGATGACATTGTGTAAATCAAAGCTGAAAAGAAAAATTAAATTGCTGCAAACAAATTTACACACACATTTCGTCTAATAGAAGCTGATCAGTTCAACAGTGTCACTTACATGACTGATGTGTAATGAAATCTATGAAACCTCACGAGATACTCAGTCACTTCATGCAGCTTTGCAAACAAAAAAAACAGCAAAAACACTGAGATCAAACCACATTCCTTCATGCTGCTTCTCTCTGCAAAGCTTCACATTCACTCTCTCTCAGGAAAAAGTTGCCATTCGATGTCGGTCGCTTGTGTGAACTCCTGCTTTCTCTTGTTGCTCTATTTGTGAGTTAACATGCATTAATGTTCCAGATGTTAGCCTTACCTGGTTGTAGCTGAGATGCAGCTTTTGCACATTCTTTAATGTTCCTGCTGTGTTTCACTGCTCAGACCACAGAAACATAAAAGCAGATGCCTGTTAGTATCCCCGTCACCCTGCTAGCTTTCTCGTGTGGTGCGAGTATGTGGGCTCATTCCATTATTATACATGCGATGGTGCTTACATGTGCCAACTCATTAAGGAAATATTTGATTATCCTGCACATGAGTGGAATATTAATCTGCATGTAAGGCACTGTGTCTCACTCTGGATCCGTCTCATTATCTTTTCTGTCTCTCGACTGTCAGTGTTTAAGATATTTACCTGCTGAGAGAAAACCTTCTACACATATTCAATCCACAATACGGTGATCATAAGCAGATTTATTCTGAAAACTTGTTCACACAGGTCAGGAAACAATCGAGTAACCGTCACACCCTCAGGAAGACGTCAGCTGTGAATTTAAGCTCCAATGTCAGAATATATGTGGATTTCTGTTCATCACTATTTTAAAAAATTCGTCCTGCTCTCAAATTCTCATATTTTTCATGTGTTCGTCCAGATGTTGCTTTCCGAACTCTATGAACTGTTTTAAAAATGTGTGATTTATTTTAAAAGATTTTTTTTGTTCCTGTTTAAACAAATTTAACATTATTCCAAAATTTATATATATATATATATATATATATATATATATATATATATTTATATATATAAGAAATCTGATGTAGAGTTTCACTTACCCATGAAGTACATGACCAGCTTGCATATGACGGTGCCGAAGATGAAGTCCCTCATGAGGTTGGGGATGAGGGTGAAGGGGATGCAGACCAGGGAGACCATCAGGTCGCTGACGGACAGAGAGAGCAGGAACAGGTTGGTGACGGTCCTCATGCGCCTGTTCCGCACCAGGACGGCGATGATGAGGCTGTTGCCCAAGACGCTGAGGAGGAAGATGAGGCTGTAGAGGATGATTCGCACCGTTTGGTCGATATCTGAGAAACAGAGTGCGGAGACACATGAGTGCGAGCGCATGAACTCCTTATAATGTGACTTGAGTGACATTTTGACGCAAAATGATTCCTATATTCCCCCAAATATGCACATTCGGCGACTTAAAAACAGATCGGTCGCCAGAATGCGCGGAATATTATTTTATTTTAATCTTTTGGAGTTTTACCATATTCTCAATTTTATCAGTATCGCTCATTTTGGGCTACCTCCCGTTCCTGTTACCATTACGCGCGTAATAACACTTGAAACTAACAGAACTAATGTGCCGTAACAACATGTGTCAATATTAACATGGAGCAGACTGTATGAAGAACATGAACCGTGTGCGTAATGCGAACTAACGAGAAGAAAATACCCAAAAGCAGTCGCTCCTTTGGCTCAAAACGCGAGGTAACTGGCTCCATTTGGAATAAAATCAGTATCCAATTTCTGCCTGAAATTATCTGCAAATTCGACGGGATGTTTCACAGCGTTTACTTACAATAAAAAAAAAGCCTTAAATCCACCTTACCTTTAGGTTCAGGTGACGGGTCCTGCTCGCCCTCGCACTCCGAAATGTTCTTAATGCCAAAATTACATAAAATCTTGTTGAGGTCAGTTGAGTTTATGAGCATGTCGTGGATCGTGAACGTCTCCATTTCGCTTTCTCTCTTATAGCCTCAAGTGAAATCAGTCATAGGAAGAACATTCGTCATGCTCCTGCGCGGAGAAGCTCCAAAGGAAGGGATGCACCAATCCAAAAATAATAATAATAATAATAATAATAATAATAATAATAATAATAATAGTTTCTACAAGTTCCCGTGCGTCCCCGCTCTGGTGCGCTGCGCTCTTCTAGTGCACAGCGTATCCAGACAACATGTGGACGGTTTGCATTCTTGATTGCTCACTCCTGTCAGCTCGAGTCTGTGCAAGTCAGCACCCTCCACCCTCTCGACTTCCCAAAAAAAAAAAAAAAAAAAAAAAAAAAGGAAAAGTAAAAAAAAAAAAGAGAGAAAAGAAAGTCTCACAGTCGTAAATCTTTGCAATAATAGGGATGCTGCGCGGCGTTAAGCAGGATATAATGTCTGCGTTGAGTGTCCCTGATTCTTTATCGATATCTTCAGTATTTCTAATGTCCCGGATCACTTACACCAGAGGAAATGTTACAACCGAGCACTCGAGTTGCGCGAGTGAAAGTGAATATATTTCAAATGTCAGCAGGCGTCTGCGCTGCAGCTGCTGCTGTCTGCGTCCGCGCTCCCCCCGACCCGTTTCAAGGCATGACATCGCCGGCTGTGGCATTTCACGTGGGCACGTCAGCGGCGATGCGGTGGCTCACTGACTCGTGCGGTGATTGTGGCGACGTGCGGACAGACGGGCCGTCATTAGAGCCCGAACAACTTGGGGTCGGTCACGTGTCGGGCTGCGGGAAAACTTTTTAGGATTCCGTAAAACTTAATTAGGCTTTGCACGCGTGGGAGAAACACTCGGTGGTCCTTTGAGGTTTACACGAAACGGCCTCACTGTTTTCTTTCCTACTTGAGCAAAGAATATAAAAAATACTAGAACACAGGCAGGCTAAAGTTCCTGAATTCAAATCTCACTTTTAAGAGTCAAAACTAGTATAAGAAAAGCACGTTTATGATTTTATTTCTGCTTTAATTACATATAGATATTAGTCTGTGTGGTTCTTAGTTTATTAGATTTACAACTGATGCATTCATTAGTGAGCAATATGTTATGGGGTGGGGATAAATGATTTATTTTAAGTTGGGTGGTTATGCTATCTATCTATCTATCTATCTATCTATCTATCTATCTATCTATCTATCTATCTATCTATTTTAATCAAATTACATAAACTGTAAGAGAAGTGAAGTGAGTATTTTATTTATTTATTTTTACCTCAAGTACCTCAAAATTGATCTTAACCACAGTATTTGAGTAAAAGGTACTCAGTTATATTCACTAAAATTCGGGTAATCATGGGTGAAAAGTGATTTTTTTGTTTATTTTCTTCGGTTAAACTGGGAAAAATCACTCAAATGAACCGCAAATGCTGAGCCGTGTTTCACGTCTGACGTGCAGGAATAAAAAAAAAAATATGATAATCCATCTTTTTTAGTGATAAATCCAAATGTATCACTCTTAAATACTGGTCGGAGAGTTTTCCTCTTCGGAACCAAAGCACCTGGTCCTTGTTTCCCCTGCTCGCACGCGGACCCTCCTCAGTTGCTAAGTAACCTCTGCAGGAGGGAGGGGGGGGGCTGCCGCATCGTCGAAGGCTAGCGGTGTCCAGTTCATCAAACTGTGTCGTTCCGCGCCTAAAACTAGACGAGCTTTGATGAGGAGGATGGACGAGGGAGCCGAGTTATCTCTGACCATCGCTCAGATCGTCCAGCGGCTGAAAGGAAGCCATTTACACTCCCAGATAGAGAGACAAGCCAAAGTGAGTGAGGCGGTTAGCGTTAGCATGTGGCTAACGATGCGGAGCAGGTTGCTGCCAGGCTCAAATGTCGTGCACAGTTGAATTTCTTCTTGTGGCCCACTTCAATGTAAGAATGAAGCACCCAGGGCTCATAACTTCTGAAAACATTTCATTATTTCTTCCCAAATGTTACGCAGGAATGTTTACATCAACCTGAAATAAAACTGGAGTCCCTTAAAGAGGACGTACGCAGTTTTCTCAAAACATCAGGTGGGCACATTTTCCCAGCTTTTTGTGTAAACGTTGCACATTGTTTGGTGTAATGAGAATAAGGTGCCTCTGTGGTTACATGTTTTCATTTTTTTTTTTTGACAGGCTGGGAAAGAAAGCTGCAGAACGCAGTGTACAGAGAGCTGCACATGTGAGTTACAGTCGTTTGAATGTTGCATTTGCGTGTAGCTTGAGGACTAACACAAACAGATCTCCGTGGACTAACATTAATTTGATTTAATTGGTCGCAGATAATGAAGTTAAGTCTCGTGAATTAATTTGCATAGACTGTATAAAATCCCTAAATGGCCTCAGGTGTTTTCCCAGCAAGTGTCAGGCGGTGGCAACAGGAGGAAAACTGGTTACTGAAGGCAAGTATAAAGCTTTTAAATAGGTTTCATTTGTCCCTTAATGAAAGGGCAAGCTTGTTAGATTTCAAGCAAATGGAGCAATTAAACCTTTATCAAGGTACTGAAAAGAGAGTGACACCTGAGAGAAGTTTTAATAAAACAACACGTCCATGTTTACATCCTGAAACAGAAAGACCGACGTAAAGATTCTTCAGTTTGACGTCCAACTGCCCGCAGATGTGACAGCTGCCGCCTCGTACTTATTCTCTCTCGGTCCTTATTCTTTGGTCGAAAGCAACACAGACACAAGTATATATTTAAAAGCAAGTGCATAAGTGCACACACTCGTAGCGGAAGCTGTCAGGTCCTCTGGGTGACAGACAGACGTCTGCAAAGTTGGTTTTGCATGACTGCATCCCCCCCAAAAAAAAAGCCTCCATAGAAATATTCAAACAGGTTTTATGAATGTCTGCGTGTCGTGAAGGTGGAAACGTCTGTATCAAAGTTCTGTTGTAATGTGGGTCAGCCTCTTTATCTGGTGAGAAGCTTTGATCTGTGTACATGCAGCTACCTGTCGGCATGTGTGTCACTTGACAAGCATCCAGCTGGGGAGGTGAAGCGCCGTAAATGCTTCGACATGCAGTTACCGTGCACTGCGTTGAGTTTTTGATTTTACAGATAATTTGGATCCTTTGTGCCTGTTTGTTTTTCCCCCAAAGTGTTTGTTCTTCACCTTGTTGCCTCGGAGACTCAGAGAAATGTGCAGTGTGTGGTTTAAACAGAGGACCGCTCCGGCTTGTTTCTTTGACCCCGGAGCGATTGAGCGTGTTGCTCACACGTCTCGCTTTTTGTTTTTAAGCGTTTACTTTTGTTGTTTTGACGAAAAAACACCTGCTGCGTTGTGTTGTATTAAAGGAGAAGTTTTTTTGTGCATTAAGCTTTGTTGTTTCAGCTGCATCAGGAAAAAAACAAACAGCTGTTTCTGGCTTCTTAGCTGCTGTTTAACTTTGCGTCTTAGTGTCGGAACAAGAGAGGACGCCACTAAACATTCTGTGATTGTCTCGTCTTTAAACGTGACCCTTTTCAACGGATTGTCGAAGCACTTTAAATGGTTCTAAAGCCTGTTTTATACTCAAAAGACAAGTGTCTGTTGACAGTGTCTTAAGACAAAAATGACATAAAAAAGACAGAAGAATGTGTCTTGCACCTGTTGAAACTTGTAACGCTGCAGACGTTGTTTTGATTTGTCTCACATTTTGATTGGTTGGCCGGACCTAACGTTCTATTGTTGCCACAGAGATGAAACAGCGCTCTACTTGCAGAAAAGGGGGGAAAAAAAAAAAGTTTGCAAAATTGATGGCTTTGAGGAACGACTGACGCTGCACACTGTTGTGATGAACCGGACGCCAGGATCCGTAGTTTTGGCGCTGGAGAGAGGGAGTCATCCGACGTAGAAGGTCATCAAATCGATATTAGACGTCCTAAAGTAACAAAAGTGCTGCTCCTCGTCCATCTTTCTCATTTGATTAACCAACACATATTCCCCTAGCTTCTCTCTGCTCCGTTTTTTTTGGCACACAGACCACAGTCTCTTCCTCCGTCGTCTCCACCTCCTCCGGAGTAAAATTAAATATAAAATCTCTTCTCCCTCTGCCAAATCCAATGTCTCGGAGAAACTTTCCATTTTACTGCTCGTTTGGGCTGTGGGTCTACGGAGAAGCGCTCATATTTATCATGGAAACCACAGCTTGTGCCACAGACGGCGTCCAACACTTCGTTTGAGCGTAAAGGCATTCATGTCATCCGACACTCTTCTTAAGACACCTGCTAACACTCGTCTTTGGAGTATAAAACAGCCTTAAACCTCTGTTGTTTTCAGCTAACGGTGATGTCAGCAATGAGCTCCAGCTCTCGTGACTGCACAGTTTGTCATAATAACGCTGAAGAACGTCGTATATGATCGTAAATATCCATATTATATGGCTTAATGCAAAAAAAGAACTCCTTCTTTAAGAGATTTTTATGTGATGGTTACCTTTACGCATTGATAATTACGAGATAATTAAGATTTATGTGTCCTTGTAGTTCTCTTTAGGGACATTCATTAGAATGAAATAGCTTAATAGCTTGAAATCTAATTGAACTTAAAAAAATAGCTCAGAAAAATGTTCTTTAGCCATATTCTGTTACCTCTGTGGGGGACATACCTTCTTTCTCTTTTGAAGCTCACACTGAAACATCAGTTGATGCTTTGCTTTTAAAGGATGACATATAACGTTGACTAACGCCTCTTTTGGCCGTTACTCAGCCCCGTGTGCTCTTATAGTGTGTTTAGATTAGGTTGAATGTTGTTTAACGCACAGAGACCTTGAGTCATTCAATGCTCTGAGCATGCTCAGTGGGGAGAGACATGAGACGATGGCTGCATCTCGCGGAGAGGCATCCTGACTCATGTGAGCTGTCTGTGCAGGGCACTAATGGTGCCTTGTTTTTAAGGAAAATCTTCACATTTTATTGGCCTTTTGTTTGACAGTTTTCTTCTGTAAAGCACTGAAAAATGTAATTGTTTTCATAATGGCGTCAGACCTTCGAAGCTGTCAGTCTTTTGTTAAAAACACTGCGGCTTTTTAAAGTGTATTTACAGCACTTAATCCACCTTTCTTTTGTTGTACTGTAACACTCCCCTGTACTCACTGTGTGTTTGCTTATTCTAGCCAGCTGCCCCCGAGCCATCCCGCGGCTCCTCCAGAGCATCTCAAAGAGCCGCTGGCCTACATGCGCAAGGCACAGGTCAGTCTGTCTGCTTTTATCTCTGTCACTGCTCACTTATTCTTCTTCTACCTCTCTGTCTCTTTTTTTGTCTGCCGAATTTGGAGACGTGCTAGATTTATTTGTAACAGGGTCTCTGAAGCCAAATTTTCCTTTGTGTGTGTTTTGTTACACAGGCCAGCTGGGAGAAGCGCATCCTCAAAAGCCTGAACAGCATGAGTACAGAGCTTGAAGTGCCTCTGGCTCGCAAGGTAGCTAAAATATCATCAAATTACACGTTACATTGCATAATTACAACAGATCTTAAAGCTGGGGTAGGCAACATCTGGAAATCAAGCTAGCTGTAGCATGAGACTCCTTAGAAAGGAACTCTGCTGCGCCCTTCCCTCCCTATTTTTGCTTCGTAGCTCTGACCCGCCCTTCACCTGGCTTGCGTTTCATTCATTTGTTGTTAGTCTCTCCTTTTAAGGCCAGTTTTCACCAAAGATTCACCTTGAAATGAAATGGTTTCAGGAAAAGTTGCAGCGGTGTAAACTGGCCCGTCTCAGCTCGACTCAACCCGGCTGACGGTGTCGCCTGCAGCTCAGCTTGTCAAGTCACCAGAGGCCATTTTTAGAATGTAAAGCACATCAGTTGTTTCAACAGCCAGTGAGCTCGTAGCGATGTTATCTGTTGCCAAGAGGTGTGGCATAGAGCAGCCAATAGGGACACGTGCTCTCAGAAATGACATGTGATTAGCCAAAAAGTGCCAGACGCACTTGGAGTCCAAGACAAATTTCTCTTCGGGGACAATAAAGTATCTATCTATCTATCTATCTATCTATCTATCTATCTATCTATCTATCTATCTATCTATCTATCTATCTATCGTCAATGAAAACAATGTATTTATTGCCTTTGTTGCAGTCTTTAGAGACATTTACTACCTTATTTTTAGCCTTTTTATCAACACGTGCTGTCTTTATAACTATTGTCACAGTGGGGAAACGGCTTTTAAAACGATGACTGTTCCCTATGGCTGGGCGAGGAGGCCCATGCTACAGAGGATGGACCGGCTTCAGCCTGAAATCCCCATCACCATCATCTATGGATCTCGCTCCAGCATAGACAGCAACTCAGGCAGCGCCATCAAAGAGATGAGGCCACACTCTCATGTGGAGATCATAGTAAGTTCACGGTAAACGGGATGAGTGGGAGGGAAGTGAATTCATGCAGTTTTTCATGCCACTTTTCTCCTAATTGAGTTTATGTTGAATTAAACAGATTAATAATCTTTAACCCCCTCTGCTTTAACCTGTAAATGAAAGGAGAAGTACAAAACAGAATATTAATTTTTATTTTACTCTACTGGCAATGTTATGGTTATTATTGAAAAAAAAAGGGTGAAATGTATCTGATATTGACGTTGCTAGTGCTTTCTACATAATCCTCACCCAAGTTTCCTGTGAAAATACTCTTTCTGCAAATTTCGTCAACACTTTTATGCAACTATCATAGAGAAACTGTTTGCCTGACTGTACATATAACTGAACCTTTAACTGTATAGCCACCTAAAAAAAAAAAAAAAAAAAAAAAGTCTCCTGTTCCTGAAATCCTGGAAACAAAATACTAAAATGACTGCATACAATGAATTTTCCTTCACTACCATTGGATGCACTTGTCAAAATATGAATGAATGACTTTATTTTGAGCAAAACTAAATAAAAATAAAAAACAAAACATTGACAGACACATAAAAAAAAGAGTATGAAGAAGTAAATCAATAATCTTACCCCCTTTTTGATACTCATCCATCATTCAAACATGAAATTGCAGAAAACTACTCCAAACATATTTACAACCATTAATATTCAGAAATTTTATAATAATAATAGTAATAATAATAATAATCCCAGATTTACGTTTCATTTTAAAGATACAAACTCCATCTCAGCTATATTTACAATCCAAATAACACCCAGAACCAAGATAAATATATAAAGCAACGTATCAACATAACCACCCTTCGTCTGCATAACAATAACCCATTCCACAAATCCACCCCACACACTGAAATACACACTTATCAGTGTTGTTTTTTAAATTCAATTTTCCTCTTAAATTGTAACCACCTCTCCCTCCCTGTCACAAAACATTTTAAACATTGTTATGTCAACACTAGATAAGACAGCACTTAGACTTAGATAAGACTAATATGAAATCTTTTGCTGCTGTGTAACAGTGGTACACAGACAGACATAGAAACAGGACTGAATGAATCTCTATGTTTTGAGGTTTTTTTGTGATGTCAAACATTTTGACAGTTTTAAGCTCAGTTGTTCTTTTACCAAATGAAGCACTATTAGGTAATTAAATAAAAGCAAACATATTTTAAATTATTCATGTTATATTTTTAAATATTTCACTTGTGCCAAGGAACTCAAGTTACAGTTTTTATTTTATTTTAATATACTAAGTAATATAGAGGTGTGACAACAGAATTTCATCTCAAAGGTCCAAGTTTTCCTGAGCTTTCTGCTGTATCTAATGGTCTTCATCTACAGTAAGGAAAGCATTGGATCAGCTGTAATGTGACTGTAAGAGCTGTGAGAAACTCTGGAAACAAGTCCAGGACTAGTAAGTGAACTTTGAGTTAAAGTTATTTTTCCCAAGGTCAAAATGAGCCGCCATGCTCAGTAAGAAATGCTGACCCACATGCAATAAGAGAATTTTTCAAAAGACTAAAACTAAACTAAAAAGGATTGTTACTTGCAAAATAAAACAATGGTTTTAAAAAGATATCAATAACGATCCCGATTTGGATTCCTTATACTTTATATGACCCCTTTGACCTTTTCACCTACTTATATTAAAGAATTTTGTCTATAATTCAGCACAGTGGCTTAGTGTTTAGCACTGTGCTCTCCTGGCATCAAGAAAGTTCTGGATTCAATACCCGACTGGGGTCAGACCTTTCGGTGTGGAGTTTGCCTGTTCACCCATGTCTACGTCAGTTTCCTCCCACCATCAAAACATGTATTAGGTTAGGCTGGCCAAAAGTGGCGACACGCTCAGTTGCATCGGCTCAGGACTAACCCTCCACTCTAACCTTTCTATTTCATTGTACAGTTCACTGTATACTGTCAATAGAGCTGCTTTACCTTTACAGCAAACAAGCTATTTTCAGTCTCGTGATACATACTTTTGTGAGGAAACTCCATATTACAATGACCTATATTCACTTTGTGCTTTTATATATTGTACAGACTCTTACCAGGATGTTAGTGAAATGTAAAATGTAATCATTAAGGCTCCACTGAACTGATTTGTGATACCATAACTATTTTCACTGGCAATGGTTTAAGTTGAGAATTTCTTTTCTGTCTGTTTAGTACTAGTAACAAACCAGACACAGTGCTCTTCAGTTAAAGCTCTACCTTCTTCTATGGCCTCTCTGCTGCCTCCTGTTTTTAATCACACACTCCCTTTCCTGTTCTCCATTCTCCCTGCAGACGATCCGTGGAGCCGGACACTATGTGTACGCTGACCAGCCAGATGACTTCAACCACAGAGTTTTGCAAGTGTGTGATAAAGTGGACTGAAGGAGAGACGAATCTGATGACTGAACTCTGGAGAAAAAGTGGAGCATCACTAACAGATATCACTATGGAAACACAGGATTCCTCGTCCTCAAGGAGAAAGGGATGTTTAATCTGAAAGAAGCAGTTTTAGTCATACTCTTGACTCATACAGCGTGACAGACTGCAGTTCATATGATATGTCACTTGACCACTCATTGAGTGATCTTCTTGGAGATTTGGTAACCACAGACACTGAGCTAACACTGATCCAGCCCCTTTTTGAATACATCTTATCAGCATTATTAGAAATGACCTAATGATGCCTGTGGGCCCACATCACATGCTCCTTTTACATTTCACTGTAATGACTGAAGCTTTACTGCTACTGAAGTTAAGACAGCTGGCATTTTAAAATTCAAATATCTAGGTTTACACACGACACAAAGCATCAGTGTTCACTGAAAGTACAGTACTATCCATTTGTGGCCTTAAACAGCTCCTGTAGTCTGACCCAAATCTGACCTGGACAAATTTTAAAACCTTTATGTCATCTAAAACTATTTCAAGTGTGAAGAGTTAAAGAAGAGTGATTTTTAACATTATATAATCTTACTATAAAATGAATGAAACTACATCCATCCATCCATCTGTCTGCGCCCAGTTTTGCACCCAGTTTCCATCCATCTGTCTGCACCCAGTTTTGCCCAATCAATCTAAAATTTGGACATCATGGACATTGACGATTGTCATAGGCAAAGACTGATGAAGCACTTTGTCTCATTTACCCACTGCCTATGCCATTTTGTTTAAAAATACTTCATAAATAATACTGATTTGCTTCTTCTTCTGCTTGTGGAGTCAATGAGCAAAAATATGGACAGCGCCACTTTCAATTTCTTTCTTTCTGCCATTTCAATCCATATTGTGGTCAAAGGAGGGATTGCATCTGTACTGTTTTAAGTTAAGGGATGCAATTCCATTCTGCTGGACTGCGCGTCATTGAGCTCTACAACCTGCCATAACAGACGAGAGGAGAGGACATCTCTCCTCAGCTCTTCATAACATTCACAGTTTTGCTTTATAAAAACACAATAGAGAGGGGGATCGAGCTGAGAGCACGAGTGGGTGACAGAGAGACAGTGCTGGAAAGATTGAATGACAGAAATACAGCAATGTTTTTATTCTTTCACAGTGGTAAAAAACCTTTGATCAAATACTTTTCTGCAAGCAGCGATACTGTGGGTCAAACAGTCAGCCCGTTCCTAACAGGATTGTTTTGAACAGACACTGTGACATTACAGTAAAATCCTCTGCAGCTCCAGCGATAGCAGCACCAGTTGCACAGAAGTGGAGTTGTGGGGCACATTTAGTTTGAAAACAGTCTGCATCATTTTGCCACTGTGGACAAATGTGCAAAACAGGCATGGGCAGTGGGTAATTAAGACAAGGGGCTTTGTCAGTGTCTGCCTATGACAATTCTCAATGCACATGTGCAATTTCAGGTTGATTGGGAAAAAAACACTGAGGAGAAAAAAAGTCTACATGTAGTTGCAGTGCATGTGCCCAGGTATAGACTTGTAATGTTATATTCCAGCACAGCTTAATTTTTACACCCTGAAACACAACAGTGTCACTGAATGCAAAGAGCTCATGCACAGTGTCATGTGTCGGTATCTCACACATCATGAAGCACAGCGCTTCGTGATGGTTTTTGTTTTTTGTCCATATGATTCCAATACAGACAAAGTTTATTATTTTGTACATCAGCATCAGGAAGCAGCCACATATTTAACTGCAATTTAATATTGATCTTTTATTGTGTCTGTCCTACAAATCAGTAGTTTATTTTAATGGCAGATCAGCTCTAGGATAAGGCAGACAAAGTAAACAAAAGCTGTGAGACTATTTACACTCTGAAAGTGGTGCACAGCTCACTGTGATGTACGTTTGTGTAACAGTGTGCCAGAGTTTCAGCTCAGCTGACCCACACGGTTTAATTCTAACAGTGTCCACACACACCATATTTGTCTTTATTTATGTAACTTTTTTTCAGCTTTTATCTACAATTCCTTAATACCACTGGTTACACAAAATTTTCCAATGATAGATATTAAACCTTAAAATAGTTATTTATAAGTATTTTCAAATGTTAATGTATCTATTAGAACTTAGTGTGAAACTCAGAAGTTCCAGTTTCACTTTGCTCTCTTTCATGTCATCTGTGGGGAACATTCTGAAGTCTGTTGATGGCTGCTAAGGATTATTTCTCTCTCTCATGCTTGGACTTGCTACAGATTTACAGCAGAAAGCAAAGTGAGGTGTGGTATGTACCATAGATGTGATTGAGCTGCATTATTCAAAGTGTAGAGTCTAGTTATTTTTGAAGCTTGGCCCTACAATGACCATTTATAATTTGTCTCTCCCGAATACCTTAATAGAAGTATATACTAAATCACTGAAGTGTACCTTTAATTCAGTAATTGCAGTGTTTCCATGTAAATTAAAATAATCTACATATCAAAGAAATGAGTGAAAGGTCTGCTCAGCCTCTATACAGGATCAGTTGCAATCTCTCTCTACCTCTTCTGGTGCTACTTTCAAAGGGATACCGTATATAGATCCAAAAAATTGTTTTTAAATAGCTGATTTCCTGATTTCAATGCTCTAAAGGAATCTGTGCAAATATAATGAAAGGCAGAAACTCTGAAAGTTTAAAGGAAATACTCTCTATGAACTGTGTGCACAGTAGCTTTATTGGAGCTGATTTGTCACAGGAAACATGTTTTAGTATTTTTACGGAGTTTTCTGAGGTTAACGCTGTTTGTTGACATGTAAGAATGTTGTATTGTCCATCCGATATATTTTTCTCCCTACAGTGTTTCCTCTTGTTACAGCTTTCCAATTTCTATCATTTTACTAAATTTAAAAACAAATAAAATGATGGTTTACTCGTGTCTCTGTCTTCTACAATGCATGAATACTGTTGGTCTAACTTGTTTGAATCATATGTTTAATCTGCGGTGCAATGCTTTGATGCGGCCTCTCCTCTGCTTTCCATTTAAATGGAGCCAGATAAATCAATATTTTTCCTCCTGCTCCTCTTATTATTTGAGAGCTGTCAGCCCTCTGCCAGTGAGAGAAATGATTCCTACGCATTTGTGTTTAACAAAGAGCCACTGTAGTTACCCCTCTCTGACACTAGGGAGCACTCATAATGCAGAAGAAGACATGTCACTGTGGAAAGAACCTTTCCTCTTTTGCAATAATTATCTTCACTGATGTCCACATTTTCATTTTGTTTGCAGAGAAAATTTGAAACTAACCTGCGACATTAGATGTGTTTCCAGATGCCGATTACCAAGAGGGCAGCAAGGATGGACAGAGATCACTGCTCTGGAACAGGCTATGCTAGATGGACTGAGGATGTTTATTGTTTTTCCCCTCTCTGTTTCCATCCTTAGACCTGCACTCACCATTTACATTGATATCAACTGGAAAATCAACCCATTCTCTTTGCTGTGTGATTGATTAGAGGGAATATGCAAGGTCATGTTTAAGTATTTCTTTTTTTTGGTACAATATGTTTATTAATTTTTCTTCCAAAAAGTACAGTACAAAGAGACAAAAAGTAGGAGTAAGAAATTATGCCAAAATGACAATAGAAAATAAAGTAAAAGTAAAAAAACACACACAAACAAAACAAACTGGGAGTACAACTCAAGACAATGACATGTATTGTTGCATCACTAGTACTCAAAATTAACACAAATATATAAGAGGTGAGTAGCCTATTATGAATGTCACAGTTGCTCAAGGTCTCCATCAAAATGAGTCAGATGGTCCAAGAATGGCTGCCAAATCTTGTAGAATTTTTTTAAGATTATCTGTTAAACTATATTGGATTTTCTCCATGTGTAATACCGACGTAAGTTCTGATAGCCATGTTTTGAAAAGGGGCACTGCTTCTGACTTCCAAAGCATTAAAATCAGTCTCTTTGCAATTAACATTCCATACATCATGGTGTGATGTACAGGGGTCCTTTGTGGCAATAGAAACAGGGAGTAGCCAGTGTCACCTCCGGGTCAGGCTTGAACACACAGTCGTACATTTCAGAGAACCATTGGAATACACTGCACCAAAAGTCATACAGTTTTGGACATGTCCAGAAA
>JAQLOL010000016.1:12952849-12964006 GCA_029783665.1 Naso thynnoides | reverse complement strand
TATTGCTGTTATTTCAAGCAAAAAAGAAAAAGATGCAATTAATCGCGATTAACTCAGGAAATTTTGAGATTAATCGCAATTAAAAATTTTAATCGTTTGACAGCCCTAGTTATTACGCCTGGAAAAATAGTTCCTTACAAGTGCTGCCCTCCTAACTCGAATATTAACGTAAAGGAGGATTTTGACACAGATGTTCTTTTTAAGTAACGTTGTCACACATTTTCAGGTACTTTTTGTAACATTTATTGAATATGGACAAAATGTAAACAAACAACATCTCATAGATAAAGCTATTTTCGGAAAAATGGGCGGGGTTTATGTACCCTATGTGACCAGTGTTGACAATGACATGTAAAAGCACTGGTGCGTTTTTTTTCTTTCTAACATACAATATTCACGACTAAAGAAGCCATAATTTTTGGTAAAGTTGGTAGAAAAAAACAACCCAAACTAACTACAAATCTTTTGTCCCATTTTGGATAAAATGTCACTGAATCCTAATTGTTGTTTAAATAAATATGTGACATCACTTTTCCTACCTGAGCTCACATCAAACTTGCCTGGAGAGAGCAGACAGCGCAGAGTTTTTATAGGCTAATAGCGTTTATCTCCTCTGTTTAAGACATCAGCCTTTCCACACAGTGGAGCGTCATAATTTTAAAATTTAATCACCGATCCTACAGAATGAATAAAAGGAATTTTCCTGTATGACCCAATCACTAAACTTGTAAGACTCTTATCGACAGCATTCCTATTTGCCTTCGGTTACATTGGCAAAGATATGACCTGTTGTGATTAGCTTCTCTGTTGGTCAATGATTTTTCAGCCTTTGTTACTCAGCTGATAATTGTACATTTATACACAGCAACTGGTTTATTTAGCAGCTATTAACACATCACTCTCCTTGGTGGCTGACCGATGCATACACAGGTGTGGCAAGAACAAGAGCTCCAGTATCACTGTCAATATTGGCTGATGGTAAACTCGCCTGGCAGTGAAAGAATCCACCCACAGCGGGGCGAGCGTGGATTCGCACGGGTGTTCTGTCAGAGCTGGGTGAGAGGGAAGCGTGGCAAGTTTATAGAAACACTTGTGTGCAACTTCTCAGGAATGTCAGAAGAAAAGTCAGGTGTATCCATTTGTGGCTTTTTAAAATATGTCCCCACCTGAGTTTATACTAAATAAAATCACTTTGTGGTCTTATTTGGGGCTTTTCCATCGGTATTTTGGGCTGCGCAGAGCTAAACCACGCCATGCTGAATTGCGTTTCTTTAACAAATTTAACCGCGCCGAGTTTGCAGATGGATCCTCCCTGGAGTTTTCCTAAACGGTGCAGACCCCAAAAACCCGTTATGAGTCCGCTTCTCCCTCCCACAAGCATGTTTGGCATGACTCAACTCAAGTATGTGCAGAATGTGGGCGAGACAGCTGACAAACCTATCACAATGGAGAAGTTTTATATCGGTCGATATTGATAATTATTGATCATGTAGGTTCTGACTGACAACTTGTTGTGCGCTCTAAGGAGTGGGAGCTGTTAAGTTAATAAAATGAGTAAATATCAAAATATTTTTGACCAGTACCTCAAATCTGAGACAGTATTGTAAGATGGCTCTCTGTGATATCACAAAATATTAACCCAGTGACATTTTTTGATAAATAATCATCAATAATGTGGATAAGTGGGTAAAGGTAAATAAAAGAACAGCAAGAACAGACTGATAGGTTCAGAAAATCACATCATTTTATTGTGATAAAGCCTTCTCAACCGGAAAAAGACAACACTTACACCATACCACGATATAATGACATCCAGAATTTGTCAAGATATCTCATATCACGGAATAATACAGCATTGATAAATTGCCCAGCCCTGTGCAGAACGGAAGAAGTCTGCGTGTGTTCAGCTCTCACTACATTTGCAGCTTATACTTGAATCTCTGTGGTTTGAAGTTTAGTTTTTTTCCTGCGTTCCTGTTTGCACTTCAGTTTTCTGATTCATTAGATTTACTTTTAGCAATAAAAGAGTAATTTAGCCCCTCCAAAAATCCAACTTTTCCTGATTTTGTGGCTTCATAACAAGAGCTTTTAAATAACAAAACAACAGGGGACTCTTATTTTGAAGATTTTATTGGAAATCAGCAGCTATTCAATAAAAATAAGTGTGCCAATACTGCAGGGAGGAAGAGCACAAGCAGAAACAGCCACAGCTGAATGTGCAGTAAGATGAGAGGCTCTTACTGTGCTACTGCAAACAGCTCACCTCCGGCAGGTAAACAACTTCTTCCACCTGCCCTGCTGTGTGATGGAAAACCACTGGACTTACGCAAGACAAACGTATCTCCAGTTAAAGACACACCTTCACGTGGGAAGCACTATGTCGATGAAAATGCAAATAGCTGACGTGCTGAATCAAAGTGAACCAAACCAGGCCAGCACGTATGAAGAAAAAGTTGGAAAAAAGTGCTATTAGACTTTATTAAGTAGATAAAACTTAAACCGAGCTGTGACGTCAAGAAGCAAGAGCCTATGAACGGAGTTTGTTAAGTCAAATGATTGATGATGACCACCATGTTTTTTGTACCAAGCCAGTAAACTTAAAGGTCACACAGGAGGCAGTCTGGACACATGCTACAGTCCTCATTTTTTGGCTGCCGCCAGTTTCATTTCTGCCCTGATAAGATTAGTTTTTCCATCGGTTTTAATTTATCTGAAGTGGCCAGTTTAAACTGAAATCCCTTTGCTATAATATACAGTAATGGGGCTGTGATGGAAAAAGTGCCCACTCACAGGTCATTTTGTGAGACGAGCAGCCACTCAAAGCTCTGTCACCGTCTGCCTCAGTACATTCGGAAAGGCTGGCTCCAGGTGTGCTGCTTTAATTGACTGTTTGCTCAGGAGGGAGCAATTCAGCTCAAGGTCGTCACTGCCACTGGCTCCTTGAAAAGAGGTGTACTAACTGTAGTCTCCCTTAACTCCGTCATTAGGAAGGATAATACTACAGAATCACAATATTTTAGTGCCTGCAGTTTGAAAACTTGATCTGATATCAGTTGTCATGATCTTTCTTTTATTTAAATAAATCTGTGTGTGTTCGCTGTGTGTGTAAGCATGTTTAAAGGCCCCATGAAACGTAAGTCAGTGTGCGATTTTGTTTTGCATATTGTCGTGTTCCCAGCACAAAAAAGCCTCGTTCACAGTAGCCAACAGGGCTGAATGTGCGCTATGCCCGCCCTCCAACCTGGCTGACGTCCGGACAGTGAACATGGCGATCAAAAACAACACAGAGCTGTGCAACTTGACTTAACGTACACCACGGGATTATGTTGTGGACACTGACATGACGTTGTTAAGTTTTCCAACATTCCTGGGACTTCCACAACTGATGCAGTGCAGAATTGATGAATATACCAACCATAGTTTATGACTGAACCTCCCCCCTTTCCTTCTGACAGTACTAGTTAATGCAAACGGCTGTGTGTCTGAAGTTGTGTTGCACAGCTCCGTGTATTAACCAGCTTCGGAGGAGTTTACGAACACAGACTCTCCGTTGCTAAGTTTTCCAACATTTCTGGGTCTTTCACAAGTGATGCAGTGCAGAAATGATGGTTTTATCAGCCGTAGTTAATAATAAAAAAGGTGCAAGCCCCCCTTCCTCTTGATACTAGCTAACGCTGATGTCCCAACAGTGACTGTTTGTGTTCTATTAGTCATGGAAGACCTCTGATTCACATATGAACCCAGACATTTTGTCGTCACGTTTTCCAACCTTTCTAGGACCTCCACAAGTGATATAATGCAGCAAACATGGTTATGTTGGCCGTAGTTAACGACAAAAAGTGGCAGGTCACCCCCTCCTCTAAACGAGCTTCCCCGGGACGTAGCTGATGCATGCCAACGGTCGGCTTGTGCCAATCAAGAAAGCATTTTCATCGGACGAAAAAGTAGAACACCTAGAGGACAGGATGAGTCATCACTCATCAGAAAATTAAAAACGTTTTCCAATGAGAGACAAGACCAAACTTGGGTGTAAAATTCTCTTTTCAACATAAATTTGGCGTATAACGTGACATACACTATCAGTTAACACATAGACATGGGATTGAAAAGTGGATTTTTCATTTCATGGGAGTCTTAAACAAACCTGTGTGTCCCCAGGTGTTGCTGTGTTTCTCTCGGGACACCGCCGTCTTGGATCACTTCAAATACAACAGCGCCACTCCTCCAAAATCCTACATCCAGGGTGAGATGATGTGCCCTTCACCAAGGACACCCACACACCATCATCACATTAAAATCATGAAAGAGCCTCTTCAGCTAAAAGACCTCACACAGTGTGTCTACACTCAGATACTTGCACATGTACATGACGGTAGTAATTAGGACACACACACACACACACACACAAGGTCCTGTAGGTGGAAACTGATGTCTGTGCGTGTGTGTCTAACAGGGAAGGCGGGACATGAAGAGTGTGCTGTTGTTTATCCTCCCAATGGTGAGTCTGCAACTTTACGTTCACATCATATTTTGAAATAATTTTAACCACAAAATCTGTGGTTATCTGTGTAAAAACTAACATATATGTAGCTTTTTTACATTGATAATACAACAAATATGCATGTATACCAACTGCACTGACTGAGAAGTCTTATTTGAACAGGTGTGATCCCTTTTCACGGATTTTCAATGTATGGTGAGTGTATTCAACACCTGTTAACATTCAGTTCTTACACTAAACTTGCAAGAGGAACTCTGCAAGAACAGATCATAACAGGACGTGTGTGTGTCCCACAGTGGCACCTTTGTGTTTCTTGTACAACGAGCCGTCCAAGCTCTACAGTGTATTCAGGGAAATGTACATCCGCTACTTCTTCCGATTACACTCCATCTCTTCCTCTCACTCGGTGAGCTCCTGTTTTTTTTTGCACGCTAGAGTTGCAGAATGTAAAAATTTAAAACATTTTTTGAAATGTGTTTATGTCTGTGAGTCTTGTGCACTTGTGCTCCTGCAGGGTATCGTGTCTTTGTGCCTGCAGTTTGAGCGGCTGCTGCAGACTTACCTGCCTCAGCTCTTCTACCACCTTCGTCAGATCGGGGCGCAGCCGTGAGTACACAGCGCTTCATCCTCCTGTCCTGCTGGTCCTGTAGAGCTCACCAGTAAGGTGTGGTACTGCCAACAATGTTGAGTGACAGGCCTGGAATTCATCCACACTTACTATTTATCTGCTCGAATCAGACTCCAAAAGAGCCAAAAAAAATAAAATGACAATGGCACGTGCGTTGCTATTCTGTTGGGACACACCTTTCTTAACTCTCCCAGTCATTTGACTGTAATGTTGAATGTGAACTTCGATGCAAACAGAAATGTTCTCTGGAATTTTTTACAAGAAACCAGAAAGTTTGGTTTCATTTTGTGCATGTGTCTGTCTGCAGTGACAGAAGAGTTTACCTCCATGAAAGAAGTTTCAATATGCTTGTCTTTGCAACAGGATTTCTTTTTTTCTCAGAGCCAAAGAAATCTTATACATTTGTTTTGTCCTACACACAGTGTGAAAAGCTGACTGACTGTGAAGAAACCTCTCCATGCTTTTGATACAGAATTTGTCTTTTTATTTAAAATCTTGAAACCTAAACTAAACCAGGTGACTAGTCTGTTGACACTTAGTTGCATGTCAGCAGTGTGTCAGTTAATATTCAACAGCGCTCTTTCAACAGACAAGTAACAGGCATTCACGTAACTGCCAGCTGTCTATAAGGTGCATTTCAAGTGGTCAACAGATCAGACAACATATTACCACAAACTACCTCACTTCAGTACAAGACACGCCCCCTGATGTCTGTCCCTAAACCTAACCAAGTAGTCTTGCTGCCCAAACCTAAACATTTCATTTTGAATGTGTTCTGGTGATAGATTATAGTCTTCCTACTGTGCTCAGCTGTTTTTCACTTCAGTTGGATAGTCCACTTGATCACTTTTGTTGAATAGTAACTGACACACTGTTGAAAAGCAGCTGTAAATCTACTGATAACTTGTAAAATGTCAACAGACAAACTGTCAAAATAAAGTGTGACACTGCATTATATTTCTGTTTAAGTAGTGGGGAATCACACCGACCCTGCACACACAGACATCTTATTTTTGTAAGGAGCTACTGCCATCTTGTGGTGAATTTGTGGAATCACAGTTTCCTCATAATAAAACTCAACACATTCATGGAGACTTAAGAGCCCTTAATGATCATGGATTAAATTCATTTTGTTTTCTGTGTATTATGTTCACTTCTTAATAACCTCCAGCTGTGGGAGCCACCTTTAATGTGTCAAACATTCAAACGGGTGCTTTTGTCCTCAGGTTGCGTATCGCCTTTAAGTGGATGGTGCGGGCCTTCTCTGGCTATTTGTCTACTGATCAGCTGCTTCTACTCTGGGACCGAATCCTGGGATACGACTCACTGGAGGTTGTTGCCGGTAAAAGTTGCCGCACTCTGCCACCACAGCCATGATATTCGTAGCCAATTTTTATTTTTATTTTCTGACTCCTCTTATCATAATTTTTGTCTCTTTTTCCCTTCATGTCATCCTCAACTTCTCCCCTATCACTTAACCTCCTCCTCCTCCTCCTCCAGTCCTAGCTGCAGCTGTGTTTGCCTTCCGTGCTGAGAACCTGATGGAAGTGACATCACTGGCCTCTGCTGAGGTACGTTTGTGTCACATTAGACCCGTGTGCTCTTGAAACCCCGATTCCAGTCCTCTCCCCGTGCTCCCACATACTCCTTGGAAGGCTGTAAATAGCCGAACACCTCACCCTCTCACCTCTGCCCTTTGTACACGCCCTAACACACTCCAAAGCATCTGCTGCCTTGTCCAAACACCTGGAACAAACTTGCTTTTGCACAGATACTCTTATTTCTGCAACACACAGCTAATAGCTTTACGAGTGCATCCCATATTAGCTTCTGCACTGTCACTCATGCTGCATTATTACAGTAACCAGTAATGTAATTCTTGTGCATATCCCCCCATACTGTGATCCAGCTATCATATAACAGAAGAGTAAACCAGACGATGACCCGCCTCAGCGGCTCCCCTCCCCCCAGTGGGTGAGGGGGTTAAACTACAGTATGATGCATGGCGCGACAGGCTGATCTCCTCCTCCAAGATGCTAGCCGTCACTATTTGCTTGCTCATTTGCCACCTGCCCCACTGAGAGAGGAGATACCATAACATATTGCTCCTTATCTTATATTTAGAACCTCAGGCCTAGCGTTGAAATCTTAAACCCCATTTCTGAACACGACAGGGTCCCTAAATTTAATCTCCCACGATCCTGAAAGGACAGACTGGGGATCGGTGTACTCTTAAGCGAGGATTGTCGCTTCCCGAGGATCCTGCATCATCATTATCCATGGTGCTCTGAGTGCATCTTTTTTTAAAGCTTGAAATATGTCTCTTGAGAAAGGGTGAGGTGGGTCTCGATAGCCCCTCTCATGGGCTTGGCGGGCTAAGGTAAGATTTCTGTGGTCAGGAGGCGTGTGAATCTTATGTGTGTTTTGTTTGACATACAAACCACAGGCTGTCCTCGCTGACCTTTCAACCCTGAAGGTCATACCGCTCATCCAGATCTTTCTGTTCGCCACCGCCATCTGAGGAGCGCGGACAACCACAGCACGTACATGCACACCACTTGGAGGATAACTGCAAGAAACGCCACCTTAAAATGCCATGACGACAGACTCTCTCATCATCCATCACTGAACACCACACTACAGTGTGACACGTAAAGAAAACCTGCACTCATCATCTTGCACTGTTGCAGCAAAAAAAGAAAGCCAAACTGCTGTTTAGCATGGATGCACCATAAATAATGAACCCCCCCGTATCATATTATTAGATATTATACAGTATGTAAGTTTAGCCACCAGACCTGTAAGGTTAAACTAACCTCCTTAAGCCATATGCTCTGCAGGAAAGCCGATACGCACAGTAGTGCTTGGATCAGCTGAGGCGCTCACTAGGCGATGAGTTGCATGAGGCAGTAATTGTATTGCATGCGAGCGAGAACAACAGTAACATCTCCAAGCTTGACTAATGAAGTGTTAATTAGGTGTGCAATATCCTGCGCTGTTGCTCTTGCTTGTTGTAACACTATTAGATAATGCTCTTGCTGATGAAGGAGGATATCGGAGGCATTAGCCAAAAGACACAAGCCGGATTTAAATGTAACTTAAATGATTAGAAGCTGCTGTGTAGTGTGTATGCACCTAATTTATGGTATTTATAAAGAAATTGCACATTATTGCACTCTTAAGGGACATTTAGCACCTCCAGTGCCAGTATGTATTAATTTCATAATGAACATTTACTGTGTCGATGTTGATTTTTTTATTTTTTAAATTGTGCATCTAATTCTTGAATGTATTCTGTTTTGTAACATAAAAAAACAGCATATGTCAGCTTCGATTTAAGCGCAATCACATTATTTTTTATTATGTAACAGTATTATTTGTTAGTCAGTGGCAATGCTTTTCATCGTGCACATTTCCATGTTAACTGCGACCTCAAACACACATCTTTTAAAAAATAAAATAAGGTTTTGTTGAATTGCCTCCTCTGGGTTATTGTTTACAACATTAAAAGACTTGGTCCCTGAAATGTCAAGTCAAGTCCGGCTTCAGTCTGTTGCTGCCTGATCATTCCTGCCGTGTTCCTCTCAGTCTGTGCGACAGGGTAAATATTTGGACAGGGCGAACTGTATTTTGGAAGCGCACCACTGGCATTTTAGTGACGGCAGAAAGACTAAATGACAGGTAGCGGCGCTGGGAGACTTGACAGTCTGCCCACCCTCCTCCACCTGCCCACCTCCTACATGAAGCATCTGCTCTATTCCTCCCTTGTTGCTGGCTGCCGTCCTCTCTGCTGCCCCCTCTGCGGGCTCGTATCAAATTATGCTGCTCTTATCTTTCGTCTCTCCTGGATCCCGCTACATCTGCCACCTGTTTACTAGGACTCCCACGGCTTTTATCATGTACCTCCTTTGCCCCCCCACCCCATTAGTCTGTTTCTCCTGAGACACTCAATACGTGCTGTGCAGTTGACTCACACAGAGGACCCTCCTGGTGGCTGATGTGTTGCATTGCAGGGAGTTAGGATTTCTGTCAGTTACAGCTGAGAGATTGAGCAGAAACATACAACAGAAGCCAAACAGGATAAAAAATAGCCAAACACTCAACACACACTGACCACCAACCTTCAGAGGAGTTTAAGAGGAATTACATAAATTTTAAAAAAAGTGCAGGTTATTTCAGTGAAGTGTCACAGGCCAAGCATGAAAGAAACCTATGTAACCTGAATCTACAGTCTGCAATAATGTCTAATCTGACTGTAACCAGAGCCCAGTTTTGTTTCTGGTACATTTAATGGAAAGATGGAACAAATGTGCTGATTTTTTGGGAAGGATATTGCTAGTAAAAAAAAAAAAATCTGTTTTTTTTCCTTCTTACTGATCTTAATGATTGATCCACCGACAAAAAAAAGGAGGAAAAAAGTAGTGTTATATTGAAATGAACCTCTATCGGACTTGCTCCCACGATGGGGAAACCACACGATCGCATGGAAGTTCATTCTTAACTCCAGAAAAAGAAGTTTGACAAAATAAAACTGTCCTTTATTATCCTTTGTCTTAGAAAAGGATTTTTAATTAAACCTTTATTTAAGATTATTTTCTGCATAAAATGCTGTTTTCAACCTTTTTAATTTTATATTGTTTCATTTATTTATTTACTGTACTATGCTATATGTTTGGACCAAATAATTTAACATTGGCACAAGTCATTTTTAGAATATGGTCTTCAAAATACTCCCAAGTCATGCAGTGTCAACCCTATTTCAATTTATTAGTTAGATGCTGGTTGATACCAAAGTAAAATATGGATGGGCGTTGCTGTCTTTGTTATTTTGTTTTTATCTCTCTCTTTTTTTCGCTTATACGTTGGATAATTTTAACTAACATATATTATGGGGTTGCATGGGCACATTTATGATTAATATCGGTATTAGTATCGGTAGTAACGGTAGTGGTGCCTCGAACTTTAAGTGAAGTGTTCATTTAATGTGAAAATTTGGCTCAAACAGGATAATAGCGTCATAAAACACCGGTATTGCCCTTTAACTTTGCTTTATTTCCCGCGGTGAGCATTTTGAACACACGGAGAAAGTGCCGTCCGAGGCAGCCAATCAGGCTCTGCCATGTTGGGACACTGCAGCCAATGAGGGCGCTCAGCCGGAGGGGGGGGACGTGCGGAACAAAGAAGCGGGTATCATCCTCAGCGTCAGCATGACAGGAAAAAAAAAAAACGCCAAGTTTGTGAGGAAGATTCCGCTGTTTTAACCGCGGGTCAGGGAGCCTGTGAAGCCCCGCAGCTGGGCTGAAAACACCCGGGGGGCGGTGAGCTGTGAAGCCCGCCACCACTCCACGAAGCCCGGGGCGACGTGGAAGCGAAGCCCCGCTGAATTTCCGTAAAAACAAAAACAAATCCCGCCGGTGGTGCCCTGCACGCGGCTGGACTCTGGGCCAAATTAAAGCCCCCCTCCCCGCCTCCTCCTCCTCCTCCTCCTCCTGATGTCAACCCGTTTTGCATATTGACTTCCGCCCCGCTTGGCTCCCATTCCCGACTCTGCATCAGCCGGCGAGCAGCTAGTGTGACAGGAGGATACAGTATCACACGCTGACTTCAAAACTTCATTTGGGAAGTGGGCGGATGTCGTGTGCGGTCGATGTAGGTCGGAGAGGGATTAGGCGAAACGGAGGAAGAAGCGAATGTGTCTCCGATGCGATGGGATTTGCCACTTTCGTATGAAGAGGCGGACCTCGGAGACGCTGCGAGTTCAGTATGCTGAAGCTGTCCCCGGTGTTTGTGTACTGTACGTGGAAGTACAGACTATTTTCTTCCAACTCACGGGCCTGCGTGGGGATTTAACACGGCGTTTGAATTCATTCGGAGCTCCCGGATACAGAGGCAGAGAATCTTCTGCTCTTGTTGGGCTTGTTTTTGTTTTGGACAGGGAATTCCTTCAGACAGGCTGCATGTGCTTTGCCCCTTAGCTGCTTGTATCCCCCGCTGTTTTTTTTTTTTTTTTTTTTTTTTTTTTTTTTTT
>JAQLOL010000016.1:12930158-12952749 GCA_029783665.1 Naso thynnoides | reverse complement strand
CAGGCTGCATGTGCTTTGCCCCTTAGCTGCTTGTATCCCCCGCTTTTTTTTTTTTTTTTTTTTTTTTTTCTTTTTTGGGCAAGCTAATTAATTAAATCGATCAAATTTAACATGGGGGTCTGGCTCGTGGCTCGCAGGAACCCCTCTGAAGCAGCCAACAGAGCCATTAGAGGCTGTTAGGGTGGTTTTTTTAAAAAAGGGGGGATTCTTTCAAAGTAGTTGGACTCGTCGCTGACCCACCATGAACTATTATTTTTACGGTATTTTTCACGCTCCTGTCAGGTTTTGTGACAGAAATGACTCGTCTGCTTTTAGCTGTTAGCCGGCAGGTTTGCGAACAAGTCCACTGCGGGATATTTTTGTAAGTCGGCGCATTTTTCCAGGTGACTTCTGCTTCAAAGGACTTTATTTATTTATTTATTTATTTGTTATCTTTTTTTTTTTTTTTTTGGACCGGCTGTTGCTGTGTGACACATTTCTTGGGCATTTTCTGTCGGGACTGCCACCCTCATCCCTCCCACGGATACGAAAAGGACTTGATTTTTTATTATTTTTTTTTTTTAACGCTCATTCTTCTCCACCATGAGTTACATCCACAAGGTATTGAATGTATTGCTACGTGGACTCGTCATCTATGCGGTACTGTGCTGCGAGTGCATTTACTCGAACGATCTGCCCAGCCAGCCATCTGATGCTGCAAACGTAGCCACCACAGGTAAGCAGCACAGCGATCCATGTCGGATACAAGTGTCTGAAATGTGTCCACGCATGTACAGTGTGGGGACCCCCCCCCCCAAACACACACACACACACACACACACATCATCTTCCTCCTCTTCCCAGTGGCTTTCTCGGGGGAAGCCGAGGAATGCCCCCTGCGCTTTTTTTTTGGGGGGGGGGCTTTAATGGCAAGTGATGCATTTAATGTCGACATTCACCTTTCCTCCCTCCTCCTCTTCCTCCTCTGTAGATTGCCAGGGAATGCATGACACGACAGGAATGTAGAGGGCACGAGTATTTACTGTAATGATGCCCTTCATGTGTCACCGAGGACGTTGACTGAGGGTGCTCCTGCCCTCCATCTGTCTGACACTGATCTAGCTGAGATAAATCCATACATCCATGAATAACAGCCATTACATGATGAAGGGTTTCTGTGTGAAAGCCCTCTGTTTACATTAGCCGGTAATTGCCAGAAGGCCACAGGTGAGCCCCCTCTGAAATGGTACTATTGACATAACCTAATGAGAGGAGGATTTCCACCTATTTACATTGGTTCGAACGAGCCAATATTGATCAGCTGTGCATTTAACGTCCCCCTGTACATGTCAGGTGGCTTCATCGACAAAGTTAAATAAAGGTCTAGGCATGGAGAGAAATGGCTAGAAAACGCCATTTCTATTATTTTGTCTGTTTGATTGCAAGTAAACACTCGTACATGTTTAGATGATTTGCAACATATGTAATAGAATGTGGCCAGTGAGGCGAATTTCAGGTTAAATTAGATTTAAGAACATTCCGGAAACAAACATCGGAACAGTTAAAGAGGATGTGCGAGCGTAAAAGTCCAGTTGTTTGTGACAGAAGTCTAATTGTTTTCGAATCTGTCTATTTACTGGCTTACTTAATAGTATTATTTTCTCCTATTTGAAAAGAGTCTTACTTCCTCTCATTTTCTTTGAGGTTCTGCTTTCGCCACAACAGCTATTTGTTCTCACTTTCTCAGAAACATCAATCCCTGCCAGTAACACAGGCAGTATAAATGGAAGTGACCATAGACTAGAGTGATAATCGGAGTATTTTGGTAGGTGTGTGACTGTAGCAGACATTTCTCAAAACTCCGTTTCTACAGTCCTGCAGAGATTGGTTCATGTTTTTTGCTTTGAGCTTTTTATTTTAATGCAGATTTTTTTTTTCAACTCTGCTGTCGCTGTCAGCTGAGCTCCAAACAAAACAGAGCCTTAAACGCAGCCTGCGATTTAAAGGAATAGTTGGACATTTTGGGAAATGTGCATCTGCCAGGACATTATCCTCAGGCTGAGACCAGTTGCCAGGCAACCAGAGGAGAGTCCAGGAAGTAACCAGTCCCAGCCAAGAAATGGTCTGAGACAAAACAGTCTGTGAAACAGGGAATTTGGTTTTTGTACGGATTAAAAAAAAGCAAGGTATGATGTTTTAAGTGGTGAGCTTTGGGGATGTTTGCAGATTGCCCCCCCCCCCGTTTCCTGTGTAAGCTAAGCTATAAGCTAACTAGCTGTAGCTTTAAACAACACAGGTAGAAATGAAGATGGTAATGAATTTTCATCTGGCTCTTGTACATTTCCAAGGATGCAGATCTGAGCATGACATTTGTTCCATTTTGATTAAAAGAAACTTTGCTTATGATTTCCCGTCAAAGCTCCACCCGCTGATGAAGGGCATCAAATGCAGGCGGAAGCTCCAAGAAATTTACAGTGTTATGAATTATTTAGTCATCCTACGATTTCTAGGCCAGTGATGAATTTTAAAGCTCAAGTTAAACTTGTTCTAATATAGCAGTATCAGAAAATGCCTCCGATGCCGCCGTTAATGCTGGAATCAGTATCGGTGAGCTCACCAGTCTTTGCGCAGATGAGATACCGTGTACTCTATTAGCCGTGAAATGGTTCCCAGCTACTTTCCATTCAGTTCAGTTAGCGCTGACTGATGTTACATGCCTAAAACCAGTTTTTCTTTGCCGCTCCAAAGTAGCACTTAGGAATATGTGTCGTGCTGCCACTGTCAACGACTATTTTTAAGACAGATGAGGAAGAATGGAGAGACTTGACGAAGCTAGCAAAATCTCTACATTAGGCGGCATTTTCTGTTTGAATATTGAAAGAGATGTGTAAGGAATTGTTTTTTACGCGCTGGTATTGGATCAGTACACAAGTCTGGGTATTAGAAAAAGTAACTGGAAGGAAAAAATGGTATTGGAACACCTTTAGCTCAAACAAAACCCCTTTTTTGCATTAGCGTGATTCACGTTCGCTTACAAGCAATTTAGCAAAGACAAATCAAAGTGAAAACTTCTTAAAAAGATGATGTTGTGATTTTTGCAGCGATCTGCACCAAACAAAGATGTTTATTTAAGTCTGTAGAATAAGATCTGTCGGCCAGGACACTGCAGCAGCACAGGATTTGAATGAAAAATTGCGTTTTAACACACACAAATTTCTCTTTTAACAAATATTGCACCTCCTACGATACAACACTTGCAGTATTTTAATTAATTGTGCAGCCCTACTAGAAAGCGTACTTCTTTACGCACCTTTTTACGGTTCAAATAGCCAATATAAAGCCAGTACCAATAAACAGAAAGCGACTTAGAGCAAATTAGCAGATCATAAGCTAAAATCCAAACAGGGTTAGTCGTGTATGCCACAGTTACATACAGTATCCAAGCATCTCTAATTCAGATATTTGCATTTGGGGAAATACTACAAAGGTAAATTTCAAAATGTCAGTTTCAGGTGTTTATTCTTTGTCTCTTTTGCACTTTAGGCTGTTTGAACATTTGTTTTATACTGCTAACATTGACAGAACATGGTTGTGAGCTGCAAGTCAAGACACGCAGAGCCTGATAAATGGAGGCCTGGAGCTCATCTTTATATTAATGTTACTGAACAATTCTACGGCTGCATGTCTGTTAAAGCTGGAGAAAGTAATAGACCTCGTCCCTGATAGCTGCGAAGCATTCATGACTGTCCGTTTACAAGTGTCCAGCAGCTCCCGGCTCAGAATAAACCAGTCATATACAAGGTATTGATTAATAAGGCGAAAGCGCACTTGCCCGTTCCCACAACAGCTCCACAGTGTAAAAATGGGCCAAGTGGCGATGTCAGCTCTCTCTCTCTCTCTCTCTCTCTCTCTCTCTCTCTCTCTCTCTCTCCTCGAACAATGAAGTGTAGTGCAGATAGTGGTGACTTAATACAGTGTCAGTAAACATGACCGCAGTGCTACCCATTACCGAGCCGGCTCCCTGGAAAGGTCAGCTGCCTTTTCACTGGTCTTGGCGTCAGGAGAGGAAAACACAAGTCTCTGTGTGTGTGTGTGTGTGTGTGTGTGTGTGTTCTTGTTCGTGCAGCTAATGCATATGCAGAGTTTCCTCTCTAGATTAAGAGCTGCTTTGCCGTGATGTGGGTGGGTTTTACATTGTGATATGTTTTTTAATTCAGTCTCCTTTGAAACAGGTCGTTTTTATAGCTTAAAAGCAGGAACTATAACTTTTGAAAAAACTAATTAATGAAAAGTTAAATATCTAGGGAATGAAACACTCTGCTTAATACACTTAGACCCTGCTTAGATGGTGCAAGTTTTTCCATCAAACAGTAAACTTCTGTTACGGTTCAGCCTTTCTTTTATTCAGCCAACAGTGTGCTGGCACCCCTAAGACCGCAAACTTTCGAAACTGGGTTCTAGAGTGCAATCTTTTAAAACCGCAACCTTCTCTCCGTCTATGTAAACTGGCAAAATGGAAAGCCGGTGAAAGCTGTGACTAAGCTAATGCTAATGCTAGCTCAAGTCAATCCATTTCCCAGTTGCCACTGCCAAACTCCAATTAAAAACTGTGCAGTGCGCCCGAAGCAAGTTGAATATGACAACAGTCTGTTGAGGCAAATTCAAGTGTCCGTAGCATTATTTTAGAAGTCAGTCTACGGCTGATTTAATTTTTTTTTCTTTAATTTGTGGCTGCTTAGACCTTAGCAGCAACAGGAAGTAAACAACTTCAGCAGCTCAGACGGTATGTCATTACAAACTTATATCAACAACTGCTGGCCTGGCATGCGTACTACAGCGCTTTCGGTTCTTTGTGTAAACATGGATTTATTTTTTAAAGACACAAAGGAAAGACTTTTCCAGTTTTAGTGGGGCTGCTCTTGTCTAAACGTGGCCTCAGACATGTTGTTGCTACAGCATTAGTTGGTCTGATCTGAGCTTATGATGGTTGTAAGTGTTCTTGGACTGCAGGAACCCCCAGCAGAACCTCTTAAAACCTAATGTTTGGCCTTCTACTCCAGAGTGTGTACTTTCATTATGCCAGCTTAACTACGAGTGACTTGCCGACAACTGCCATCTTTAAAAACCCAAAAGCCGTGCAAACAAAATGACACAAAGCACAAAGAGAGCTCGTAAGAAGAACGTCCTCCATCTTTTTGTTGTTATGATTTTATCTTTAAGGTTTAATGGGTTTTAAGCAAGTAGAGTCATGGTACTTTAATGTCACATACCAGACACAAGTAGCCTTCATTTGTTTGTTGCTGTTGTTGTTGTTGTTGTGTGTCGTGCAAGATTGGTGCTGTATGTAACACAAAAGTGACTTTGGTTCCTGTCAGCAGCCGGCTTACGTTGCCTCAGGAGGTTCCTGTCGGCGGTGCAATGCCATCCCTGAAAAAAAAACGGCCTTTAAAAATGCAGCGTACCCCAGGAACTCTTCCTCCCAGGGAGTTCCTAGAACTGTGTGATCCAAAAACGCCTTATGTAAGCCAACATTAGGTAAACGTTGCTGAGTCAGTTTGTTGACTCTTCTCCACTCATGCTGCTGTTACTGTGGCTTTGCAGTTAGGCTAAATTCCAACCCACAGTTAAGCATGTAGCATGATCACTTAGCCACAGTGGCAGCTAGTAGGCAGTGCAGCTTTGATATTATGATTACTCACACATAATTTGTAACATTAATGTGACATTGCTGAGCGATGCCCGTTTTTGCGAATGACGACGCCTTCAGGTATGTTTACACACATGCATGCTTACCTCAGTCTTTGCCGGAAACTGCCACGCACGTCCTGCTGCCATGAAGGGATTTCTCGCCCTGATAAGTGAGGTTAGAGGTGAGGCTGTCGTTATGGCAGCAGTTCGGGGTTTAAAGCTGCCATTTAGCCTGCTGTGAGTGGTCCGGGAGGTGAAGCCTGGGGGCACTGGGTTTAACATTTGGTGTGTCAGGCAGTGCCTTGTGATTTGGGAACTTCAAAAGACTGGGCAGGAGTTTAAGAGGAATAAAATGGGGGATGGTGAGGAAAGCGTGCAGTTCGTTATGTAAGAGCAGTTGTCAGCTTTGATGACAATTGAGTCATGTCAGGTCTTTAAAAGATATTTTATGTGGATATAAAATGTTAAATTTTAGCATTCAACATCGACTGTCATATTCTTTTTTTTTCCATTTTCTTCTATCTGTAACAGCAGGCAGTCATTTCTGCGGCTTGAGTATTAACTTGTTTTTCATTTAGGGAGAAAATGTCCAGTTTTTTGTCCCTTCATCTTAGAAGAAAGGCAAAGATGCCTCAGGTGCTTATGTAGTAATCGATGTCTGTGTTGTAGATAACAGGTTTCACCTGATTTGAATTGAACGTCAATGTTTAGTGATGTCTTTGTGCTGGCGTTGAGCTCATTTCACAGTCGGTGTGATTTGAGGGAAAATGGCATCTCTCTCGCGTCTTTGTTCCTCTTTGCGGGCCCTTTCTACTTTCATAGGGTACCTGGTTTATTTATTGTAAATCTACTTGGATGCACTGCAGTAAACATCGAGTGGAGTGTTTTTTTTTTGTTAAACATGGGCCAAATTCAAAA
Organism: Naso thynnoides; assembly: GCA_029783665.1. NCBI lineage: Eukaryota > Metazoa > Chordata > Actinopteri > Acanthuriformes > Acanthuridae > Naso > Naso thynnoides. The sequence goes on along the minus strand of JAQLOL010000016.1, from coordinate 12,946,164 downwards.
CAGATGTAAACGATAGGAATCATGAACCCTCTCGATACACCTCGAGGAAGAACTCCGGGTGAGACATTTTGGACAACCAGCAGAGCATGCAAAGAGAAGATGAGGCATTTAAGTGGACGGCTCGAGCGGCAATGTGAACGTGGTCTTCCCCCGTTTTAATGGTGGTGTGTATTTAGCTTGTTTGGCGTTTCAACAAACAAAGCCCTTCCCTCTGGCTGCAAGGAACATCCAGTTCTCAAGCAATGTGTCTGCCGGATGATAGTTGTCGCAGAGACAGGACCCCGATTTAGCAGAAGCTTTACATAACATACAGATGCAGAAACTGGCTGCTGTAGGTTAAATCCCACAGAATCAAAGAAAATCCGAGCAGATCGTGCTCACATGCTGTTTGTCTTCCTGCATGATCTGGAAGAATTCATGCGAAGCTTGTCCAATTTTGGAGAGAATTCTCTGAATGTTGCTCTGTTTTCAGCTAAAGCAGAGGTGGCATGTTTACCGATCTTGCTCACTTGAGTGTGCAGAGAGCATAGGAATGAGCTTTTCGTGGTACTTCCACCACTGATGACTGGCCACAGTCAAATTAACACAGACACACACTCACACACACACTGTTGAGGGAAGCCAGGCTTTCCTACTAACAGTGGCGCTGAAGCCTCAGAGCCAGTTTTGGGTTCATTCCGGGGGCTAAAAGTGACACAGTGTCAGCGCGAACGTGGAGTGAGTCATAATGTCTCGGTTCTGTGGTGTGCAGGCAAAAGCCATTTCCTTTCTCTGACTAGAACACACTGTTCTGAAGGGATCCTCATGTTCCAACAACGAAAGAAGACTTTGTGATCAAGTGAGGTCGAACTTTAAACTCTGGAACCAACTCTGTAACGTCTATTTGAAGTTAGAAAATTACACTGAAACTATGCTGATAATTTTTTTTTGCGCTTTTTATCACTTAGAGCTTCATCGATAAATGTTTGTATACAGCAATAGATCAATAAGTTAAGTGCAATGGGAAAAACATAGCAGGCAGAGGTAATTATGGCCCCCCAGTCTATAGTTTCTCTTAACAAAACGATGCTAAAACGCTCCATAGTTGTACAGTTCCTCATGTAATTTTGGTTTTATTTACTGTACCATTAATATTTTGTTTCACTCTCATTGCTCTTCAAACTTATTTCCAAATAAAAGAATGAAGAAATCTCAGATAACACACCATACGCCACCTGCTCAGCACCAAACAGCAGACATGATGACCATAGTTGAACAGTTTTGCAGTTAAAAAACAGATATTTACCGCAAGAGTTGGAGACCAAAACAGAGCTAAAAGCAAAGTAAGTGTTAGACATATTTTCAGTAGGGCTGTACCCAGTGTCAGTTTTTCACATGTAGTTCTGAGGAGGTTTTTGAACAAAGCTTCTGATGTCTGTAGCGGGGCTGTCGCGGTGAAGTAAATCTGGTGGCTCGATAGTGTGGTATGTGGTATTACTGCACCACCTCCGTCACCACCACGAGCAAAAGCACCTGAGGAGGTGGCAGAGCAGAGGAGCGATGTAACGTTAAAAAGAGGCAAGAGGAGAGTGAACATAATGTGACTGTTTTCTTGTTACTGCGGTGTTGCTAAGTAGCTAATGTTATAATGTAGCGTTGAACTAACATTATGCACAAACACCACATGTGAAGATTATACCATAGTAGTCTTATTCTGACCGACTCTCAGAGTTTAGAGGTGCAACACATACACTTTGCTGGAGGAGCTTTAATAAACTCAGCAGAGTTGCAGCACAAACAGCTCTGTCGGCCGCCATTGTCGTCTTCCTACTCACGCATGGCTGTTTGACTTAAATTGTTACACGCATGGGCAAAGTGATTTGGCTAAAAGCTGAAATGCTCCCAAAAAGTAACACTGGATTTGGACACATATATATATATATATATATATATTTGTTGGGTATCAGAGTAGTTGCCATTGTTTCTGTCTGAATGTGAGATGAGGTGAAGGGATGTCAGGTGCAGTTGTGATGGTGGCCTGCCGTGCTCTGTGGTTGACTTGTCAATGTCGGTGTAATTCATTTTTTTGGTTGTTGCGACAGCCCCAGTCTTAAGTCATATTTTATGATGTCATCACCCTCCAAGCCCCCACAGAAAAAGGCTGGAAAAACCGCTGAATCATCTAGTGGTTTCAGTGACCTAAACAGCTGTGGATGGGGGCAGAATCTGCTGTGACGTCAGGCATTTATTCCTCCAAAAGCTCCTGTCTGCCTCCGACTCTCGCCAGGTGAAATCAGCAGCAGCTCTCTGCTGGCGTCCGTCCGTCCGCTCCACCCACGTGGAAGGCCCCATGGCGTGTGGTATCCTGCGTAATCAAATGCTGATTTAAAATTCCAGTATCAATATTATAAACAAGAATTCAAAGCCTTGAACTATTCGGTGCAGCTCTAATTCTCATCGGGTGGTCAGAGACATAACTCCAAATGAATGCTAATGTTTGGTATTATGTCCCCTATATCAACTTCATAAGCTTTTAAAATGCCATATAAATATGTATATAGTGTCGTGCTTACAGCTTGTTTCTGTAGAACCCAAGTATAGGAAAAAAAAATAAATTAAAGAATGTTGCCATAGTACAAAATCCATCTGTCGAAAGAGAGCACGGGTCCAATCACAGATCATTAATAACCTCAAACTGATGAGCGGCGTTGCATCGCCGCTCTGACGCCGCCGAGTTGCCTAGACGGATTCCCCCCAAAAGCGGACAGCTGCTTCCCATCATAATCAGGGGCTTTACGGATGTGATCCCACCTAATGAGGCCGGTCACCAATCGGAACAGACCCACCCCCGCCCCGGTGTATTTATAAAGCCACAAGCAAAGTTTTCCATTTGCATTTTCCATCACGGTCCTCCTCGTTACGGCTGCTGCTGACCCAATACTGACACTGATGCGGCGGGTTCATCGTGTTCTTCGGAATTACTGAGACCAATCCAACCTTTAACCAAACTCACCAGGGAGGCGACGACTCCCTCAACTCTGCCTGTTGGCGGGGATTAGAGATTGGATCTGAGACAATCAATGACTTGATTCACTGACTGAACTCCTTTTTCTTCCTTTCTCAAGATGCAACTCATCCTTCTTAACATCTCCTCCGAAATACACCAACTAACTCAAACATAATTCTGATTCAGATCCTTGTTTTGCGTTCTTGTACGTCTAATGCACACATATAGGTAACCTATTCATAATCAGACAACGACAACAGCCAGTAAGCTGGTTCAGTCATGTGGAAAGAGCCCCAGTAAGAGATGTAGGTCACTGTACTCAGCTGTGCAGTGTTTCCTGCTGCGAGTGGCCTACAGTAGCACAGCTGTCTGCGTTCACCCAGTCCAGACGGGGCTTTTGTCGTCCTGCTCCACCACACTGAAAGGTGTTGATCCCCAAGCTGGCAACGCATGGGCACTGAGCTGGACGAGCTCTTCACGAGCTGGTAACGTTATGTGCTAATGGGCAGGAAAAAAAGCACAAAAACAAATATGTAGAGACATTTGTATAGGTTCCTGTTTCTTTCTCACTTCCTCCATTTTTGGCTCTCAGGAAGACACAGTAGTACTAAACTGGTATAAAAAATCAAAGCTATTTTGATATTTTTCAAGTCATTTTTACAGGAAAAAGCTAAAAAATTAGCTCCTTTTAGCTTCTCACATGTGAGAATCTGCTACTTTCCTCTACAGTTGTGTTTATATGATTGAAGTTAGCTTTGTACTATTTGTTGGACATAAAAAAGCTATTTAAATATGTTATAGAATCTCTGACAGACATTTTTGCCTGTTTTCTGTCACACATTGTAAATTTAATGTGTTTATTGCAACACTCACTCAGTTGCACAGGATGACAACTGCTGTTTTAGCTCCACTCGTTTGCAGAATAAAAAGCTAACAGGGGTCACAACCTTGTCCTGTTATGCCAAAGTTATCCTGCTGTGATAATACTCGTCACCTTAACACAGGAAGAAGCCAATGCCGTGCCCTTCACGGACGCCTAAAACTGTCTCTGTGGCTTTGTCGCTTTGCATGCCATTTCCTGGCTAATCACGTGTATTTACTGAAGCTTTCGTGCTGCAAGCAAAATCTGACTTTTTAGTCTGTTTTAAGTTTAAAGAGAAAATATTTTGTGTAATGTTGTTATCCAGTGTGAGACCTGCGGAAATCGGTTGCTGTGTGGTTAATTCAAGCTGATTTTTCCCTATTTATAAAAAAGAACGGTGAACAGATGAGCAAATAAGCCAAGAGATGGCTCGTCCACAGCTGATTCTCCAATCAAACTCAGCCAAACGGATCTATATATACTTATATATTTGTATATATATAGTTGAGAGGTACTTAAAGTTAGATATTTGACGTAAGGAGCAGTCCCCTCTGATTTCAGGGACTTTCCCTGAGCAAAGGGCACGTGATGCGGTGGCCTGGGCAAGAGGGGCAAGAAGCGGTGTAGATTTCTTTGGTATGCTGTCCCCTCTCCAGTCTGTCTCTTCCAACGTTTGTGCTCATGACAAACTGATATGCAAGTCGAGAACAGACATGACATGGAGACTCGGGTGCAAATGTAATAATTAAAAAAAGTTTAAGAAAAGCACCATATTGATGCTTATCAGAGCAGTATATTACTCTCTCTAAAGTTTCTGTCGAGTAATTTAACTTAAAGCTTCTATGGTCAACATTTTATCATAGAATCATATTTTATCATTTTTCGACATTATGTCACTGATTGTGATCGACCCGCAAATATCGCCCGACACGGCACCTCTGCTCTGCTTTGTGGAGCTTTTCAGCATTTTTTAGCTTGTTGTTTTGGTCTTTCAGCCTTCAATTTAATGTTTGATTCAGTGCCACTGTTCTCATCACCCAATTTATTCAGCCAGATGCTTGACATGCTTGAACTTGACATTCATCTTTATCTTCAACCATTAGCAGTTGAACTGTTCTTTTCCGTGTCCTGGTTGGGCACTGAAGTTCACTGCTAATCCGTTGAAGTGCTGCTAACAGTAGCACGTCCGGGCCAACAGCTGGGTCCTCAGGAGCGCCCCAACCTTCCCTTGGTCCGTTCCAGAATGGATCCAGTTTGTATTACACATCAAAGGAGCTGATAACAGAATGACTTTCATTCACTTTCTTCTCATGCCTCTCGAGTAGGAAGGAGGTCAAAATTCAACCAACGGTTGAGGTCGTCTGCTTGTGGTTTATTTCTGATCTGTTTCGTGTCAGCAGTTTGTTTTGTTGTGAATTGCAGACAGTTGGAAGCCATTTTGCTAGCAAAAAATGCATGTTGTTACTTGTTTCAGTGCTGCCACTGTGAATCCTCTGTATGGCATCACTTGTGTAACTCCTCCTCCTTCCTTTTGTTCAGATTTGAGAGGCCTCTTTCTTTGGATTTAACCCCCAAATTAACTCTGCTATTGTCTGAAATGTGTCATTTATTCTTAGCTTCCATTCTGGCGTCCATATATAGGATCACCAAGTTGAAAAAAAAAAAACTCTGAATCCTGCCAAGCAGGAAGGTAAAAGACACACACAGGAAGTGGGCAGGCAGCCAAACCTTCTGTCTGCTGTCAGCTACAGATCGTCCATCAGAGACGTTCCCATGCTGACGCAGTGACGCAACTGTCCAAAAACATTAAGTGTATCTTTAAGTGCCACTTTTCAAAAATGATTTCGTCACCCACCAAACACACGCGCACACACATTGGCTTGTTTTGACAACCTTGCAGGTTTAAATGTGGCAGTAAAAGTTTTAACAGACTGTTCTCATTGTTTCTTTCCTTCATATAAACGTCATTTTTAATCTGTTTCACGGCCATGCAGAGGTCTGAGCTGTGGATTCTGACAGTCCAACAACACATCCAACAGTATATAAACATCAGTAAAAAATAAATTATACACTAAGTGAGAGCAGTGTGCAGTATTTTCTTCCTTTATTGCCCTTCAGCTGCTTATTTTAAGGATGCAAATATTTCCTTTCATGGCTCTCATGCCGCTGGCGAGATCAGGCTTTAACAACGCTTCACTTTTACGTTTGTATTAGCAAATTCCACGATTACGTCTGTTTTTTTCTGCATCATGAAAATTCTAAGGTCCTAAATGATTGAAGATTTCGGTGCGTATCAAAGTAAAATGTTAAACTGCTATGAATCCGGTTGTATTTAAGTATTCGGTAGTGAGAAACAAATTACTACAGCTGTTATTTGCCTTCATGCACATCTGGTTTCCGCTGGTTTTTGTTACTATTTTCCCTCTTTGTTTTATTTGTTAAACCAATCTGTGACAAGGTCAGGGAACAGGGTACTATGTCCCCATGAAGAGATGCTTCTCAGAAGTCCAGTGGGAGAGGATTAACCCTCAGTTTTCCTTTCCCGAGGCAATGACACACTTGAGGAACACTCGATCCCAGTTGGGGCAATCCAGGCTGCATCTTGTCTAAACGTATGTGCATGATTTAGACCAAAAGATCCGATTTTGTCTGGTAATCACTGCTCTCTACATGGCCAATAAATGTTGAGCTCTCTGCTTGTCATTGTTCATTTTAAACTTTAGAAGCACGACGTCTCTTCCTCAGTACGACCCTCTGCTCTCCGTCTCGCTTTCTATAGACATTAAACCCATTAACCTCATATCCAGAGGAGTGTGTCAGAGAGCGAGCGAGCTAATTAAACGAGTGCTCGGCCTCTTCTTGTCTTTTCTTCCTCCCCTTCCTGCTTCTCTTCGCATATATCACACACCTCGTGTTCGAGGCTGTTATTGAAGCATTCCTCAGACGCCTGGGCGCAAGGAGCGTCTCCTTTTCTGGAAGTTTTTGGATCAGATTTTGGTGAGCCTCCATGCGTTTTGCTCTTGTCGCCCCCCTCTCCACCACCCCATGCCTTTAAGCTGTGGCCTAAGCAGAGGATTACTGGTGCCCATTAAGTTGGTTTGGATGGGTGAAGGGTACCCTGACTAGATTCAACAGGTTGAAGACAAAGAGCTCTCTATCCCTTATTGAACCAAAGAGAGGGAAGTAAAAGGAATTTATTCAGTATTTGAACCATTTTAGTGTCTTTTACTTTTACAGCAATGCAAACTTACAGGTGCCTTGTGGAGTTTTCTTGCAAACAAAGATTCTATTTACCTTCAGTGTTTCTACCAAACAAAAAAGGAACGCTCTTGTTAAATCATTGCTCTTAAAGTGTTGCGTCATCTTTTTTTTTTAACAGAAGGACAGTTAGGATTTTTTTTTTTTTTAATCAACAAGTTGCAGTAACCTTTTTAAGAACAGTTTACCTCCAAACCAAAAATGTAAATGTTCTCTTACTTGTTTTGCTATTTAGTAGGGCTGTAATGATACATCGATGTATTGATGCATCAATTTATATTCCTACCATCAAACTACATATAATGTGACTCAAATGGATCTAAAATTACTTTTCAAAGCAAAAATTGATTGTATGGAATCAATATTAAGGACAATATCAATATTTAGCACAACAAACGTTACCTTGATGTATTTTTTGTTCTTATAATGGTAAATAGTTGTAAACATTACTCCAGTTCATTCTCAAATGTTCTGGGCATGCGTATTGCGTCAGCAGCGTTGCCTTCAGATGGCGGTGGATCGTGGCAGTCAAGCACCAGGAGAACGAGAGATTTTCAGTCTGTGTTTGCGGCCCACTCAGATTGAATAGAGGCCTTGCACAGAATGTTTGTGTAGTTCAGTCTACCGAGCTTTATTTCCTCCACCCCTGCATAGAAATAGGCATTTTCTTTTCCTCTATTTTTGACCAAAAAACCCCAACCCTATATCAGTTTCTAGTCATGGATTCGCATCATATCGTATCGCTCAAAATGAGCCCTTATCATTCTTGTCGTACTGTCAGCCATGTATGGTAATACACATCGTGTCGTTAACACGTATCGTTACACCCCTTATATTTATCATTATAGATATTTGGTTTGAGTTGCTGATTTTTACGACCTACTGCCATTTGGGAATCACCGGAAGGTGCAATATTTGTAACAGGAAGAATGTGTGCGCCGAAATGCCATTTTAATTCAGATATTGCTGTGCTGCAGAGTTGTCCTGGCCTACACATTCAATTCTACAGACTTAAGAAACATTCACTTTGAGAATAATGATGCAAAAATGACTGTTCCTCGAATATCACAAATCATATTGCAGTTGCTCTGAGACCAAGTAATCACAATTTGATATTTTTTCAAAATCAGCAGCCCTGCTTACATAGGGCATATGTACTGGGTATGATACTGCCAACTTTCATATCACGGTCACCGCAGCAACCCAACAACAACCTTCATTTACACCCTGAAAATCCACATCGAGCTGCACTTGTGCTGTTTGCTTAATCTATTGCTTATTACGTTCAGCAGCTTGCGTCAAAGAAGAAACAGTTCAGGCGGATCAGGTTTAGTTGAGACACGTCAAACGTGTGGAGCCTTGACACATGTAGATGTGTATGTGTGTGTGTGTGTGTGTGTTTTGGAAGACTGCTCTGGCTAGAAAAGGGACTCTGCCTCCGTGTAGGTGGCTCTTAAAAAGCCTGAATCATGTTCATCAATGCATGTGGTTTTAAAAAGGTTTTGACTCCCACAAGGAGTAATTATGTGCTTGCATGTGGGCACTGGGCTTTTGTGTTCCTTCATTCATTCTTCTGCCGTGCCCTCGAGCACCCCGGGGAGTTTACAAGCTTACCTGTCAGCGCAGCAGCGGCTAAAACGTGACAAAAAAAAAAAACAAAGCCTGGCCAAAAAAAAAAAGAAAAAAGTTCTCTTTTTGGAATCACACGTCTGATATTTTGGACAGAGATGTCAGATTTTCTCCCCCCCCTGCTGGTCATTAAAGCCACCTTGAGCTTTTTTTTTTAAAGTTACCCGTGTCCCTCGTTGGAAAAGTGGAAGAGTTCAGTCGTTAAATGCATGCTTGTTTTAACAGCTTGTGCAAACTGAGAGTAACACACAAACACTTTCTGTATCTCCTTTCATTATCTCCCACTCTCTGCACTAGCTCGGTGGCATTAGTAGGCGGCTAATGATATTTGTGACTTATTAATGACTGCTGATGAGCTGAAATGGTAGACTCTGCAGAAGCTTTATTTACTCGCCTTATACTGACCCATCAGCTTGACTTATGGCACTGCCATATGGGCACCGGTTACAGGGAACAGGCCTGGTATGCGCTGACAACACATCCTCCCACCTCGCCACACTTTTACGTAATTTGGAGCATCTATTTAGTGAAATAAATCTAGTGCGATTAGATACACAGACAGGCTACAAAGCAAGCCCAACCAATACAGCACACTGAGTACTGATTACCAATGTGATGGCTGGTAGAGTGAATTTCTGAGCTGGAATGAAAATAGACCTTTTCTATACGCTGCAGTTTTGCACCAGTACGACTGTGCAAAAGGATGCAAAGGATTATTTCTTCCATCCGATACAGATAACCGATAATTTAACATTTTTATCACACACTTCATGTTGTTGAGCTGTCAATAGGGATTTTCAGACCAAACAGTTCCAAGAACTGTGTAAGAGGAACTTCCCACTGGGGAGTTCCTGGAGAACTAAAAACCTTTAGGGACTTTTTTGTGTTGGCCTTCGCACCACCAATAGAAACCTCCGTCGTAAGCTACGTAAACTGGCCAGCTGTTGGTAGACTAACGTCACCTCTAAGCAACTTACACTGTAATCTTACCACAGCAAGAAATGAAAGCTGCTGTTATTTAATGGGGGGAAAAAAATGATTCTTAGATGCACCAGGATTGGGACGTGGAAGATCCTGAATCGATTCAAAAATGTTTATTACATAAATATTCGAAGTGAAAAAGGTGGAAAACGGAAAAGCAGCATGCCGTGCATGCGGTCAGTTTCTGGGGAGCACACAATAAAAAAACAAGAAAGAAACATGGCTGATCACAAGATCCCTGTGGCTCCTACAAAAATGACGGAAAGTAAACTGGACAAGAGCCATGCTAAGCTGTGTCTCGCTAAGATAAAATCAAGCTGCATCATAATCATAGGCCCGTGAAATGTGATCGAATCAAATCATTAGGTGCCTAGAGATTCCCTACCCTAATGTTATTGCATCACCCTTCCAGCATGTTGTGCTGAACGCCATTAAATCTCAGTGACGGTACAACGACAAAACAACGGCAATCTCGTTACGAGCTCTGGTTCGCATTTTGTGTCGTGTTAATACAGCTGTTGCGTTTTTAAAAACAGTGGTTGCTATCGCTGGCTCACGAAACTGACCATTCAGTGCACACTTAGGTTACTATAGTTGCTCATGTGCTGTTAAAGTACCTACTGTGGAAATGGAGCTAAAAAAGTTCCTCAAAACGTACTTCTAAGAAGTATAATAGTTCACAGTACCTGTGGTGCGGATGCGATAAAACGGGAGGTTATCAGAACTAAGTTCCTAGATCTATGAAATGGTTCCTGTGGTCCTAAAATGCCTAATGAAAGAACTTTTGGCTTTGTATCTGCTGCTCTATTGACTAAAAACTCATTATCTATGCGATAAAAATGATGCCATGCTTCTGCTATATCGGGCCGATAATTACTGTGCATCCCTAGAGGGCCTCTTTCTAAAACAAATAACTTTGTTAACGAATATTTAACATTACTATACAAAGTCAACCAATTCTAGAAACTAACACCAGAGAAAATAAAGCAGCTAAATAAACAGCAGTAATGTTCAGTACGAGTCACCTGCTCGCTATTTTAATAAAGAATAAAAAAATGAACTGCATTATATGATCTGTAAAATACAGTTTTCATATCAGTGCATATTGTAAAGCATGTATGCTGATGCCACATTTCTGTGACATGCTTGTATAAGCCGATGCTACCGGTAATTGAGTAATCAAAAATGGGGTCAGACGTGAGTGACCCCCCCCCCCTAAAATGCAGGAATTTCTAAGACAAAACGTAACAGCCATCATCTGTACAGTAAGCGCTGTACACGTCACACATGTGTGTGACAGCTGATGCGAGCTCGGCACGGTGCCTGTGGATCTAATGAACTGCTGACACGGCTGACACACTGTGGTTTTATACTGCGGGGAGAAAGGTTCACCACCAGGTGCACTTTGCCGTGTGGGGGCTGAGTGACATCCAAGCTGGAGGTCGCCTCAGCTCGTAGCCGCTGCTGTTACATCAATGCAACTGGGGGAGGGGGGGGTCATGTGGTGAACGATGAGACCAGAGTGAAAAGGTTCAAGGCAGAGCGTCTACTGCGTGTCCCTGAGCGAGACAGACGGCAACTTTCAAGAAGAGAGAGAAGACACAGAAATCAAAAGAGTTCAGTTTCGACTGACATGTATATTGAGTATTAACTTCAAACAACTTAGACCATACAGTAGAGCGAACTGCAGTTTTAGAAAACCCACGTTTTATGAGACTTTTAAAATCTTTCTTGCATCTTGTGAGTCAAAATAATAGAAATAAATGATGTTTCTCGGGACATTTAAAGGTAAAATTGAGTCTCTCATTATCAAACACGCCTAAATTTCCCCTGCAAGCCAATACAAGCTAATCTTTCTCAACCACCTTATCTACCCTGAGAAAAATGCTCAAACTTTCATTTTATTTTTGTGCCAAGATTTTCTTCTAAGGTGTTTACGTTGAGCTGACATTTGGACCTTTTCCACCAAAATGAAACAACAACTGAGTCGGATTGACGAGGTTACTGTGGCCATTTATTCGGTTTTTGTGGAAGTAAACCAAATGAACAGGAGCACGTCACTGTCAGGTCTTACATGTGGGTGAAACATCTTTTTACTGTCGTTACAGTCTTTCTAATTTTTTGAAAGATTAAGACTCTCAATTACTTGGTCATTCACTTTTTCCTTAATATATTGTTTTATTGTTACCATAAATTAGGGCTGGGCGCCATGGCCTAAAAATAACATCTAATTTTCTGTTTAAACAGTTTTTTTTTTAAACTACAAATGACAAAGGATTTTTTTCAGATATGTTATTTTTACTTCAAACAAACATGAGTTTCCCTGTTGGGAATAAAGTGCCAACCCTAGCTTTAACCGAATTAAAACTTTTTTTTAAATAAAGGTTTGTTCAAAAAAAGATGAATCCCCCAATTTGGGATTAATAAAGAGTCAGTCTAACTTTCGCCGAACTTCGTTTATAAAAAATAAGAGCCCAGAGCTTAGGGAAAGCTGTAGGCTGCCGTATTTACCCTAGTTGAAGGGAATATCAGATTTTACAATTTTATTATTTTTTTATATTGCCCAAACAGATGAATATATTTTCCAATTTTAAATTGATTTATTTCCAGTCCTACTGGAAATAAGGATTTTTGGACACTTCTGAAAGTGACAGCTGTAGAATCAGTAATTTTGGTATTTATGATATGAAATTTCTACTATGCAGGATTGTTGACAAAATACTTTTTCATTGTATTGAGGAGGTTCTCCCGGTTTTCCTGACGTAATTCTTTCACATCTCATGCATTCTTTCTTTAATCAGATGCCACAGGCCTGTAGTACATGTAGTACAGCCCTACTTTTAAATGTTTTGGTGACATCTCGGCACTGTGGACCGCCGGCTGTCAAATACCAGGTGATTGATTTCCCCATTCCACGCGCTGTCGGCTGCTGCAGTAGAGGGCCAATCACATGTCGCAATAAACCAAAGAATGCTTGCAGTGATTTGCTGTGTGTGCAACCTTGTAAAAACATTTTTTAAGGAGTTTATCAGCCACCGTATCTGATGTTGCTCCTGGGTGTTTTACTTTGTCAGTCTCCTCATCTGTATTTAATGTACGTACGAGGCTAAACCTGTTCAAAGCTTCCCACCACAGAGACATCCACTCTTTGACCCCAGCAGCTCTTGTCTGAGAGTATCTGTGTTTCCTGTCAGGAAGCTGAAATCTGAAGAGGTAAAACTCGTGAAGCTCGTCGTCTGTGTGTAAGCGAGCTCAGTCTCATCTGTTTTATCCATGTGGCCTGTCTGATGATATGTTCTCTCATCTGCTTCTGCATCACCTCATCCTGGTCCGGCTTGTTGGTGTCGCTGAGTCACCGCCACCTGCGCTGCCGTTCAGCAACATTTCACACACACATGAGAGCGTGTACGAGTACGTATTTGCAAGGTGTGTGTCTTCTGTCTATGGCAATGTGTGCTCGAGCAGTTTGTGGGTTAGAAGAGGCCACTTCAGCCCCTCTTTGGCTCCTCAGGGTCTCATGTCAGCTCATCATATTCTGCTATCTTAATTCCCCGTCGCCTCAGCCCACAACCACCCGCTCCCCTCCCACCGCCTGGATACTCTTACACTGAATCTGGCTCCTCATCCAAGATGAGGCTTGGAGTAAGGTGGTGGTGGTGGTGGGGGGGTGTGCCTCCTATTTCTCCCATGTGAAGAGCTCACTCTGTGGGATATAGGTCCTGACGCAAAGCCTCCACTGCTGGAGCTCCAGACCGTGTCATCTTCTTCTTCTATTTCAATTGCATCATTTATATTGTGCTTGGCAAAGGAGGTCTACTAATGGTCTGAACGTTCAGAGAAACTCAGCCAGACAACCTACTTATTATCTAATTTTTTTGTATTTAGTCTTAAGTTTATTTTAGATCTTTTTATCGTCAAAAAGTCTCTCAGCTCTTTCCGACGTCGGCATGCTGCCTGTGGCACTCAGTCACAAGCTTTGGTCCCGCAGATGGTTGCAGTCATTCAGTAGGTCACAATCCTATTTCTGAGAATAGCAAAACTATATATATTGGAGTCACACCTTCTGCTTGTTTATTTTACTAAATTTTAATTAAACATTAATAGATAACGTTGGTTGGGAAGTATTTGCAGCCGCAGATTAAAACACTTTTGGTGCATCACTTAGTATTCAGCAAGGCAGGACAGCGTATGTGGGATTAACTCAAAATATAATAATAATGATAGTGTTAAAATTAGATACCTAAAGAGGAATAATTCTGTGAAAGTTTTTATGGACTACTTGCATAAATAGAAAATACAGTCCTGTCATACGACTGATCTGACCTGATTAAACACACGAGAATCAAAATGCAGAGAGACTAATTTTATTCCGTGCTGTCACTTCTGTCATGTTACACATCAAACCTGCAGGAAACAAAAACATTATGTGACACTTTGATCCGTTCAAAAGTTAGAGAACGACGCCTTCACAAACACCCAGAATGCATTGGGGTTAGGCAGCGAGGTCTGCTGTATCTGCTCAGTCGCATAGACATGATGACCGCTTGTCTCAAGGGAGTAAGGTTCAAGGAAGTCCTCCCCAAAAAAAGTCACTGCAAACACATCAGACGCGCTCTCCTCCCCGTCTGCTTCTCCTGTCACCTGCTTTAACAGCTTCCTGTGAGAATAAGAGCAGAACTCTCCTAATGACATGCATATATTGTGCAATAAAAAGACTATTTTGAAGTGCTGGGATTCACTTTAAAGGAGGCAGCTGACAGCTAAATGCTTTTGTTATCAGATTCTTTTGAACCAAACCTGCCGCCCTCTGTGACAGCTTGCTCAATTTCGTGAGTTGTGGCGAAGTGAAGTACTCCACTACTATTTTAACGCTTGTGTTTGCCTGCTGTGTGTGTGCTTAATGTCTGCAGGTGTGTGTGTGTGTGTGTGTGTGTGTGTTTGAGCAAGGGAGACCTCTGCCATTGTTGGGCTTTTACATCCTGACAACTGGGAGCCTGATGGGTTAAAAATAACCCAGCGCTTTCCATTTTTGTCATCTTTTGGAACCGCTTCTCCCGTCTGTTTTGATTTTGCGTGCGTCCCCCCGGAATGCTCGGGGTCACCGACGGCCACTTCCTGTCACATGGCTCCTCATTGTAGTGAGCCTAAACGTACTCAAACATACCCAAAAGCAGAACACCACTGAAGGAAACGCTTGTGCTGTCATTTTTTTTTGTATTGCACACTAGGTGGCCCAGCTTAAACACTGTCAGTGAATGACAGATTTTTTTTTTTTTTTGTTGGTTTTATCTTAGAATTATCTTTTTTCTCTTTGAGCTTCAGAAGTTTTAAATTTCCTGATGGGTTCTCACACACGCAGAACAGAATTAGGCCAGCAGTATAGAAAGAACTGACAATAAAAAAAACAAAAAAACAAAGTTGTTTGTGAAAGTACGCTGTTATCAGTTGTGATGTCTCCGAAAACAAACACTTAAAGTCAAACAGGGATTTACAAAAGGATGTGCGGCCATCTGTGTGTGTGTGTTTGTGTGTGTATGTAAAGCACAAGTAAAGTCTTTGAGTTTTGTGCCTGTTTAAATAACCAAGCAGCCAAATAGATGCATGCTATGCAAACAGCAGGCTATGTAAACTGCACTGGCGAGCTAAGCAAATGCATTATGCAACTTGTTCTCCAGCGTCAGATGCTTTTTGACCGCAGACAGACGGACACTGATGAATTAAGGCTGATCCAAAAGAGCATCATCTTTTTTTTAATGGTTTTTTGTGGTTGTTTTGTTTTGTTTTGGGCTGCACAGTTTTGACAAGTATGTAATTACAATTATTTGGACTGACAGCAATTGTTATGGTATGTCAGATATTAGAGGGAGTTGTTTTTAAATCCTCATTTTTATTTTCTTTGAAAAACAATATTCATATCCCAGTATTCAAATTCAACCAAGGATATTTCCCTCAGGACAAATCTGCAGCAACACAGTATTTCTTCTTTAACATAATTGTGATTTCGTTTAAATTTTGATTAATTGTGCGGCCCTAGTTTTGCTCCTACTCGTTAGTGCACAGTTTTTAAAGAAATTACAGTGTGTGTGCCTTTTTATTAGAGCTTTACCGACTAATCAAGTAATCCATTAATCGTCAACTATTTTGATCATCGTTTCAGGCATTCATCAAATAAAAATAAATAAACAGAACTGCCGGTTTAGTGTCTTAATTGTGAGTATCAGCTGTTTTCTGTGTCATGTTTGATGATAAATGAGTCTCTGTGTTTTGGGCTGTTGCTTGGACAAAAGAAG
>JAQLOL010000016.1:12915938-12930058 GCA_029783665.1 Naso thynnoides | reverse complement strand
AGTATCAGCTGTTTTCTGTGTCATGTTTGATGATAAATGAGTCTCTGTGTTTTGGGCTGTTGCTTGGACAAAAGAAGCTATTTAAAGATGTCACATTTGGCTCGGGGAAATCAAGATGAGCATTTTTAGCATTTTTACACATTTCACAGAATAAAAGAATCAGTTAATCATAAAAATAATTGGCAGATTAATCGATAATGAAAATAATCATAGTTGTAAAGGCCTTGATTGGAGCACCATATGTCAAGCAATACCAGGAAGAAGCTGATGATTTATTTTTTCTTAATTGCAGCAGCTTCGTCCAAACACAAGTAAAACATTTTGTTCACTGCCATCGTGTTAACAGGTGGAGATTTTAAAGGCCCTTACTGCGGCCAACCTGCTGTATCTGCTTACACAAAAACAAATGATGACTGTGTTATCTGACCTCATACTGTATCGCCGCGAGGGTCGGTCCAGTCGCAGCCCTTTGCCAGCGCTGGTTTCTTCATTCAACACAGACATCCTCCCCCATGTCCTGTCAGCCAAACTTAGCCCGGGCAAACGTCCAGTCAAATGTCTCCTTTTGCATCTTTCCTGCACTGCCAAGTGGCAACTCTATAACTAACGTGTCAAGTCTTGTTTCAGTAAACAGATCCTGCATCAAAAACTCGCCGAAAATGGCACATGGTTGCCTATACAGTACATATTGTTGGATACTCTTAATTTACATGCATCCAAAATGGTTACTTGCAACTTTTTTGCAGTTTTTTAAACTATAAAAGGAATAAAATGCACCCAATAGCTTTTTTTTTGCAGAATTAGATGGGTAGATTGATGTATCGTTGTGTTTTTTGTGCATTCAGTGTTGAGCTAGAACCAGCAGACTCTTGGCTTAGCATAGCTTAGCTTAGCATAAAGACAGGGTTGAACAGCTGGCTCTGTCCAAAGGTTAAAAAAAGACCAACAGCTTTGATTTTTACTGTTCACCTTTTGCTGGGGTTAAACTGGTGAGATATAATGAAATAGAGAGTTTTAAAAGTGCTTGTGGTCATGGCTCCAGGGTAGCTCAGTGGGCGCCCCATGTAAAGAGGTTGCGTCCATGCTGCAGTGGCCCCGGGTCCGATTCCGACTCTGGCCATTTGCTGCATGTCATTCTCCTTTTCTCTCTCTCTCCCATTTCCTGTCCAAATCAGGAATTCAGATATTCTATCAATAAAAGCTTAAAAAGCCCCCCCCAACACACACACACACACACACACACACACACACACACACACAAGCGCTTGTGGTTGTTTTCTAAGTATGTGCTAGCTGTTTCCTCATTTCAAGTGGTAATGCTAAGCTAAGCTAAGCACTGTACAGACATTAAAGTGGCATTGATCTCGGCAACAAAGCTGAAAAGTGCATTTCCTCAAAAACTTTTGAACTTAAACTTTAATAGCCTGGAATTATTTGTATATTTCTTTCTTAGATCCTTCAAAAAATGTCTCAAGAAAAATAAAGAACTTTAGTTTGTATTTACTTGCATTCCGTAGCCATATGTTGTTGTTATTCACCAACAAGAGATATTTTTTATAACACTATTTTCTTGATTGCAGATTCAGAGTTTTCTGGTGATTTCATCACCCAGATAACTCCGCTCATATACTCACAGTAACCGAAAGCCGTCCGCTGGTTGCTTGGGTGTTGTTGTGTCTCCCTCAGCTGCCGTGTGGTTTTCTGTTTGTTCTGAATCTGTTGCCAAACAGGGCGCATCATTATTTGTTGGTCTTGGCCGAGGCCTTGGCATGACTTGGACTGACATTAAACAGAAGGTTATAAGTTTAACAAAAAGGTTTATGTCATTTTGCATCCAGTTTATGTAGTGGTTGTGGCTTGAATCTTATTAAAATGTGGTTCTGAGCTTGTATTTATCTGTGTATGTTTGTTTCAGCGGTTGTGTGAGTGTGTTTTGTGGCTCCGCTGAGACAGTTTGACACCGAGCCAGCTCAAACTGTCTGTCGCTTGGAAGGCTGGAAGTAATGGGTTCATTTCCCCAGTGGGACGGGAGGGGGACTGAATAAAAACAAGCGGGGGAAGCCTTTGGGACGCTGCGAGAATGACAGCAGCACACGAGAGAGCCCAGCGGGAACAGTGAGTGCCTTGAAACTTGTTTCATAAGTTGTCCTCACCCAAACCACACAAGGAAGTGGTATGCATTTTAATAAATGCCTGGAGGGCAGGTGTGGTCATCCCCTCGGAGGCGGGCGGGGCCGCTTTTGCACAAATCGCCCGTGAGGGGTGCACACATTCGGAGAATGAGTTCTCCTCTAGGCTCCAAGGCAAACAAAAAATGAAGTGCGGGACGCTGACATGTTGATGTTCTTGCTGCTGAGCCGCAGCCAGTTGCTGTATCATCTCAAGCACGCATCCTCTCCTTACAAACATGCAAAACCAGAAGTTTCTGTCTGCTGCTGCAGTTTTGGTACCTGTCATCAAATCATTATATAAGCTGTAGCTCAAACTGGGTGAGCCTTTCAAGACACCTGGCATGTTACTGAATGCACTTAAAAATCAATCTCTGAATAAAAGCCAACAGAGCTGATTTTCATTATTTACTGATTGATGGTTTGGTCTGCAAAACGCCAGAAAACAGAGACCAAGGCTAACATCCAACCATTTTATAATTATGCTCCGAAACTTTCCAACACAACCTCATTACTACAATAAATGTGTCACTTTTTTGTTCTCTGTGACTCTGCTTGTTTGGAATGTCATCCAAAGTTTGCTGCAGGTTTCATCTCCCATAAGCAGAGAATGTAGTTTTTTAGTGAATCACTTGGCAGCGATTTCTTGGAAAATAATGCAGTTTAAATTAAAATCTGTGCCAGTTAGGCTCATTTTAGGTTGGCTGATGCAAACTCTGCAGATGCAACCATTGGACTGGATTGAATAATCTTTATTTCAAACATAAAAAAAGAATAAAATATAAAAGGAAAAAGGAAAAAGAAAATTCTGAATAGAGAAAGCTTAGATACAGTTAGCTACTGTTTCACTGTGGCACATTAATAAACCATTCTTGTCTGAAATGGAGTAGGAAGAAGCAAAGCTTATCTAACCCTACCCCTGTTTTATGTTACTCAATCAATTAGTGTAAAATTACAAAAATACAAAATGAAAATAGGTTCAATTTTAGTTATTTGATGTTAGCAAAAATTAGAAAAACATGCCAGTAAGGCCTTCACTTTCAGCAACTACTGCACTCCCATTCCTGGTTTCTATACCTCCTGAAAATATAAATTAAAAAAAAAAATTAAACTCTTTGATATTTTCACTCTTGCTTTGTACATTATTTGTGCAGTTTTAAATTCCATCAGATCCCTGAACTTGAATGCATGTGAAAATAAAAATAGTTTTTTAGTGTGTTGCAGATACCCTACATTGTTTATTATCCTTATGGCTCTTTGTTGAAGTGTGCACAATGGTTGCAGGTTGGTTTTGTAGATGCCGCCTCATACTTCTACACAATAATTCAAATAAGGCAACACAAGGGAGCAACAGAGCGTATGCAATGCTTTGTCATTCAAAATGTACCTGGTTTTTCCTCACACTCCAATTTTCTGTGCCAGTTTTGCTCTCACGTGTTTTATTTTGGGTCTCCCGCAGATCTTATGGGCAAAAATCACATTTAGGAATTTAGTCACACACAAACACATTCACTGCTGCAACTAAATGTGCCACGAAAACACCGAAGTGTGCTGATCACGGATCTGTGTGCTCCTGACACGTGATCATTGTGTAAACTTCTTCCAACTGCGTATGAACTTCATCTTGAACCTTTTTTGTGTGTGTGTTCTTTTTGTGTCCCCTGCAGACCCCTGTCTCATAGTGATGCCACCATGCATGGGCGACGCCGACCGCTTCAGTCTGGAGGCACTGCGGCACATCCACAAACAGCTAGACGACGATAACGACGGGGGAATAGAGGTCAACGAGAGTGTGGAGGTGAGTTTTGTTAATGTGTTTTTACGATTTGGGGTGTAAAAGTGACACTGAGGCTCAGTATGTTTCCAAAGTTGATTGGTTCTCATACTGTGGATATTTGAACACAATCAGTGGCTTTCTTATGTGACCATCTAAGCAAAAATCCAGAGATTTTAGATCACTTTTTTAACTAAACCAAACCTCTTGCTACGGGATGCAGGTGGCGACTAAATTCCCTGACGGTTAAACATAAACTTCAACTGTGACGAGTCGATCAGTCTGTAAGCAGGAAAACACTCAGAAAACCATCTAAATTAAGCACAATTTATTCTATAAGGTGAAAACATTTAAAGTGCAAATTTTGTATTTTGGAGCCATTTAGCCGAAACCTTCTTTAAGACGATTAACGTTACCAAGCTGTACATTGAAATGCTGTTGTAATGTACAGCACATTGCGCCAAGATTGCGTTCATCAGAAAACATGACAACTGATATAATAAAAGTTAGCAAATAGAATTTAAAACAAAGTACATTTCTGCTGAAATATGAGACATTTTCAGGAATTAATTACGAACAGTTAGTGCACAGTACACAAAGACACCAGATACTGTTGGCATCATGTATCCAGGCTTAATATATTGCTTTAACTAGTGGAGGCCTTTGCCTTCAGCAGCACATAGTGGCGGCAGATTACGGGCAGTCATTTCAGTGATGAGTTGCGTTATCTTCTCTGACCGGTCGGCATCACGGTGTTTGTGGGTTGGAGTGGCAAATGTAATGACATTACTCGTCTGCCGGGTTTTGCTAGTAGGAGCTCGCTTTCCTTGTCGGTTTACGTCTAGATGCCTTGGCTGAATGTGGTTCCTCATCGCTCCAGTCCAGTGCTGATATGGGAGCTTTTGCATACAGAGATGATAAATGACCTTGTTTTTACTTTCTTCATGAAAACGCTGCCAAACAGAGCAGATTTTCCTTGGACCCACCATCTCTCTTTCTTCCACTTAAGTTTCACTTTTCTACCTGCTGGAGTGTGCAGGAGGGAGGAGGAGCAATCGCCTGCAGTGGAGGCTGGCTGCGTAACATTGAAACGCAGCAGTTAACCGGCGTTCTACATTTTTAATTGAATAATTATTAACCAACTACTATTTCTGTTGCCATCTAGCGAGGGAGTGGGTGTTTAAACGTGGAAACCGACTAATCGCCTGCATCCCTACCTCTTGCCTGTCACCTCTGAAGTGGGTCGCCACTTAAAAGTAAATATTTAGTTTATAAAGCTAACAGCTTGCAGCAGTGTTTAGGCTTTCCATCTATCCTAATAGTCAAATAATTAATAATTTTAAGCAGTTAATCACAAGAAGAGAGCCCCTTTGGCGTCTGCGTTTTTCATACAGTAAAGTACTTGGTGGCACTTTTACAAACATTTTACTATCATTTGAAGCAAGGAAGTTGTTGTTTTTTTGGGGTTTTTTGGTAGTTTTATTTGTACTTCATTTCTATACATACATGCACAGATATAGACACACACAAACATACTCGTAACCATCCTGCCCTTTGACCTGCAAAACTAATATGTGAAAATGGCCTTTTTATGAGAGCATGTGGCTTTTTATTTTAACAGTTAAGTTACTCTAAGATGTTTGAATGTGATGCATTGTTAGTGTGTGTGTGTGTGTGTGTGTGTTTGTGTGTGCGTGCATGTGTGTGTGGTCTGGATACAGAAGGAACAGGTTTCTGTGAGTCACCGGAGGGACAGAAGTGACACCTGAGAGCACTCTGACCCACTGTGGCCTTTACATCTCTTGGTAATCAACAAGCTCTTATGTTCAAAAGAAACCACTGGGGACCATATCACAGTGTGTGTGTGTGGGTGTGCGTGCGTGCTTGTACTTGCTACATAGTGAAGACTTAAGTTTTCAACCACAGAGTGAGGCCTTTTTCGGAAAGCGGGGTACATGTTAACCAGTCCTCACAATTTTAAAAGTCTGTTTTAAGGTTCTGACCTAGTTTTAAGGGTCAGGTATTTAGTTGTGGTGGTTAGGGTTTGAGAAAGGGTTTCGGGAATTCAGTATGTCAGTGATGGTCTTCACAGTATGTGTGTGTGTTGGCAGGAATCATTTTTAACTGGCTGAGAAGTGCTGGTGTGAGAAACAGTTATACCCTGCCGCCCTGCGCTGGCCCCTCAGTAAAGAGCTGGACGCTGTATGTCCTGTCTGAAGACCCCTGAAGGCTGCAGTGTTAGAACTGGACCACAGCCCACATCAAGGCGATGTGTGTCTGTGCATGCATCACTGACGCCTGTATGTGCTGAACTGCATCGGAGTGTGTTGTGCATTGCCCCCTGCCCTGTTTTTACCCTTTGTCTTTATAAGGACAGCGAGTCGTGTCTGTTTCTATCCCGCAGAAAGCTCCAGTTGTTTTTGGCCGCTGCTCGTTACTGAGGATTTCCAAGCTTCTTCTCTGGGCTCTAGCGGGTGGAGCAGGGTTTCATAACGTGATGGATGCTCCTTTCACCAAATTAGTGGCTGTCGATCAGTTAGTTTTATGAAAGACAGAGGTTGTCATATGACCAGGAGCACAGGAATAAAATGTGGATTTTTACTGTCAGGATAACTGGTATTATGTGAAAAAACTTATGTTCATTGCTGCAGGGAAAACAGTTGACATCTCAAACTCATGCAGATTAAGAACACAGCATTAAGTCAGTTGTATGAAAATGAACAAATAAACCATGCAGCCATTTTAAAAGCTTGAAAAAGGCTCAAACTCAGAGAGTTAATGTAACTTTTGGTCACGTGTCTCTTCATAAATGCCAACCAGCAACCATGTTCAAGGCATTAAGGTATAAAAGTATGGTGAACCAACCATAAGGCTTTAAATTACTTTAGAAATATAAAAAATATATCAAAAATTACAGGTACAAGTGCAAGTGTTTATCTAACTGAACTAAACTAACTAAATCCAAACTCGACCCGAACCCCTCTGACACGTTTTTCCTCTACATTTTTGTCCAGACCCGGCTGCCCTGTCGGGCTCAGCAGAGGTCGGGTATCTACACACGAGTCTGAACCCCAACGCAAATATCCAAGCGTTCAGAGTTAATTAAAGAAAAGTCATGTGTTACTTGTTTTAATATGCACCAAGTCAACTGATGAAGCAATGCTCTGACCACGAGTATCAGATGAACGTTAAAAATACAGCAAGGAAAGCAGACAGATGATCAGCGCTCTTGGACTTTCAAACATGCAGCATGGGATTATGAGACTTGCTGCATGTTTTACTTGAAAACACACATTAATAAATTACTGATTTATTTCAATTTTATTTAGTTTCAGCTATTTCTTTGTTTTCAGTTTGTGTTTAACAGTAGGAAGACAGCAGCGTTTTAAAGAAACACCAGTGCTAATGCTGAATAAATACAAGATTTTCTCAAAGCCAGTGAGTTAAACAATTGTGAACTTAATCAAAATAATTGTAATTTTTTATTTTTGCCACAGTTAAGCAGCCACATTCTCCTGTCCACATGCTAAATTGTCCTTGATCAAGACACTAAATCCCAAAAAGCTCCCTATATGTTTGCTCATTGGGATGAATAATATCATTTTGGACATAATTAATGATCTGTTTCAGTACATTGTCAGTTGCTTCCGGGCAGCGATGAGTTGAAAGGAATGACGCCGTTATGAGGGAGGGTGACGAGTGAGGGGTCGCCCCTTTGCCACCTGGCTGAAACCTTACACTCAGCCAACAAAGATCCTGCCTCTTTTCCCTCTCTTATTACCCCCTGACACACACACAGACACACACACACATGCACATACGCCTTTAGCCCAAAATTTGAGAGGATGACTAAGACGATAGAATGCTTGTATCTGTAATGTTATAGCTGTGGTAGTGATATCCAGTTTTTCATGACATGCATTTCAGAGATTCTTCTGCTGCTGGTAAAGGGACACGAGTGGTGATACGTGGTGGCACTGACACTGGTGGCTTTTGCCTAATGTTAGGGGAATGATTAATGAGTGTTTTGCACAAGATCTGAAGAAATTGGCTTCCTTTTAGATGTTTTTGAAGATGTTTCCTTTTCAAATCCAGTAAATCTTTGGAATTGGAATGGACAGTACACATTGGGTTTTTAAAGCCAAAATGCAGTTCCAGAAAGTTAGGTCACTGTGTAAAACATAAATAAAAAGGAATGCAATCATTTGAAAACAATCTTTTGAGTACTACTGATCATTTTATTAAATGTTCTTGAACAAATGTTGTAATATCTTTTATAGTGTCGTATGTTTTGCAGAGATTAAGATCCCTGTATCCTTGCTTGAGATCAGTGCGTTGCTAGCAATAAGTTTCTCCTTGCTAGCATGTGTTGCTAGCAACACCTTCAAAGAAAGCAAAGAAACTGATGAAGCTAATGATTTAAAACTGGGGCCCAACCGATATCTGTTTGTCGATATTATCGACCGGTATCAGCCTGTTGCAGATAACTCAGTATCAGTGTTTATGTTGGCTGATATCAGCCAATATTAAAACTATGGCCCGACCGATATATTGGTTTGCTGATATTATCGGCCAATACTGCCCTATTGCAGTTATACTGCTATCAGCATACGTTATCCAATAAGTGTTGATATCAAAGCTGTTATTTAAAGCTGGAAAAATGCTTAGGCTAGTGATTTAAAATGGCGTAATCATGTAGTTTGTCCAGCAGAGGACAGTCCATTATTTAGTTGCTAATAAGTAAAGTGTTTACTGGTCAGAGCACTGATGTTTGGAATAAAGTTTGTTGGATTTCCTGCCTCCGTAATGCATCTTTGTTACACATATTTGATAAGCACATTCAAAATATTAGTTATAGAATATCGGCCGATATATCTGATATTGGAATTTTCTTACTTCCTAATATGGGTATTGGCATCGGCCCCAAAAATCTCATTTAGGTTGGGCCATAATTAAAACTGTTTTTTAAGGCAAGAACAAAATGTTATCACTGGTGTCACTATTAATTTAAAATTATGTGGTTATGTAGTTTGTCCAGCTAAGGGAGGTTCGTTACTTAATAACTAAAAAATGTAAGATTTCCTCCCTAAAATATATTTGTCACAAGTATTTGATAACAACATAAAGAAACTTATTGGATATTGTAATTTTAAAAATCCCATATCCCTAAAACATTTAATACATTGTCTTTTTGTTCTGTTTTCAGCTGATTGTCTTTTACAGTTTTTTTGTTTCACACAGCATACTCTAGTGAATATGACTGTTGAAAACAACAATTCATTGAATAATCCTGAAATTAAACACCAAAACGATAGGGTTTGTATCATAAAAGTCATAGATAATAATTCACCACATGATGCAAAGTCTTTGTACCTAACTTTTTGATTCAAGGCAATGTTAGACTGGCCTTGTATTAACGGAGCTGCAGCAAAGATAAAAGCCCAACATTTTCAGTTTGTCTTTGTTCAGACAGTCGTCAGATGGACATGTTACCTCGCTGGTAGTGACCTTGCAAGCATCTTCACCTTACTAAGGAATTTCATCTAACCCTAACCCCATGGGGATGCTGTTTAAAAACTGACGGCCTCTGTAGGGACTGGGAAATAGGCTAGTTTTTACTGAGCAATGACACCATTGGTTTGGCAATCCAGCACAAAGCATCAGGCACACACTAAATTTCTAAGAGAAACTTTCTAGTTTATCATATCCATTTTCAAACAATGCCTGAGCCAGACATGGGTATGGAGCACAAGTATCACAGTCCTTCGTCAAAGTCTGAACTGTTTGCTTACTTAATAGACAGTGATCTTATCAGTTACTTGTGGACTACCTGGCAGTGCTGAAACGTAACCTGTACAATTCTCAGTAGCTTAACAACAATCAGTGTTTCCAAGTTACAGGGATATGAACCCTCACAGACATTATAGCTCATGTTTCAGAGATTATATCATCACACACACACAGAGGATTTAAAGGTTGCTGAGTCACGACAGAAAAGCGATCCTTGACACTAAATAGGCCTCTGCACCCATTACTGTGTACTCACACATATATGTACTCACACATATTGACACTTTGTGGAGAGTGGTGAGGCGAGGAGGACAAATAAGGAAGTGGGGAGGCCAACATGTATCTGTTTCCTTTGCGAGTGCATATTCACCAACCCGTAACGTCACACAGTTATCAGTCAGATGTTGAACAAAAAAGTCCTCAGCTGCTTTTGAAGTTGATGTTTGGAGCGGAGAGTCTCTGCAGAACACAAATGGCTCTCTAGTGAAGCAGGCAGCTGGGTTTGTGTCAGAATCAGTCGGTGTGATGAGGGTAAAAAGTCAATTTTGGTAGTTTTTTAGATGCTGTCTCCATCATGAGCGTTTTATAATCTGTACCCAAAATCCCAGAAAGTATTCAAAGTAATCACTTATTTAATAGTCTTGCCAAAGCATCTGTAATTTCAGTAATGGGGAAGAATTTTATGAGGAGTCAAATCCATCTGTATTGCTGTGAAATACAATCCTGTGTCTGATTACTCTGAGAGTCTGAGCGTCGTCAGGGTCTTTAAAGTGGGTCTGTTGCTGAGCGCGGTCGCTGTGGACGGCAGGTGCATTCCGTCTCTTTGGGTTGCCGGTCTGTACACGTTCAAAGAGAATCTCGGCTGGATTGCATTGTATCACTTTGAAATCGTAAGAACCCCAACTCAGGTCACAGCAGGGGGCGATGGTGCTGATCCCATGTGAACTTCATTAGCATGCTTAGCAACTTGCTGGAAAAATTAGGCATGCATTTGAGTTCTACATCAGTGAAAACAGACTGTATATAAGACTGTGCTGTGTTTAGATGGATATGAACACAAGAAACTTGAGGAGACTCATGATGCGTCTAAGTCGTATCTATAGAAAGGAAGAGCCTCAGAGGGTTTGTTGACTTGTCTGGCAATGTTCTAGAGGGAACATTTAAGAGAGAAGTTTTATTTATGACTTATAGGATGTGTAGACCTTGTGCATCAAATGCTTGACTCAAAACATATCGTCTTTTAAACTTATTGACATCCATCAATTTTCTAAAATAAGGTGTTGAAGCGAGTGTGAACTCTTATGAATCTGAATATTTCTTAAGAATATGGAGCCTTAGTAGTAGAAACGTCTTGGATTTTTGAAATTGGTCTAGTAATGCCTCCAAAAACAGTGTAAATACGATTTCATAATCCCATTTGCTCAAACTGGACGAGAAAACTTACCCACAATGCACTGGGATTGCAGTGTCCCAGGGCCACTCCCAAGCCACTCCTATTGGGCAGGGCTTGACCAGTCAGAGTGGTCCCTGTGCTCACAGCCTGCTAAAGAGAAACTGTATATCTACCACTGAACACACAGAAGTTGTTTAATGCTAACTTCAACATTACAAGTATTTCAGTTTGTATTCTCCATGGTCACTGTTCCACATTTTGAATCGCAGTGCCGTGATATTGCATTGTTCCCGGGTGCGAAAGACATTTTAAGGAAGGACAGACCGGAAATGTACCGACTTTCATGCACTGTCTCTCTAAATGCGGAAGTACCGAGTTGAAGTCTTGCAAGCAGATAGGGCTGGCCACATTTGCGTCGAAGTACGGGTGGATTTCCAAAGATCAACCCAGGAAGAGAGACGAAGGAGGGATTTTTGATTTTTTTTCATCTTATATGTTTCTAGTTCATGGTAGATCGACCTCCAATAGGGTCTGTCATCCAAAAACATTCACTTAAAGTTTAAGCTCTCTTCCTACGATGAGAGGATTGATATCACTCAAATGTAAACCTAAAGCTTGAGGGGATTAGCTTAGCATAAAGACTACGTGCAGGGAAAAGCAAATTAGCTCCATTCAAATAACTCTGAAGCCTAAAAGTACAGTATTTAACAAGTAATATAAGGTCATATGGACAGCTTCAAAGCATCACCACAGAGAGACACCATGTGGTATCAGCTTTGCCATCTTAGACGGCGGTTAACAAAATAAATAGTTTTGGACTGAAAAAAGTTTTAATTAATTTCACAATCGTACTTTTTGTTTCACCCTCCAGACCAGAGGTCCAGAGGTGGGTTGGTCAGATACAGGGATTACACTTCCCATGTATCTGTGTGTTTTTAACCAATCACATCGCATTAAGCTGGTCAGGTAAGATATGTTAAAGTTGTTGGCCAGTTGTTGGCAGTGTAACTTTGTAATAACTCACCATAGGAGCTGCTGGAATTTGTTTACTTCCTGTTGCTGCTGAGTGTATTTTAACCGTAACCAGAGCCAAAAATACAAGAAATTCAGTCATAGCTTGACTTCTTAAATTATGCTACGAACACTAGAATTCACCTCCGTAAACTGTGGTCACAATAGACTTGCTTTGGGTGCACTGGGGAATTTTTAATCAGAATTTGGTGGTCGCTTTTGAGAAATCCATTGACTTGTGCTAGTATTAGCGTAATCTAAATCACTTTCACAGACTTTTCGTATTGCCGTTAACACAGGCGGTGTTGTGTCAAATTCTGTTTCCCTGTCATAATTCGGTGGGTTTAGGGGGGAACTGAATTCAACACAACCTTGTTTGGAGAAAAGCAATACTTTTATTTTTCAAATTTCTAAAAAAAACTATGTATGTATTTATTTATTTTTTGATTATTTGTCTTCATATAAATGTCTCCAATATATCCTTTAGGAAATGTAATTTGTTAGGGAGATTTTTTATTTTCTACTTGATTTAATAGAGAGAATGTAATAAACCACCACATACAGTATCAACAGTACAATCTTAAATTACACACTGGGAGAGAGGACTTTATTTAATATCAACCAGCCAGACTATCATGTCACAAAGAACAGACCTCTGCTGTCATTTGGGTAACTTGTTAAAACACAGAGTTCACGCCACAAAGTCCTGGACACTTGCAGTTTAAAATGTGCAACAACAGAGCGCTTTGTCATGCAGAGACACCCACTGTGATGTGGAGCAGAATTACAGGCATCACTGAACTCCTTCTGAAATCTCACAAGCACGAGAAAAGTTTTATCAAGCAAGTGACGTCCGTCTGTCATGCATGATGAATCAGTTGCTCACACGTTTGATAAATGATCTCCAAGTACAGCAAACTGTTTGTCCCAAACTTATATAAGAGGTTAATGAAAGTTAATCAATCTTATAATCCTCTTCCTGCAGTTTCACATTTCCAACAGGTTTGATGAACGGTCAGATATGCAGTTTAGCGGGAAAAAAAATCATTTCAGGGTTATGATGATAGATACGTATGGATGTAATAACTTTCAGTAAATTAGATGAGCAGATGCAGACAGATTGGCTGATACAGTAGATATCAGGGGTAAACAGAGTCACAGCCGACTGGTGGAGAGAGCAGAGGCTCATGGGAAGAGTCTCGAACTCGAGCCAGCTTCCACCCAATCTGGAATCTAATAGGAACAAATGCGTCTTTGTGTGCTCCCGCCTGTGTCTGACGATGTGTCACAGCCTGTCTGTGCGAGGCCTCTGTCTGTCTGTGTGTTAAGAGCATGTAGACATTTTGTTGTCTTTTCAAGCAGAGTCCAAGATCTCTGTCCCATCAGAAGAACTTTTTCAATTTTTCCTCCTCTTTGGCATTTCAGTAGGTAGTAATTATCACATCTGTCACTCTAATTGAATCACAAAGGCTGCACGGTGCACAGAGGCTTATCTTTATACATGCGGCTCACCAAATGTTTTATAGGAGTCGATAAAGCACCACAAAGCTGCCTTTGATCACATGCAAAGCGGCTGTGCCACTCTGACCACAAGTACAGGTTTAATAATATGATGGCAGCACTTGGACCAAATACATTTACTTTAGGTACTTAAATTAAGCAGCTTTTTGTAGTTTTTCAAGACTGAAATCTTTCTTTAACAGGTACAAATAGTTTACTTGGATCAGCTACATTGGCTGACTTAAAGCGAAGTACTTTGCTCCAGTACAATTCTGAGACTTTTCCATTTTATGCTTCTGTATATGCTAGGGCTGAAACAATTCCTGGAGTAAATTAAGTAACTTGATTATGAAAATGCCTCGAGGCAAATAAATTGCTTCGAGGCTTTGTTAAATCCAGTTACTATTAATAGCCCTGTAAATCGCACAGGTGTATTGTCCTGTACAGAACCGTTGAGGTCCGGTGTAGCGCTGTATCACGCTTA
>JAQLOL010000016.1:12895571-12908532 GCA_029783665.1 Naso thynnoides | reverse complement strand
CACCTTTACATTTATCGCCTTGTAATATTCATGCTTGTGAGACTGTTTGGCACTTTAAAGGTGGAAATGTTCTGACTTTTTATGACAAAATCTCTCATAACACATACAGAAGACTCCACATGAACATGTTATTAGGGTTAAAAACCAAATTTTTAATGAACTGACTTTCTGATCGTGTCAAATTCAGGGAATTCAGCAAGATCAAACCCTGAAGCACTGAAGGAGAGAGTTAACCATGACATACACTCAAAGACGTATTTGCTTAGCTTTAAGTGTGATCTCCAACTTTCTCTGCAGAAAATGGTGTAAAAATAAACAGACACTTGAACGTTTAAGGACTAATTTTTCAGAGAAACACATTTGGGATACCGAGTGGTTTTAACCATCATTCGCTGCCCTTTTTGGCTATTTTTAGGCAGCTGCAGGGTGCCTGCTTTTTTATTTTCATTTTGCTCACACAACCTTTCCCTGTAAATGACACCATGTAATTCCATTCAATCATATTATTGCAATCTGTCGTTCTCTTTCTGCACTTGAAAATTGTTTATGACTCTGATGCATCCTCAGCGTTTGAAATAAACACTCACGAAGCAGGAAATAAACAACCGACTGCACCTTTTGGTTTAGTTCTGTGTTTTCAGATACGTGATGGATGGAGGGATGAATATTTTAAGGACATTTCACGGAAGTAGATGACTACAATACTTCTTTTATCACTGTGGGAATTAATCTTGATCAAAGCATCAGTTAATGGTTTACAGTAATGACCATCTTTACTCTTTCATTTTTCCTCATTCAGTCCACAACTGGACCTTGGAGGACACGGTGCAGTGGCTGAAGGAGTCGGTGGAGCTGCCGCAGTACGAGAAGAACTTCCGGGATTTCCGGGTCACAGGGAACACCTTACCTCGGTTAGTATGGCTCACTTTAAATGACATCGTGGCTCACAGGGGCAGTGCTACAACACATACTAACAGAAAGTGTGTGTGTGTGTGTGTGTGTGTTTGCCTCTAATTTAGATGTTTTGTTTTGCCGCTTGTGGGTAGTGAAGTGTGCTCATGAACAGTAACACTGTTGTGGTCTTAGTAACAATTCCCAAAGGCACCTTAAGGTTTCAATACTCTGTTCAATGCTGCCCACTGCTGGTCATTATAGGTAACACAAGGAAAAAAAGACTCATGGGTGGATTTTTTTCCTCAGTCTGTCTTCTACTGCTGTCACAGAAAATGTGTTCTTTTTTTTTAAGGCCACATCACTTTTTGTACTTTTAATCACAATGTGACAGACTAATCTTTTAAAAGCACACAAAACATACCCAGAATTCTTTAGTGCAACACAGTAAACATGAAATAATGTAATTCTTCTCAGTGTCAACAGCACAGCAGAAACTCTATATGGACGTCTGTGGGACACTTGTGGAATGCTGTATATACAGTTTGCATGTATGGCATGAGTAGACAGAGGGATTATTGGGGGTCTCATGTTAGACCACAGGGCTGATGGAGGCGCTGACTCATGAAGTGATGTCACAGCGAACGGGTTTGGTTTCCTCAGGCTGCCATGTTGTCTGGGCCCTTTAAGATGGTGGCATGTGGCCGCTCGGTGTGAGAAGAAAGACACGAGAATGCAGGCGCAGTCATGCTTGTACTTCTGACGAGGATTTGCCTGTCTTTATGGAACAACACTGATATTTTCTGACCGAGGTCAAAGGCGGTCTGGATTCAGTCAATCCATCCAGTTTCTGCAGAATGTAATGTCTGTTTATGACAATTCTGAAGCAGCATGAGACACTAATACTAGTTTTATGTATTAAACAGTCAAGTTGCATGTGTTGTTATTTACCAAAAGACTCATACAAATCAAAACACTGACAGAAATTAGAGAGCATTTGCTTCTCTGCTGTCATGCTTTCAAGACATGTCCATCATGAATCGTATGTTAACTGCACCTTATAAAAATCAGATGCATTTGGAAAATTGCAGTGTGTTGACAAATTGTGCAGCTTTGACAGTAATTTGGGGTTAGTAAAAACTCATCTAAAACTGCTGAATTTTTCAAAAATTTTATTATTAGTTTTTTTCTATACAATCCTGACGAATTGGTAAACCGATATTTTGGTCCTATTTTAGTGTCCATTAAAGTTTTATTTATTCTGTAGCCTGCAACAGCATCCCTATTGTGCACATTAGAGGTTCATAAACTTTTCAGCCTGCAGCCCCCAAAATGACGGTTCCCCACTTTGAGAACCAGTGGTGTACATCATTAGTGAAACCATGAGCCCTTCAGTCATGTTGCATTTTGCTTTAATTTTGAGATTAAACATAGAAGAATATATTACAAATTTGGACACTGGTAATAGTGTAGATCTGTGTAGAAAGACAAAAACAGGATTCAACGCTTCTTCCGTTTTCTTCTTCTTTTTCAGAATTGCGGCAAATGAACCTTCGTTTATGTCAACGCAGCTAAAGATATTAGACCAGCGACATAAACAGAAACTCAACCTTAAAGCTCTCGATGCAGTACTGTTTGGGCCTCCTCTCCGTAAGTATGCTGTGAATTTTCCTTAATTCTGCTCAGAAAAACTGAAATGTTAACAAAAGTCACACATTCTCTCCTTGTCCTACCTCTCTCTGCAGGTCCACAACATAACTGGATGAAAGACTTTGTCCTGATGGTCTCCATAGTTATCGGTGTTGGCGGCTGCTGGTTCGCATATGTGCAGAACAAGTCCAGCAAGGTGCACATCTCTCAGATGATGAAGGATCTGGAGAGCCTGCAGCACGCTGAGCAAAGCCTCTTAGACCTGCAGAGTCGGTAAGAGAAGGAAAAGCTTCCAGTTTATATTCCAATGTGAACGAGACACCATGTTAGACATTTTTATCACACTTTCCTGTGCTCATCTCGTCTCTCAGACTGGAGAAGGCTCAGGAGGAGAACCGGACAGTGGCTGTAGAAAAGCAGAACCTTGAGCAGAAGATGAGGGACGAGATCAGCGGGGCCAAAACGGAGGCTCACAGGCTCCGAGAGCTGCGGGAGGGTGCCGAGTGTGAACTGAGCCGGCTTAAATATGCTGAGGAGGAGCTAGTTCAGGTAGAGCTTTATCTGCTGCACCTGAACAACACCTGCAAACACAAACTTCATTATTCAAATGTTTCAACGTATTTATTTCATCCTGATAGTCCATGTATTGATCTAAACTTAAATGAAAGTAAATGTTTTTATTACTGCTGCTAAAACACCTTGAAATGAAAGAAATTATTTCCTATTTTTCATGTTAAATATTCAATTCTTCAACATTATACCTGCCTTATTAGTCAGAGGATTTTTTCATTTCCCTTCACATAAAAAATACATCCCTAATACATCAGGAGTTTTTCGTTGTAAAGAGTTTCTCTACTTCACACAGTGTTCACCCTCACTTACAGCGTTTGACCAATGATCTCACTTGGAAAGTTTTAAAATATTTGACAGTGAATTCAACCTGGACCCTGATGTGTAATCTGTGCCCCCCGCCCCCACCATGTAGGTGCGAAAGGCTCTGAAGCGAGCCGAGAAGGAGATGCAGTCGGAGCGGTCGGTGCCCGAAGCTCTTCAGAAGTGGCTCCAGCTCACACATGAGGTGGAGGTTCAATACTACAACATCAAGAAACAGAGTGCTGAGTTTCAGCTGTGCGTCGCCAAAGAAGAGGTAACTCCATTTATTTATGTTTGTTACCGGCTTTCCCGGGGAATTAAATCTGTTCACAGCCAGTTCAAGACACTTTTACGTCCTGGATGTTCACTGTTAGGAGACAAACATCTCAAAAACTGCTAAAATTACAGCCTACCAGCGTTTCTATTATAGTGCCAGTCACACCCTAAAGCAACGGAGCTGTGCTTTGCTCATTTATTTTGTCTCCTTACAGTAAAATAGCAGTAAATCTTGGAGTTTACCATTAACCGCTGCTACCAAGCTACTTGTGCTGGGCTGCAGAGAGAGCGCAGTGCATCAGTTGATTCTCTCTGAAGCCCCTTTTACACAACCTGTTCAAGGCGTCTTCTAGGCACCTTTTCCTGGCCTCGCTGTCTGTTTAAAAATGATGGAGGCTGCTTGGGCGGTCAGTTTTAATCCGCCTCTGATCCACCTCCATAGGTGGTATAGCTGCATTGAAGGCGAGCCGGGATCCTTGTAAATTGGTAATACTACCATACCCATTTAAACGGACTACCTTAGTGGATGACTCAGTGTAATCACTTCTTTAACTGTTAGTGGTCAGGGTTTGACCATGTTTAGAGGACATGACAGCATAAATGTTATGGGAAAAATCCACAACCGAAAAACAGATTTTTATACCTGTTTGAACCTTTCTCTCAAGTCGAATTAAACTCAGATATGTTAAAGAAATCAAGTAATAAGCCGAAGTACTTTAGTTTAACTTGGAATGCAGCGCACCGCTGTTGAGAGAAGGAAAAAAAGTCGGGTGGACAGCAGCCTGCTGATCTGTGGACACTTGTGTGAAAAACTATGCCTTTTTTTTCATTAAATGTGTACATAGCGAAAATTGCCCACTTTAAACATGTAACATTAACCTAAAGATTTTTGTACATACAACTTTATATACGACTTATTTTTATAGCTGTTACGTTGTTATTGTCAACATTTTCCTATAGTTTTTACACAGTTTAATCACTTATTTAACTGTTCCCGGTGCATGTCGGGCATTTATCTCAACAGAGGAAGCTGGATCTAATGCTGTTAAAAGTATCAGCAGTCATGTCTCCCTTGAATCCGTGACCCCGGCTTGTTGTGTAAAATGATCAACTGAAGCGGCTTTAAGATGCACCGCTCAGTTCTGTGTAAATAACATTAAGAGAAGGCGGTTATTGGCAGAAAAGGGCTTTAGAGTGTCATAAGCAGTGTAACATTTGTAATGGTGTAAACTAGTACTGCCTTAATATTTTGAAGAACCCGGTGGATCCTTTGATGGCGGGAAGTTGCAATTGTCAGCTAAGCACCTGAAATATATAAAAATGTGTCTTAGTAAGCTGAATACGTTAAAAAGAGAGATTTCTTTTTACTGTACGAAGGGTGTTCAATACATTTTTGACCTATGGTAGAATTTGAGGAGGGTTTTTTGCTCCTGTTGCATGAATGTGCAGTTTAACTCTTGGAGTGATTGTGCAGAAGTGTAGTTTTAAGGATTCTCACTTTTGTAGTATTTCTGTTTCAGGTCACTGAAAATTGTAAGTCAGCACTTTTTGACAAAACGGACATCATCAGCCTTCATACAGTCATTATCTCATGGTGATCCCTTGAAAAGGTTGTAGCAGACAACAGCATGAAGGACGATATCCATTTTCCCAAACTACTAACTTCCCGCATGTTCCCCCTACCTTAGGCCGTTAACTTATCAATTACCCCGTGTAAGGATGATGTGTAACACGAATATCTTTAACAAACCAGTGAGTTAGAAGAATCTCCACATCTAATGTTTCTATTTTTCTTAATAATGTGGCCAGATTGTATTCTAATTGCATTTTTCTTTTTTTGTTTTTGTTCCTTGCATTTGGCTGAGGTCCTAAATGCCAAACTTAATTAACTTTGGCAGCAAATTCACATCAAACCTTCAAGTAGAAAAGGATTTAAAACACAGCTTTCTTGCCCAATTAATGAGTTGACATCAGTCGTTTACATTAACTTTACGTTGGAGAGTTATGACCTACAGTCAGGCATGTTGAAGAGCTGCCAACAAACAAAGCTTCATTAGTCTTGAATACAGAGAAGAACTTTTTCAGGCTGACACAATATTATTCCTGTCAAAAATACTTAGAAATGTTTTGTCTCGTTCTTTAATTCTCAGGCAGAGAAAATAAAAAAGAAAAGGGGTTCCGTGTTTGGAACGTTGCACGTAGCCCACAGTTCATCGCTGGATGAAGTCGACCACAAGATACTAGAAGCAAAGTAAGAGAAAACACACACACCCATGTTTGTATTGCTGTACTTGAGTGGACACTCATTAACACAATGCATTTTCTTGCCCCTTACCCTCAAGAGTAAATGTCTAATCCTAACTTAAACCTTAGCCTAAACTTAATGCTAACCCTACCCCTCAAAAAACCTGGCAGCATAGTGAGGACTTGCCAAAATGTACTCACTTGCCACAATGACCTCACTTTGTTGAAAACGCAGGCTGGTCCTCACTGAGGTGCAAGTACAAGAACACACATGCATACAAAAATTCCAGCAGTAAGAGAAACAAACGTGTCCTTTATCTTTGTTTTGCTAGATGTACCTATTGATTTGCACTGATGTCAACAACTCATTGTTCTTACTGATACAAATATCACAAGAAAGGTCCCCATGTTGTATATAACAGATAATGTTGTGATGGCATGTTATCAATATGTTGATATGAAAACCTACAGTTATTCAAAGTGCAGCAGTGGCTTGCAGTGTGTATTACTTGGCCCATATATATATAAAGTGCATGTATAGACTTATACACCACTGGTAAAAAAAAAGAATTTGAATCACTGGTTTCATTAAATTCCACCTAAAATATAGCATAGGAAGAAAACAAAAACACAATTCAGACACCAAATGTTTAATTATCATTCAAAACAGTTCTGATATCCAGAGAAGAACAGTTAAGTGATTAAACTTCATTTAGTCGATGTCCTCACTGGCTCCTTTTCCACCAGATTACCTTTTATTTTTAAATGAACCTTTTTGTTTTAAGCAACACTCTTAATTTCAGCTTGTTACAAGCATTAATGTAAGCCTGAGTCTGTGACTGTTAACAGTTTTACACCAGTGACTAGTAATTTCTTTTTTATAGTTTTGTTTAAATGCTGCTCAGAGATATGTGTCTCTTTCTGCCCTTCCAAAACAAACTTCATTTTTTTTTCCCCTGTGAACATGTAAACATGACTCTTTTTTTGTGGAAAATTCTTCGTACAAAATAAAATCTCTTTGTACAGAGGACTTTTCAAAATTACATACAAGCATGAAATACCTTTAAAAAATATGTAGTCGTCCATCTGACTGTGCAGAATGAGGCTCTTGTGGCAGGAAATTCCATATTTTGATTGGCATGTAAAATTTGACAAAAGATGTTTTGTAACATTTTAAATCAGCGACTTTTCTTTTGTCAGGGGTTAAATTCTTTAGGGGATTAACTGCATTGAAAAGCAAACAAGCAAAAAAAGCAGTTTTGATGTCTGAGTGTGCAATGTCAAATTCTTGCACAGATTTGAACACTCAGTGCTGTAACATTTCTTGGGTTTAGTTTTATTCCTGATGAATTTAATGTATTCACAGGCTCTTGTATAATCCAGGTGCTGCCACTCAGATAAAGAATTCCTTTGTGTTTAAAAGCCATAAAAAGAAAGAAATCACACAAAAGTGAGGACAAAGCAAAATCTGCAGGGAACCTTTAATATGTCCAATATCATAAAATAACCAACTTGTTTGCCAAAT
Source organism: Naso thynnoides (assembly GCA_029783665.1). Classification (NCBI taxonomy): domain Eukaryota; kingdom Metazoa; phylum Chordata; class Actinopteri; order Acanthuriformes; family Acanthuridae; genus Naso; species Naso thynnoides. The sequence continues at coordinate 12,901,073 of JAQLOL010000016.1, read as the reverse complement.
CCTGACAAATCAAAGAATTTGAATCCATATCAGAAACAGGATCACCCTAATGTTTGCCAAGTACCCCCTCCTCAATCATCTGTTTTTTGTTTTTATTAGGAAAGCTCTGTCAGAAGTAACGGCCTGCCTGAGGGAGCGGCTGCACCGCTGGCAGCAGATTGAGAAGCTTTGCAACTTTCCTGTCGTAAATAACTCGGGGCTTCCGAGCCTGACGGCGAGCCTCTACTCTGACCACAGCTGGGTGGTCATGCCACGAGTCTCGGTGCCTCCCTACCCCATCGCAGGGGGAGTGGATGACCTGGATGAGGACACGCCTCCCATCATTCCACAGTTCACAAGTAAGTAAGGCGATGGAGGTTTTTCACTCTGTCCAGAAGTATAAATTCAGAGGTTATGTGGTGAAAATAAATGTAAAATCTTGTGCTTTTAGCAGCCACGATGATCCGGCCCCCACTGACCCGCAGCAGCAGCCTGTGTCGGTCCCGCCGGAGCCTCCTCAGCTCTCCTCAGTCCTCATTGATGTCCCCCGATCCTGACCTGCTGTCCATGGCCAGCTCTTCCCTCTCCTATCGTCCCGAGGCAGATGACGAACATATCTTGTTCAGCTCGGATAGGAGGGGGTATGTAGCGGTGGCCGGAACGCCGCGGAATGGTTTTACAGTTTGGACTCACAGGTGTTTTATTCACACTGATGCTCTAATATTTGGGGTTAAATGGCGCCAACTAGTATGTGGAGGATGCATGCTCTACCTCTACATGATAGACCAGACTTTTTTTCTTGTCTAACATATTAATTACATGGAAAATAGATCTTTGTCTTAACAGTGGTCATATTCACGTGAACTGCAGGACAAATAATGGCCATAAGCAAAAAACAACAAAAAACTAGCAAATTGATTAATTATTTAATGCTTGATATTTGTTTAAATATAAAGCTCTTGTAAATTTAAACTGAAACTACCAGGTGATGTTTCATTTTCTAAAGGAAAGGCAAGTAATAGCCACTTACTATGTAATGATCTTTAAATAAAGAGAAGTCTAAACACCATTTAATTTGCGATTTAAATTTCGGCCTAAAATATTTGAATAAAGCAAAACCAAACAACCCAAAAAAGGAAAATAGTGAAGTACAGGTAAGGTGCATTTCCATAAGTGATTGGCTGTGATCTCTATTTTAAGGATAGAGGAGAAAAATTGGTCTCATCAGTCCACACGTACCTGTTAATGCTACTAGCAATATTTTCACATTTTATATGAAAAAGGTAATCGAAACCTACTTCAAGCCAGCAGGGTTTTTTTGTTTGGTTTTGCAAAATTTAGGACTGTTTCTCCAAATTTTGCCATTTCCATGAATGATCCTTTTCCAATGCGATCCTTCCAAATGTGCATTAAGGTAACTGATGGGCACAAAGCTGATCTAACATCTATAGGCTGTCTGGTCTCTCTTTGTTCATCTTCCTAGCTTGCTGCTTGGCAACATAACAGTAAATTGGGGTCCCATCCAATTACGCCACAAAGTGTGTACTTCTGGCTGTAGTACACATAGTACTGACAAATGGGTCCTGTAGATCTTAGGGGCAGTTTACACATTGCAAGTTTTCGCATCAAACAACAGACTTTTGTTGCGGTTTGGCATTTCTTTTTCACGACAACGGCATGCAGGCGCCCCTGAAACCGGGTTTCATATATTTGAAACCGGGTTCCAGAGTGCAGTTTTGTAAATGCAACCTTCTTTCTAGCTGCGTAAACTGGCAAACCACAAAACATGTGACAGTGGTGACTACACTAATGCTAAAGCAAGTCAATGCATTCCGAATCCCAAAGCAAGTCGAATATGATGACAGTCTATTGAGGCAAATTTAAGTGTTCGAAGCATAATTCTGGAAATCAATCTACGGCTAAATTCCTTTAATTTTGAGGCTGCTTAGGGCTGAGCAGCTACAGGAAGTGAACAACTTCGGCAGCTCTGATTGTTTGTCATTACAAACTTACATCTCCAGCTATCGGCCTGATGTGTGTACTACAGTGCTTTCGGTTGTTCATGTAAATGCAGAGTTTTTCAAAGACGCACGGGACAGACTTTTCCGTTTTTAGTGGGGCTGCTCTAAATGTCTAAACGAGGCCTTAGGCTCAGACTCGACTGCACTTCCTTGGGTCTTCAGAAAAACAGTTTTAGGTTGGTTAGACATTTGATCAACCTAAAACAACAGATGTTCAGAAAGTCAAAGGACAGAGGCTCCTTCCATTCTGGTTAAGTGAGTTGGTGAGTCTTTGAATCATGACTGTGGTTCATCTTCTCTCCTCTTCCAGGGAACCAGCTCAGGAGTGCAGCTCCGACACAGACTCTCTCAACTCCTCCTTGGGTCGAAAGCAGCTATACAACCCCTGCACGCCGGGCTCGGACATCCCTTACCGCAAGATCTCCCGTGAGGAGCTGCTGCTGTTAAGCCAGAGCTCAGAGCTTCCAGCATCCACAACCACGTCCTCCACCACCCACACCAGCAGCAGTAGCAGCAGCAGCAGCAGCCTCAGGGACTCCACACCTCCACCTCTGCCTCCCACTCCAGCCACCACACCCTCTGGTCCCCCCTCCACCTCGCCTTCCCCGGCCTTGGAACACCACTCTTTTGCACACAGAGGCTCGCCCGACCTCACCCGCATCATACCCGAGTCTCAAAGCGCCACCTTCACACAGTGGAACGTCACCTCTCCGACGGGCAAGTGCATGTACAACGGCATCCTGGAGAAGTCCTACAGCTTCGGCCAGCTGCCCGCCAGCATGCTGCCTAATGTGGGGCGTTACCCATCTCTTACCTCCCTGGACTCGGAGGGCCGGAGCATGGGAAAAGAATACAAGCTCCAGAGCGCCTCCTCCCAGGACTCTAATGATAACGGAGAGAAACTCAAGCGCTCCTCCTCCAAAATCAAAAGCTTATTTAAGAAGAAAAAATAAAAAAACAAGTGAGCTAGTGAGAGAAATAACATACAAAGAGTTGTTTTAGCCCAAATACTAAATAAATGGACATCACTGTACGCTAAAACATTTCATTTTCTCTCTTATTTTCCTCTTTTTATCGTCAGAGATGGAATGTAGCTCAGTCTGGCTGCCTGTAAGCGCTGCAGACTGGTAGCCCTTTTTTCAATAATGCCTTTTTATTTAGTTCACTCATAGCCTCACAGGGAAACCTGCAAAGGTCAAAGACAAGTCAATGAAAGGTCAAAGGTCATGAGAGTTGTCAATACACATGACCTGTTCACTGTCTTCTATCTGTTTTGGTTTGAGTTTAAACCAAAAAGCCGCTATGTGTAGAGGGCCTAACGGTGCAGTCCATACGTGTATTTTGAAGCACACACTTTGCCGAATGTTCACTGTTCCTGCTGAATCTATTTAAGACACCTTCAGTGGTTGACAGCAGCACATGAACATCACCGATTTCTCCAGTGTCCAACTACTCCTTGTTCAAATTATGGATTTCATCTTGCTAAGTCTTTGTGTACTTGATTAATTTCCTTTGGGGAAAAAAAAAAAAAAATCCTGCTAAAAGTTTGTTGCACTACTGCTTTCCTTGTATTTCGGGAAAGAGCCGCCGCTTGCGGAGTACATATTAAAGTTATAGAGATGTGACAAATACATGGGCGGCAGCAGTGGAGATGCAGCACATAATGCCAGAGCCAAAATTATCTGATGCATCTTCAATGCCTCTACTTATGTGTGTCTCAATATATATAAATATATACATATATATACTTTGTTTTCACATTATTATGTTCTTAGAGATCTTTTTAAATAGATTTATATCAGCGGGGGTTCTTATGAACTGATCTTTACTGAATAAAGTTTCTTGAATATGCAGATTTAACCCCCACCAGTCATTTCCCTGTAATCTTGCTGTCCCTTATTACTTGATTAACTGTGTCCTGTAGCCATACCAACTTGCATTTTTATTTTGTTGTCTTAAATACCCTGTCATTACTGTAAAATCTGGTGTTACTACCAGATTTTGGTCAAATTGTCTGTGCAAATAATTCTTTTTGTGGTTGGAGTGCCATATTCATGCCGCATTTATGGAAACACGAGTGCCAGAAAGTGCAAGACAGTTGCAGGAATGTGATTTTCAAAAAAAGGAAATAAGTTTCTGTAATGAACATCTTATTGACTCTGCTGTACTCTGATGATGTGTCCTCTACCATATGTGTTTCCAGGCTTTTTAAAGACAAACAATAAGGATTATCTGTTTTAAAAAACAAAACAAAACAAAAAAACTATCTGATCTACATCTGATCGATACACCAAGACCTGCTCCCACCCCCCTACCCCCACCCACCCCCACCACCACACACTAAGCTCGAAGCCGATCCATGCAATACAGTCCTGCTCCTCACCTCTGGGCCGCACCGAGCGCACTGATGTCAAGAGCTCCTGCTTCACACTGTGATTTCTGCCTTCCTTCCTTCCTTCATCCTGGACCTGCTGTCACTGCTGCAGCTGGAACTCGACGGGTCACGTGATGATCGTCACACAGGAGACGCGATGAAAAGTCAGGGGGAGGGAGTCGATGCCATGTAGGAGGTGTGCCTGAGAATAAGGACGACATAGGACAACATAATGGGAAGGTTGTGGCAATGCAGCACACAATGAAGGATGCAGGAGACAGAACTGCAAGATGAGGAGAAAATGAATGTTTACGAGACAATGGGGTTTTTTGAGAACATTTTGTGTGTGAATATTTGTATACTGTAGAAGAATTAATTAAAAAATGGAGGCATCCTTTGTTTCAGGGTCATGTTTGCTGTAGTGTTGCTTGCTTACAGGATTTTTTTTTTTTTTTTTTACCATTTTCAATATCTTAAAGTGACTATGAGGAACTTTTAGTTTTTGGTGATTCTAGCGACCCCTCTGGACAAAAGTGGTAGTGACACAAGCGCCTCCTGTCCAAAAGATCTTTGCTAGCGCATGAAAGACAGGCAGAACTCTGCGTAACACCAGTAACATGTGCACTTGTTTTGGAAGCGAGTGAAAGAGAGACCGCAGGATGCATTGTGATGAGCTAATGTATTTACATGTGAGCCAGTTGTTTGGCAGTCATGTCCCCTGAGACCTCTATTTTCTGTAGGCTAACGCTACACAGCCATTTGCATTAACATTACATGCTGAGGTGCAAACTAACAGCCATAGGCATAGAATATAATTATGTCATCGTCACTGCACAGAACAGTGAAATTAAAAAAAAAAAAGTTTTGTCTGAGTTTGTGGGGATTGACATGCAATCGCAGGCATTAACAGTAACTATATAAAATCGCAGTCTTTTCGCTGAGGTTCTCGTTTGCTGTTACAGGAAATTTCTAATTATCCGAGGAATCATGAGACAGTTTCATAAATACTTGAAAGTTCTTCATAGTCACTTTAACACATTTTAGAAGTTGTTATTATGAACTTCATTTTTTACTCCTGAGCAGGTTGTATAAGCATTTCTTCTTCTGTTTAATTATCTAATTTCACAC
>JAQLOL010000016.1:12863856-12877428 GCA_029783665.1 Naso thynnoides | reverse complement strand
GCTCCTTCATCCTGATGAGTAATGGAAAGTATTTTGTTTTGCAAACAGATCTGACAGGAGCCTGGTTCAACCCATCCCGATTCACATGATTTTTCTTTATTGATTACATGTCATAAAAAATTGAAGAGGTATGACCTTTTTTCTTATTTTATACAGTGGTTTTGGAATGTAAAATAATGCGTCCCATCTTATGTCCTCATACAACATGCCAAGTAGGGATGCATGAGATTGGATTTTTTGCCGATATCCGACATGCCGATATTTTACAACTAATTTGGCCAACGATCGACACCAATATGGATTTCTTTTCCCCACAACTAACCGCAGAGATCATCATATTTCCTCTGTAGTGGAATTCACATACAGTATTATTATGCACACTCTTACCGTGTTTGATTGCTGCAAATGCATGCTTAAAATTCAAAGCTTAAAATTACATAATATTCATTCCTTGTGCAAAAGAAGAAAAATATTTGAACTCACATCATGCAAAACATGTCATGTTTATTTATGACAACTGCTTTTAAACAAAACAAGTAAGATACGTCTGATTTAAACTAGATGATGCTCTCCCTGACACAGACATAATAATACCCACAACCAGGGCAAATTTGTCCTGTTTCACAAGTGACAAAGTAAGTAAACACAACATCTGTCCACAGGGAACATGTGAAACATGAAGTTGACTCGGGTGTTTAATTAATGAAACAGCAGGCTTTTATTTTATCAGTTATTATATTGGCAGATATCGACATGCTTACCAATATCCGATATTTACTCCGAAAGCCAATATGGCTGATACCGATAATGTGCCGATAATATGCCTCATTAATGCCTAGCATTGGTGCTTTGTGTTACAGAGTCCTTAAATCCTGTGTGAACACAGCTTTGTAATAACCAGATGCGATAACATCTGACTCACAGCCTCACTTGTTTTGCAAAATCTCCTGAGCCGCAGATTGTTGTGCATACAATAACTGTGGAAAGTGTGAAGTAAAAGTTGCAGACCGCCAAACACTCACATTTGTTTTTAAAGTCAGTGTGACAGTTTTTTGGAGCCAAGCAAAACTGCTCACCTAAATGCCAGCCTTTGTTCAGAGAGGTCCATAAACAGCTTTGTTCTCATTAAGAGGAGATGCTACAGTACAGCCACTGAACTGTAGATTTTTTAAGGTATGATGCAGCATTAGCCTTTGTTTAAGGTAAAACAGAAGCCATATTACTCCTGTCAAAGCTACAGCTGTTCCATGGTCCACTGATGTACCCCTCAGAGGAGACGGAGAATGAGACAACACAAAGGTGGAGCACCGTGGTTTAATAGACAAAAAGAAAATGTGCAAGAATAGAAAAAAATTAAGGGGTGATGTGGTTGAGCAGCTGTGTGAAAAGTAAAGGTAATATGAAAGGACAAAGAGTGAAAGTTTGAGTGAAGACGCGAAGAAGGTTTGAATGAACGATGAGAAGCGAGATGAAAATGGTCTTTTGAAAGAGACATACATTAATGAAAACCATTGTAAATGTCAAATTACCTTTTCTGAGTTAAGAGCCTATTTCAAATTTAAGCTGAAAGACTGAATTATAGAAGGTGAATAGCGGGGAACAAGAGGTCTAAGATAGACTGTCTTCATATTAGCAGGTTAATGGTGGAAAGACGGAACAGGAAGACACAAGAACAAAGAGGTCAAGAGAGTAGAGCTTCCTTATATTGCTCCTTTAACTATCTTTACACATACACACACACACTGTATATCTTTCATTATTCTGTCTGTTTGAGTAAAGGCGACTGTGTTTATTACACAAGCTCTGCAATTAAGAGTGTCCAGGAGAACAGGGGGAAGCACTGTTTATGGCCTGCAACATTACTGTTTTGGTTCAGTCTTCACCCTCTCATAGCGTTTCTGAGCACAGCACAAAAACCCTTATTAAACCCCCTACACTATACAAGCAGCTCCTAACAGCACTCAAAGTCAGTGAGTAGCTGGTGATCTTAAAATTTAACAGCTAAAGAGACAGAGCCAGACATTTTTCTCAGTAGTTGTAAAAGACCAAAACAGAGCTACTAGCATTTTGATTCTTGGTCTCGGGTGGGCAGAACCATGACTCTGTGCTAACAGGCCAGTGTTAGCTAGCATGTTTACCAAAACCACTTTATAATGTGATAATTGTGCTGCAGGAATGATGTATTTTTGCTGGCCAACAACCTGAAACTCACCATTTCATTAATGATTAGACAGGTGTGCGGAGGTGAGAAAATTAGCAGGACCTGACCTTCTGTTAAAGTACTTATTTTAAAAATTTTGCACCACTACTTTGGTTACTTTTTGTACATACAACCAATCACAGCACTGAATGTCTTTGAGACGAAAAACAAACGCTTTAGTACATCTGACTCTTGTTTCATGAAGGTTTTGTGCCAAACTTTTTTTAGTTTTATAGAAGAGACAGATCGCTAGATTATTTGAATAGAATAGATAAGTAGTGCTAGTAAACCTGGACAGCTAAGCTAAAGTCAATGGCTGCAGTCTAGAAATCATATCATATCAGCTCTCAGCAGTCTGCAGCGTTAACTTAACCCGAACTCAAACCAGACCAAAAAATCCATCTTTACTTTTAACGTTAATGTACAAAGAAACGTGTCCTTTGCTTGTCCTTAACGGGACCCGAATGGTTAAGAAGGTCCTTGCTTGTTTTATGAATGAAGTGAAACACAAGTTGAAGCAGCTGCACTGTGATCTGTAGGCTTTAGCATGTATCTTTATATTCATAACTCTAACCTGTTTCACTGCTGAGTCACTTTGACTTCCTGTATTTATCATTCAAAGGCTTAGTGCAGATCTTCTGTCTGAAATCGCTTTTTTGTTTTTCTTAAAATTAGACAATATTTCTCCAGGGAGTGCAGTTAGTCACTGTGTGAGCTCCAAGCTTGCTCCGAAAGCTTGGCAGACATAGCAACAGTAACTAAGGGGGGCGGGACTTCAGGAAGGGTCGGTTGGATATATTCTCAGGCTTGTACTGAGAAAATGACAAACCACACAGAGCCCAGGTCTCAGCAGGGTACAGTCATCATCTAATGGTACACGACAGGTCAAGACACATTACACAGAGCAGGACACAAAATGATCTATTGCACCCTCATAATTCTTTGAAAAGTGCTTTTTCAGAGGTATGGCCCTGAAAAACTTCTGTCATCTATACTGAAACACAGACATTATTTAACTTAGAGCGGGTCTGGAGCTGGGAGGAGTGTGAAACTGTCCACTGCTTTATATTATGGCTCATCAGTGTCACTAATTCTCACAGTAGCCAATGGCAGAGACGAATGATGGAGGCCAAACTGGGTCACCTACAAACATGACTGAATCAGGTTGTTTCTGTGGTGGCAGCCACTCTACATTTTTTTATTTCAAAGAAAAGAGGGAAAATCTGTCTAAATGCACACTTTCACATGTATGAGAAGAGTTACATATATGTTTAAGGGTAACAACAATAATCTACAGCCATGCTTGCAGCTGTACATTTAAGCTGATTGCTGACAACAACATGCTATCATGCTCATAATGACAATGATGAGATGCTGAATAAGCAGCCATATCTTAGTGCGGCACGTAAGCAAGCTAACATCTGATGATTAGCAATAAACAAAAATTACAGCTCATGCTGAGGGGAATGTCATTAGTTTAGTCAGAGTTTGGTGACATTTAATTCAGAAGAAATGTGATATTTTCTGTGTTTCTACAATAAGAGTTGCCATGTTAAACATTCTGCAGCAGATAAAATTATGCATCCGGTAAAAAGTCTACAACAACTGTAACAGAACTATTTTCACTCATCGTAGCAGCATTAGCTGTGAGAAGACATTATCATACGCGTGATATACTGTGTGACAGCGTAATGCCACTGTGTGAGTAATGCATTTTGTACATCAAGCTAAAAAACAAATAACACTGTAACCAAGCTGACTGAGCTAATATCCAATAACTCTAAATACTGCTGCTGCCAGAAAAAAACATCAATATGGAGCAGAACCGGGAGAAAACAGACTGGAGCAACACAGAGAAAAATAAATGGGTAAAAAAAAAATAAAAGCAACTAAGTGGAAGAACCAAGCAGCATGAGGAAGAGATAGACTCTGCGACAGATGGAGAGCAATGAAAAGATTAAGAACAATGAGAAGAAACAGAGATAAAGGGAGAATGAGAGGGGGAGTCTGGTGACAAAGAGGGATTGTGGCAGCAGGGAAAGAACAAAGTTTGTCCACGAGAGGAAAAGGAGAATGTGACGACGAGAATGCAAGTACAACAAATACATATATCACTCTGAGGTGCGAGAGAGAAACACGGAGAGATGGATGGAGGACCATTTAACCTGGCACAACGCTGTTTTCAAGTGAAGAGTGGTTGACATTTATCAGAAGGCATTCTGAATGGAAACCTGAGGGCGTAAGTGACTGATCACACTGTGTTTTTGAAAAGAGCCCTCAAAAGATCTTCAAGGTGTTTTGTTGTCTGTGTTTTTATTTGGTAGAACATCGGTAGCAGCCTGTTGGCATTTGTAAACTTCACTGGAGCACACGACAATAAGAAAGAACAAAGACACATTGAGGTGCACTCAGCACCGTATTCAGAAAAAAATCACTCAAACGCTGAGCAGAAACAGTTCAGCTGTTAAGGCAGCAGATGTAGACAAGATGATTCACTCTATCTTAAGGCCAGGAAAGTCATGGCATCTGCAATTTTCCAGCATAAAAACAACAATTAATAGTTTTACAGTGGTTACGTCCTGGACCACAGTATTTCATGGCTGGAGCCAGTTGCCAGGCAACCAGCCAAGACTCTAGGAAGTAACTGGTCCCAACAGAGACACAGTCCAGCACATAACCGAATGACGCATAAAATGTAAATTAGAGACCTCTGGTGGTGCTAGTAAGTATCTGATTGCGATTATTTGCCGTGATAATGCAATTATGATGTGATTTGTGATACTAGAAGGAATGATCAACCTTACATATTTTTTCTCTTTTTCACTGATAAACATATCAAAATGATTATGGTGTGATCTTTGCAAAGATGCTTCCGTAAGTCTGTAGAACATGATGTGCAGGCAGGACGACTCTGCAGCGCAGCAATATTTGAATTAAATGGTATTTTAAGACGCGTTTCACCTACCACAAATATTGCGCCTCCCTGTGGTTTAAAAATTGCAGTAGGTGATATTGCGATTTCAGTTCATCGTAGAGCCCTACGAGTAAGCTGATTTTATCATTCCTGAAGAGCTTGCTACCTTCCACTGCTTTCAGTCTTTATGCCAAGTTAAAGAAGTAAAGAACCCCAACAAAAAAGAAAAACAACAAAATACCAATTGGATATTGCCTAAAAATAATATTTCCCCAAATATTTATCTTTTTTTAAATCTCAGAAGAACAATTTTGCTCTTATAACAGTGTCTAGGCGGTACAATAGTTGCTCAGGTGACCTACTTTGAAGTTTATTTGGAGCAATTGTGCAAGTTGATGGTCTCAAACAATCCAAACAGTGATTCTACACAGTGTAATTAGGATCATGTTTCTGGGGAGAAATGGAGGGTCAAGCACATGACCTTTCAGTTATGGGATGGCCTCTAGTGGCCAGACAGCGTTCTTATTAAATGTCGAGACAAAAACATGAGTTGGAAATGCTGAGTACTGTTTTTTTTTTTTTCCTCCCCTCCGTTCTCTGGTCTCATTGCCTTGTTCATTCACACACGGCCACAGGGATCTAATTTAGGGAACACCAGCACTTTCTGTCAGTAAAACCTGTAACTTTAGGGTAATGGTCACACATGAGATAAAGCATGGGCTTGTCTGCATGGGCTGAAACCCAAGGGCCCTGGCTCACAGCTAAATTTGTTCATTGGCCGTACTATTAGCATATGGCGTGTACACGAGGGACCCAACGTCCTCCTCACTTTTTAAAATCCTTATTTTGTCCTCCATACTTTTGCAGTTTCAGGGTGATTTACTCGCTGAAATCTCTGTCCTCTCACTATTCAGCTGCCAAAGTCCAGATGAGAGAGGAGCTGCCAAAGGTTACCATGATAACATAACATTAAGGTTAGATAAGTCGATTGCACTTAATAATTTATAAAGATACAAATACTATACAACTACGACATTATCTGTATGTTAGCTATCATTAAGTATAAGGTCTCTATTAAGGAAACTTAACACGCTTTTAATTTTGTAGTATTTCTTTTTATGGTTTGTTATTAATATTAAAGCAGAAAACATTTGATCTTTTATCAGTATACACTACTGTTCAAGCAACTCTTCCCTTGTTTTTATGATAGGTAAAAAAAAAAGGTGTGGTAAAAAAGACGTATAAGATAAATAAGATACAGACAATAGCAAAAAGCAGTCACATTGGTGCATGTTATGAAATGACCCTGAAGTAGGGCTGGGCATTATAAAGATATTAAATCATCATGGAGATGAGAACTTAAACTGTATAGTCTTAGATATTTGATGGGGGGTTTTGGGTGTGTGTGTGTGTGTGTGTGTGTGTGAAATTGAATAAATGGTCTTTTTCTGCCTTGATTTTAAAAGCTGTATAAAATTTAAGTGATCCAATTTTCTTAACTATTCAAACAGTTCTAATTGTTTTAATACTTGCCTTTACTCACTTAGTCATTGTATCTTACATATAACATTATCTTATATATAACTTATATATATTGATATTGTGTATTGATCAAAAAGTGAATGTGTTAGTATTTTTTGAAAGTTTCAATAGTCATCACCGACAATACTGTCACATCAGAAAGGGAATCTGGTAATAAATTGTAATGTTCAATTCTGTCTCCCAGTTCTATCACTAATGAAGAGATTTTGAGGTGGTTTAAAAATATTGAAATATAGCCTAAAAAAAAGGCTGCGATATCATTTGCAGCTCATATCGCCCAGTCTTACCTGGAAGTAGAGATTAGATCAGATTCAGAAAGAAACAGATTCCTTGCTGAGTGCCTGTAGAGGGACAGTAACACGAAAAGAAACACAGAAACAGAAACAGTAGTTTTGGAAGACAGCCCTTTCTTTCTGCTACTATCCACAGAGGAACATTCAAATTAGAATTGCTGAGGTTTTGAAATTCTTCCTCGAGTGGGATTACGTTTGCATTGCTCAGAAAAATGGAAAATACATTTGACAAAGTAAACAGCTCTCTCTTTCCTGGAACAATGTGCAGGGATGACCTACAGACCTCATTTTTATTGAATCTATTCTGCTGAAAAAAGTCTGCGCTATAAAAATGTGTGTCCGAGACAATTTCTCCCTTTGTCCCGTTTATGTGTTCTGATAGGCAGAGGGTGAAACTAAAAAGTTCCTGACAGAGTTAATTGAGGGAGACAAATGATTCATACAGATTATGGAGGATGACATCTTACCGCCTCCCTATAAAATTACACCTTACAGTTACAATTTAGGGTAAAAATATTAGCTTACAAGTTAAAGCCTAAAAGCTTTCCTGCTGTAACCGATGTCTCTCATCACTAACAATTTCAGCCATCATTACACATTTTTCTCTAAAGCCATTATTGTCTGTAAATGTGCATTTGCACTGTCGGAAAGTTTCCTAAATGAAATGCATGGCAATAATCAATGCTGAATGGCAGTGAGGACCGTATATTACTGACATTTTAAGGGAATCATCAAAGGCTAATGCACATTTCATTCACTGATTACCTCACAGAAAAAATCCATTCAGTGACCTTTTGTGTTGAATCTTCCTCACTCATCTCTTGCCTTTTGTTTATCATCTGTGAGTTATAAAGCAAGAATAATCTAAATAAAAACTGGAAATTAGTTAGACTAACCGTGGTGATGAATCACAACATGTTCGGCCGTGACTGACGAGATGGGAGGGGAGCTTCTCTTTTTGGTTCTTCAAGTCTTACTAACAGAAGTATCTTTGGGAACAGTTACAGAGCAGGTGGGCTGTGACTCGGGCCTGACCGACGTATAGGTTGGCCGATATTATCGGCTGATATCGGGCTGTCGCAGACACATCGGTATCGGCAAATGGTTCATCAATATACGCCGATATTAAAACTGTTTTTAAGGCTGCAAAAGATGCTTGGACGAGTGATTTTCAATGGTGTAAGAATGCAGATTGCGGCATGTATTTAATACTAATAAGTGAAGTGGTTACTCTTCAGTGTACTGAAGTCTGAAATAAATTACATGACTTTGTTAGTTTTTTTTAATAGACATTTATATATGTTTATATGTACAACATCAGCCGATACATATTGGGTATCGGAAATTTCTGACTCCCAGTTATGGGGTATTGGCATCGGCACCAACAATCCCATATCTGTGTGACTAATTCTGATTATCTTTGACAATGTCTCACTGGTACTGCAGCTAACTCATGCCACTGACAACTGCTTTGTTCAGTAGCCTGTACCAAAGTGTCCAAAGTATAATTATGACCGGTTCAAGAATCATCCATTTAGACTTTAATTGTATTCTGACGGAGTATGATATCAGGACTTAAAATATTAATTCATGGCTTGAACTTTTACGGTCTTTTGTAATCCAAAAATGTGCTAAATGTAATTTTAGTTGTCTCTGTGATACTGAAAGTTGCAGCTGTGATGTGTAGGATGCAAAATATTGTAAGGATTTGGGTCAAATTTAAGCTTCTTCATAAATAATTAGCATTTAATTAGTACTCCTTATGATCATTAAAATGCAAGCATCCTGGAAGTCTTTTGAAAGTTGTTAATTAGCCTGAATGTTTCTGCTTTAATAAAGGATTTCATATTACTTTCATTTGGCTTGCACAGTGGTTGTGACCTATTTCTAAAGAACAGGTGAAACTCTGTAAATTGGTTTCAAATCTTATTCAGTGATCTTTGAACCTGGGGAAATTGAAAATCGTTTGGCAGTGGAAGCATACACACAGTATCCACAACATAAGTTCCCCTTCCTAATATTGACTTGCAGACCCTTGTAGGCTCAAGGCTTAAACTGCCCTCCTTCTGGATTTATTACTGTAATGTCCTGTAATCTTTTCCCTTTTATCTGCATCTGTTGTTTACGAGATAAATGGGTTTGATAGATTAAATAAATGAAGAATCACAGCATTACTGGAAATGCACTGTGCACTCTCAAATTAAATCCAAACCTTGTTTTTCATTTGACTCCACAGCCTCAGTAAACAACATCACAACCTAATTCAAACTTTACCCATTTCAAAGCAGTGCACCTCATATACTGCAGGATCACAATTAACACTGAAAGCGCTGAAAGTGAAATGTTTGCAGCCATAAGTAGACAACTATAACCCAACATGCGGGCCCAGAGCTGTAATGAGTTTAAGTCCCTTTCCGGTCGGCTGTGCTGTTGCATTGTTTGATAGCAGTGTTATCCGCACTCACTTACCCTTTCTCTTAGGCACCGCGGTGCCTCGGGGACTCAGTTCGTTTTGTGTGTTTACCAATTCCCCAAACCAAGCCAGGACTCTTGGGGCATCTCTTGGAAATTACATTCCGTAAGGTCCCGGAGACTATTTAGCTGGCAGGGTGGTAATAAATGCAGGGGCAGGAAAAAATCAGAAGTACAACTTTTCACAAACATGTCATGCTGCTGGAATCTGGAAGGGAATGTGTACTGTGACACGGATTTAAATACCATGGGCACAGGAGATTGTGCATGTATTCTTGTGTTGAAAATGACAATACTGGGCACTTGAGGGTGGATTTAAAGTTTAATAGATCTGATTCACGAGGGAAGAATCCAAGAAGTTATTTCATGCTAGCAAGGCTATCGAGGCTCAAGGTTGGAAGACATATTTAGTAAATTTACATTTTATTTTCCTCTTGGGTGTCTTGGCAACCCGTTCTCGCTCCCAACTCATCACATATGGCAGCTTGGTCGGGATCCCTTTGAGTTACCTTTTAAAGCACAGGGTATCCCTTCAGCGCCTTTGTGCGATGAATGAAGCTTTCGGCTAATTTTCATGTAATGCCAGCTGCAGCAAATTGGACGCTTATAGTAATGGTCAGTTAAAAATAGAAAATTTTAAGAGGTATAAATTCACATCAAGGACTATATCCACAGTGCAAATTAATTTAGAGGACATAATAAAGCTGAAGATGAAAGGAAACCTGTGAATATGTTAATAGCAGAATTTTTAAACGCACTGCATAAGAAGAATACAGATGAGACTGAGCTGACATCATATAATTCTGTCAGTTGAAGACTAAGACTAAGCAGCACTATGCTGGTTTTAAAAAAGCCCAGCCTCCTCACAAGTGGACTAAACAGGGATGCACAATAATTATCCGCCCGATATTGCAAAATATGATGTCATTTTTACTGTACAGATAATGAAATTTTAGCCGGTAATATGAAGCTGAAGTAGCTTTCACTGGCAGCTCAGCGTGCTGTTGTCGCAGCTGTAACATAAAACTACTGCAACTGTAGAATCAAGCAATCGCAGTGGAGAAAAACGTGCTGCGTCTTCGGACATTTTTCACCATTTATGGGGAAGAAAGTGCGACTGCAATTTGCAATTAATGCACTGCAAAAACAACCCCATTTGAAATAAGCCAAATATTCTTAAATATAAGGAAATTTTCTCGTATTAAGCAAAAAAAAAAAAAAAAAAGGGGTGGGAAAATTTTGCTTGGCTAGAAATCTTCAAACTAGCAAAAAAGTCAAAACACTGTAAGTGACCTGCAGCTGACACGTGTCAAGCTGTAAGTTCTTTCAGAGTCGTACAGCTTTCACACTGACTGATGATGAATAAAATGAGATGAACAAACATTCATTCATGTGATGTCATTCTTTAAATTGAGCACTGTGTAAATGGTATTGCTCTTAATACAAGGAAAACAATCTTGTTCCTCTGTTGGGATATTAAGCAAACTACTGTTGTAGCTTCTTACTTGTTAAATCCAGCACAGTATTAGCTGGAATGTTTTATTAAGAAAAAATTTAGATACATTTTCTTAAAATAAAATTACTTTTCTAATGTAAACCACACTTGATGAGAATATTTTTCTTTTTAGACAAAAAACAAGAAAGATTTCCTCGAAACAGTTGTTTATTTCACTTTCTTGAAACGCTGTTCTTGCAGTGTGTTCTGCGAATGCTTCCAGGAGAGGGAAGAATTCAGCAAGTTTTATACGAAAAATCTTAAAAGTCACCTGAAAATTTGTGATCACAACGACGTGAAATTAATTATCGATTATCTGTGTTGGCAACGAGAAGAGGGTAATTATCGATTATCCACATCAGCTGAAGAAATCATTATTGTGCATCCCAAAGAGTAAGTACGGAGCCCAGGTTTCAAGGACCGGCCTGTCCGGCTGCCCAACTCATTCTCAGGTTAGGGTTAGTTTTGAAATATGACATTACATCCCCAGGACAGAGTCTCTTTATTTAATAACTTTTCTTTCTGTCCCACTTGATAACTTTGCTGCTAATTGCTGCCTTTAGCGTTGGCAAAACAGTGTTAAGAGGGTTTATCAGAGACTTATCGCTGTAAACAGCTTCCAGCTGTGTCTGACGATGATATAAGAACGCTGAAAGCCAATCAAGTCGTTCTTTTGGACCCAGAAAACAAAAACAGTGAGCTAAACATGCTAACAGTTAACACTACCAGCGACTCCTTTCCCAAGCAGTCATTTGATCCTTTAGTAAAATAAATATACTGGCTATGACAGCTTAAATGTGAATTTTGGAGTTTATATACATTATATATTACCGGTTACAAAACTGAAAGACTTGTGAGAAGCACTGACCTGATACCCTGCATTTGTAAGGCTGAATACGTTCCTCCACCCAAATGTAGACAGTTGAATGACCAACTTAATCTTTGGACTCCAGCACATTTCTTCACATGAAATGCCAAACGTCTGTCTATTTGACCTATCTCCTCGCTCTGAAGAATACAATGACTGACTGACTGCCGGAGCCAAAGGTAAAGAAAGAGTGTTGGGAGAGGGAGGGGAGCGGTTGATAGAGCAAAAGGCCATTATTAGACTCATTCTGCATTTCTGGTGGGGACCGACTCTGGAAATTGGAATTGTGCGACCTGCCAGCAACAGATAGGAGCCCTTTTAGTGAAATAAATAAACCAGAAATAAATAGATAACTCGGGTTATTTTTAAATTAAAACAATCAATCAAAGGGAGGGGGAGAGAGCGCTGAAACTGCCCATTAAGACGGTGGAGAGGCTGTTATTTCTGCACCTGTGGAAGGGCATAGCTCAGAGCTGAATATGAATGCAGTCAAACATAGTGGACACTAGCCATTATGTGCTACCAACACACAAACAATGTACGAGTTGTTGGGGGAGGTCTTTTAATCTTGATGCAGTAAACATGACATGCTGAAGACGCACATCATGAATACTGTGCAAAAACCTCAATGCAAGTTGCTCTGTTTTAATTTAATCCTTGGCCCAGCTCGGCTTGTGAGAATTCTTTTCACATTTTCGGACTAATACGGAGCCATTTTCCAATAAGCAACGTGACACTGATTCAAGAATCGACGTTCGTTTTTAAATAAGGTTCTACCGGATCATCTTTAAGCTTCCCTCTGTGGAAAATATGTAACACAGACAGGCTGTAGGGTGGTGGGATCAATTTTGCCAGATAAAGCTGCATCTACTTTGCTATAATGGAGTCCCATGTGTGACCTTATCACCCTGTCACACATTCGCCATAACAAGGCGGTTGATGTTATTGTAAACAACTGGTATTGTTAGTCCCCTCAGCCTCCTGTCCTCTCCATTCAGCGCAGGCCTAATTAAGGCTGGATTTAGATGGTGGCATTTGGGTTTGCGTGGGCTGAGAGATGCTTTCTGGTAAATGACCACATTAACGTGATGATTCCTCTCTCAGTCTTACCCTCCTCTTCGTCCTCACCCGCCTCCCCTTTCCTCTCTGCACTCTGTTTCTTTCTATTTCCCACCCTGGCAGTGATTCAGCCAGTGATCCATGCAGATGCGAGGGGCCCCCACGCTGCGGCCTGTCTAATTGTTATCATATTTTGTCATCTGCGGCCTGTTATTTTAGCAAGCAGTTGGGGACGCATATAAATACCCACTGACGTTTATTGAATGTCAAAGGCCACTGGGCGGCTGATTGATTCTGACCCCTTTTCAGTGATGTCAGAATGTGATTTGTTGCCACATCCCGGCAATCTTAAAAAGCTATTTTCCCCACCAGTGAAAATACGAACTATCACTCTGAGAGGAAAGCAAGACTCAGATAACTCCGGAATTAAGATTAATGGGCATTTTAGGAGGCCTGCCAGAACTATAAAGATATTTTTTGGATACATTTAAAACAGAAAAGGGAATGTCACGGACAGCAGTAATTAATAGATTTAGGTAAAACTTTGGAGAAAGGTCAAGGCCCTTGTAATTTCAAAGGTGTGTGTTGAAGCGAGTATAATGGAATACTCGGCCCTCAACGCAAAAAATAATAGCTCTGTGCGTCATTATCCAGATCTATGCTTCCCTGATTAACATTTAAATTTTCAAAAAGAAAAAGAAAAGGATGCAAATACGAGTAAAACCCATA
>JAQLOL010000016.1:12845659-12859671 GCA_029783665.1 Naso thynnoides | reverse complement strand
ATGAAGGTGTCGGGATCCTTCCAACCCTGATGGATGTTTTTCAAATGTTTCATGCTAAGCTGATCCAGATCAGTATTTTCATCAGTGATGTCATGTTTGAAACATCAACACGGGCACGAAAGCCAGACACACAAACACAAAAGTGTGCCCTGGTCCATCTTTCAAAAACAGAAGAAAGACGAGGGAGCAAGAGGTGAGAGAAGAAAGTCATAATATTCCGTGTGATCCTGCCTTCACATCTTTGCCCTCCCTTCCTCCAGCCTCCCACAGGATCATGGGAAATAAATGACGACGCTTCCCTTTGCAATGGTTTACACATGATCGAGGGCGATGTCAACCCTTCGGCCGGCGAGGGGAGAGTTTGCTCGTCCGTGGATTAGTGTGCCAGGCCGAGCGTCTTAGTTTATGAGCGGCTGCGAAAAATGCCCCATTTTTTGGCCACAAATTACCCCCCGGCTCCTCTCGGCTCGCATCCTCGCCGGCCTGGCTGGATTTATTGCACCCAGCCAGCACCTGACACCGAGAATTTACTTTGGAGGGTGAGTTTCTCTCTCTGGCTCGGTTGAAAAAAAAAAAAAAAAAAAAAAAAGCTCTGCGTGTAATTGTTTGGAGACAGAGAAAGACTTACAGTCTGCAAACAACAGTACGCACACCTGAAAAAAACATGTATGCTTTCAGACTCATGATTTGATTAATGAGGTCAAAGATACAGAGACCCTCTTTACAGCTGCTTTACTGTTACCACATATGCTGTCTGGCTAATAAGCAGTCCAATCATGTTCTATGTATTTACACCTTGTATTGTGCTTCCTGCTTTTGCTAAGGGCATTGTTTACTCTGCACGGCACAGAGCAAGGGCCGAGGTGGAGACAGTTATAAAAAGTTGTGTTGTGCTTGAACGTGACAGGACGACGCACGCTGCGTTACCAATTCGCCGCTTAACATGCACCAAATTAGTGCAGCAGTACAGAAGGAACTCATTTAAAACAGCACAGACTGACTTTCTAACGTAACTTTCTCACTCCATATAGTTCAGTGTACAGTTTTCTGCTGTGCTTTGCTGGGGTTGCTAATGATGCTTGTTGCTATGGACACCGCTCAATGAATTTAATAAAACCTTATTTAAGTTACCTATTCAGAATGATGCAGTTTCTTTACAGTGACAGCAACAGCGCTGAGTGCATGAAGCAAGCTGAAGTTTTCCAAATTAAAAATTGCGACACTTTTACTTATTTTATTGTTTTATTTGCCAAAACAAACTGAATGTATTTAACACATTCACATTTATAGTGTAGAAATTATTTAAGAGGAAGTAAATGTGAGATTGTACAAATTGCTGTTAACTGTGTTGTTTTGGAATTTCAAAAGGGCTGCTACACTGGACACTGGGATTTCTAGTCAACAGCTAATTAATTTGACACACCCGCCACCAACTGGACAAGGGTGTGAATTACAATCTGTCAAAATGAGGGATGGCCTTCAAAATTTTTCGTCATTGTTAATAAAAAGAACGTCAATGACGGAAAACGTTCGGTTAACGCGCCCTGTGCACTGACCGTCTATGTTTTCCACTAAGCCTCACGCTCAGCCCTGTAAGTCGACAGCGTGCTCGTCTCACCCTCGCTTTCCTCTTTTTTTTCTATCAGACAGACGTCCACGCATCTATGAGCTTCCTCACACAAAGTGACGTCTTCCTAATCAACAGGTAAGGCCAGTTGTGAAGCTTGGAACCTGCAAGTTCATTCAGAAAAGTTACACTCGCTTGTGTCCCGGCACAGTAAAGACAGAAAGTGACAAAACATGTTTACATATCAGGAGCGAGTCGTACTAAAGTATGTGTTTCATTTACGAGCTATTTTATTTTTCGTTTTAAAGTGTATTTAATGTTAGAGGAGACATTCATCCGTTCTGAAGAGAGGGGAGGTGCTGACAAATGGATAAAAGTACTAATGAAAAAGGGGGGAGAAAAAAAAAAAGAAGGCAGCACCTTCTACATTGCTCCCAGTGTGTTTATTAAAACTCTTCTTTCACTCTACGAACGCACTGGGAGTAGAGAAGTCTGTGTGACACGGCGGCAGCTGTCTCTTTCTTTCAGCCCCGAAACTATGCTACCTTCAATCAAACGGCACAAAAGCAGACAGTAAAAAGGATAAAGTCAGAGATGGAAATCCATTCTTTATTCACTATGCACAGCCTGTAGACAGGGGAGGTGCTTGACTTCAGTTCAAGGATCCTCTGCAGACGTTGTCTGAGTAGTTGCTCCATTTTTCCATCCATAATCCTCATCTTTCTATTAAGAGTAACAATTTATTAAGATTAGATGAAACTTTAATGATCCCTGTCGGGAAAAATGGGTCGATGCACCATGGCAAAAAGTGGAGTGACTAAAGAACACACTGAATATTATACGAGGGAAGAGCACATTGAAAATAATCGAACAAATAGAACATTCAAGTTAAGAATCAAGCTTTGATTGCCATGTATGGCTGAGACTTGTGGCACTACACAGACTGAATTTAAATGACGTGCACCGACTTTCAGCGTGTTCCCAGAAAACGCACGAGTTGAGATTTAAAAAAATAATCAGCAATGTTTGTGCAATTTACATTCCTGAAATGTAGCTTTCTACACATTTTAATTACTTCAAAAATCACTCATCTTTTAGTTCAACCTTTTCAATAATGCACGAGCCTTGACTTAAATTAAAAATTTCTGAGAAGCTCAGGAGAAACCAAACATTGCATTTTATAGTTTATTTCTCGAGGTAAGTTTGATTGAAAATTAAAATGCCTCAGCAGTGATCAGCGTTATTATTTATACCAACAATAACTGTATGCACACTGACAAAAAGATATGCTCATGAGTACTGTGTGCAGGAGTGATGGAGTCTGCTCTAACAATGAAAACTATTATGTAGAGAATGATTACAGAATGCAAGTGAAAATATTTCATGGCCTTTTCTGAATAATTGCAGACCAAAGGAAGAATCAACGATGAGGCTGGATGATATGAAAATGCTATCAGCGTTAGCGTGCTGCTCTAAACATGTTTTCAGACTGAAATGATGAACACGATGTAATCGCAAGAAACACCGGTATCGTGTCGCTTGATCATGACTGGATCATATTTTGGATAATCGCTTCAGTCGTTTCATTTGGGCAATGTAACGTTTCACAGTCTGCTTGTATTGGCTCATTCAGAGGAGGCGGGACTGGCCACTTTCTGTCATCAATTAAGGCTGATTTAATGATCATTTCTGCACTACATCAGTTGTGGAGGTCCCAGACGGGTTGGAAAACTTAACAACGCCATGTCTGGAAAATAAAATCAGCCTGTTACGTTGTGTTGCACAGCTCTGTGTCAACCAGTTAGCGTTAGCTAGTAGCTTCAGGAGCAATTGGGGTTTGCCAATTTCTATTATTACCCACAGCTGATTTAATTATCCTTTCTGTACAGTATCAGTAGCGGAAGTCCCAGAAACATTCAAAAACTCAACGACGCTGTGTCCGCTTTCTTAAAATAATCTCATGGTGTATAAAGTCGTGTAGGAGCTCCACGGCTTTCACACACAGCACCAGTCGTTTCAACTACCATGTCTGATTCAATGTTTATTTATGATTATGATTAATGTCGGTTTATTCCAGCAGCAGCAGCGTTTGTGCCATCGGGATGTCACTGACGTCAAGAGAATCTCAACACTGATTGGCTGTCATGGCACAGCGTCACGTGACGTCGCCCAAAAAGTTCAATATTTTCAACTTGGGAGCAATAAGGCGACGAAGGCCATGGAGGCCATGCGTGATTCGCATTGCATGTATCGCGAGATTTGCGTCACCCGAAGTGACATCGCGTCAAATCGCATCTTTAAACTGACTTTGTAATAGGGCCCAACCGATATATCTGTTTGCTGACATTATCGGCGGAATTTTTTTTTTGATATTTTTGGGGGGCCTGTTGTGCCTTTATATACAGGTCAGCTGAAGAGAGGACAGGAAACAGGGCAGAGAGAGAGGGGGAATGACACGCAGCAAAGGACCACAGGTGGAATCGAACTCGGGTCCGCTGCGCGAGGACATAGCCTCTGTATATGGGGCGCTCGCTCCACCAACTGAGCCACCAGGCGCCCCTTATCGGCCGATGTTAACCTATTGCAGATATATCGGTTTCGGTGTATATGTTCTCCGATATCAAAACTGTTTTTAAAGGCTGGAAAAAATGCTTGAACTAGTCATTTAAAATGGTGTAATAACTTAGTTGGTCCAGCAGAGGGTGGTCCATTATTTAATTGCTAATAAGTGAAGTGTTTACTGTTTAGTGCACTGATGGTCGGAATAATGTTTGCAAGATATCCTGCTCTCGTTACATATCTTGGTCACACGTATTTGATACCACATTCAAAATATTATATATAGAGTATCGGCCAATATATTAGAATTTTCTAACTCCCTAATATCGGTATCGGCATAGGCCACCAAAATCCCACATGGATCGGGCCCTGCTTTGTATGCAATCTTGTGGCGCTTACTGCGTTCATCACTTTCGCTCTTAAATGTTGTGACTTCCTTGTGGGTATCGAAGCCAGCGGTTGAGAATTTGTTGTGCACCTAAAGATGGCAGACAAATCAAAAGGGAAACCTCAATCAATGAACAGAGAAGAATAAAAAACAGGAGATGCTCTTACGCAGAGCAGAAGGGACGTCTGATTGGGATGAAAGGACGTGAATCACATTCCTTGGCCTTCACATGCACCAGAGCTCAACCCCTCTTCCAACACCTGTGTGAGATTCATCCGTCATCAAAGCACTAACTGAGGGAATATATCTGACAGAACTTACTTCAGTAGAAAAACCAGTGAAGTCTAGAACCGATGCCAAGTGTAACAATGAAGCTGTGCTGGTAATTTATGGTGATTTTCAATCCCACACCCATCTGTGTGTGCTGCACACATGCACCCGACCACCATACTTCAATCTTTTCAACTGTAGATTTGCACTGAACATTAACTTTGACTGCAATATCTGTACATCTGTTTCAAGTGCTCCTTTATAGTTGTGAGCTTGTTTTGATAGCTTGATATTGAAATGAAAAAAAAAAAGAGAGAGATGCAAAGAGCAAATACTCTTAAGTTTCTAGAGAGGCATAGGGGAGACTTCATCTATCATATCTATCAATCTGCACCCATCTGTCCCTCCAGCACCCTCCCCTCACGAACCTCTCACTGCCAGCTCATCCCTATCACATGGCTCCATCACACGTCTGCCGCAGCCCGAGCGAGAAGCCGTGCGGCTATCCAAGTGAACATAATCAATTCCTCCTTCAATGGAGCACAATGCGACTGTTGCGGCCCCTCGCCCCGCCATCCATCCAGCCGCTGTTCACCTCAGCAGCAGCCGGCTGTGCCGCACAGATGGGCCTCTGCTCTGCCATGAAATGAGCTCGGTTAGCCCGTGTGCGTGCGGGCTGTATATACTGTGCATGTACGTATGCATTTTTGACGCGCAGCGGTGGCAGGTGAAGGTGTTGAAAATTTGTGATATATTCTGTTGTGCTGCGAGAGTCACCACCGGGCAAACTGGTGCGGTTTCGCATTGCGGTCTGGAAAACTGGAGGTCGCTCTGCTGGCTGGTCGTGTCAATCATTTGCAACACCACTAAAGGATAACGAGGATAATATTGATGCTTGCAAGTCGTCGCAGTTTCCAGTTTTTCTTCATGCCGTCAGCATAGTTGAAGAAATCAGGGTTTGTTTTCTCCCCTTCACAAGAAACAGCTTGATACTGTTTCATGCTGCTGCGACCACAGCTTTTAAATTTCCTGAGCTGGATAATCTATCAGAGTAAATTTGCTTTTGTTCTAACTTCCCTTTTATTTTTATTTCATTGTAGCCAAATTGATTGTTTTCATATCACACACCGCACATTGGACCAGCTGTTATTTCAGGCTTACTGAGAGAAGAGGAAAGTGAAAAGTGTTCCTTTCATGATGTATGCAGAGAAGGATTTGAAAGTTTGGGGGTTTTTTTTCCACGTTTCCTGACATTTCTTGTGATTAGCTTATTTGCTGGTTGCTTTCAATCATCCAAAACCTCTGTGTGAAAAAAAGTTTTTTTAATTTCAAAATAAATATCCAACCAAAAGCTTTTAACTTTGTCAGAACATTGTCTTTTCAGACGGTTACCAAAAAAGGAATCCAAATGATTTGGGTGATTCTTTTCATATAGTGCCACTATAAAGTCAAAATATTAATTTTTCCAAAACTTTTAGTCTATGATGAAACACCCATAAAAACTAATACTTTCCCATCAGCCCCAGCAGGACTTTATGTTTAGCTGATTACCAATTGTTGCTAACACACAAGTATTACATTTATTTTTCCTTTTTTTCCCTTTTTCTGTTTACCCAAATGCAAGGACTGTGGGGGGGGACACACATATAATATGTAGGTGACGTATGTGTATTTACGTTATGTAGAAAGCTGCAAAAACCCAATAAACAGATTTAAAACATCTGCTTCTCATATTGTCATTGTGGCCATGTTAGCATGCTGAATTTAGCATTTAGCTCAACAGATGGTGTTTAGAAACACAGAACATTTGAAAAAATTATTTTTAACAGTTGCTCTTCATAAATATCATACGTTTGCATGTGACAATGACTAAATCACACACACACGCACACCACCAACTGGACGGGGTGTGAATTACAATCTGTCAAAGTGTGAAATTTTCCATCATTTTGAATAAAAAAACTGCAATGACTGAAAATATTTGGTTGACACAACCTGTGGTATTGACAAAGGAAGTAAGAGAAACACAAAGATCCTTAATACAAGGACACTAGGGCACGATTTTGAGAAAATATCTTGCGATTGTTTGCACTGATAGTGAGATTGCGATATGATTCGCGATACAAGAGGGAATGACCCTTTTTACATCTTTTTCTTTTTCATTGATAAGCACATTAAAATGATTACGGTGTGATTTTTGCAGGGATCTCTACCAAACAAAGATGTTTTCTTAAGTCTGTAGATTATGATGTGTAGGCCAGGACAACTCTGCAGCACCGCAATATTTAGCTAAATGGTATTTTGACGAATTTCTCACCTACAACAAATATTGTGCCTCATATTGCGATTTTGATTAGATTACCATTAATTGTGCAGCCCCACAAGACACAACTGGATAGTTTGAAAACTAAATACAACATCACCAATGAGTTACCAGACCTTGACCAAAACTACACCTACACATTTTAAACCAACATAAACGGCAGAGCTTTACAACCATCATCAAAACACCAAACGCTGTGTAGACTGCCGCAAATAATACAGTATTTAAACCTACAAGCAAAAGAATGGAGGTGAAAGTTGATTCAAGATCCACAATTTTTTACTTTCTTTCCTGACCCTGATTCAACACAATGATACTCACATATTGCTCATACACACACACACACACACACACACTGCTGACACATCTGAAGCCTGTCACTTACACAGCAGATATCCCCTCTATACATTAACCCGCAGTGTTACTGTACGTTTACTGCCACAACCCCAGTCGACTCTCCACAGCGGAGGAGGGAGCGCTGTCACACTTTTCTGGGGAGAGGGGAGTGCTGTGTAGTTGTTTCTCTGCCCAGAAAGCGATACATATAATTATGGCAGAGAAACGTAGGGTGAAATAGCAGGGTAGCTGACACGCCGATGTTTACTTTTAACAGCTGCTGTCAGAGAGCCGTGAAACAAGGCGTGGTGTAAATAAGCACAGTGAAAATTAGCCACCGGGATGCATTTTTGGGTGGCGAGAGAAAAGAATCGAACAATAGGGAGCGACAAAAAGAACGAAAAGGATGAGGAAAATGAAATGGATGGAAAAATTTTGTCTCAGAAAGTTTTAGTCAATGATGAGGGAAGACTTTTTGAAAATATTTTTCCTATCAGAGGAAGAAAACAGGCCTGATTCATATCAATCTATCTATCTATAAAATATTTGTGTCTAATTTTCATGCTGTAGTAGTCAGCATAAGTCTCACTTAATTTTCAGTAATATTTGCCAAAAAAAACAAAACAAAACAAAAAAACAAAAAAACGAATAGCTGTTTCCCCTGAAAATACAATCGGAGGCTGTTTAAGTGAATCAGAAGCTGTTAGTGAAGATCAATGTTAGGACGCTCTCCACTTTGCTTACGGCAATTAAAGTAGAGAATGGAAAGTATTTCGAGGCAGCTCTCTCCAGTTAACAAAGCCACAACAGTGAAGACAAACCAAGATGAGAATTCAAACTGTTCTAACTTTAGAACTTCAGATGATCTTCAGTCATGATGAGCAGTCGGTCAGCTCCAGCAGCAGATTGGAATCGTGTTCAGTGCCATTATTACTGCTTGTACCATCCCATAAGCACCACCAGACTCACTAAGGCTCACAATACATGCGTTCACACTGTACATAACTGAGGGCGTTCCAGAAAGCTGGGTACATTTTATCAGGATAAAACCTCCAGAAACAATTTATTATAAGCACACAACAAGACAGCCAAGCACATTTACAGCCTTGGAGATTTAAAAGCTTTCGAGTCTGGGCTGATTTTCTTCTGTTTTCACAGCCCTTTACAAGTTCGCACTCTTCATACAGTACATTTTATGTTCACACTCTTATTTATGTGGTATGCCGCATATCTTCTTTGTTTTCAAGGGGTCTATGAAGTATATTGCATTTAACTGTGACAGAGTTATTCCCAGAATAATATCTCTAAAATATTACTCATGTCATGGATACAAACAATAAAAAATACGCAATAAAAAAAAGTATTAGTGTATAACATTTAATTGAAAGCATTTTTCTCAAATAATATTAAAGTTATTGCATGAAGATGTTCTCTCAGGCTAAAGTAAAAAGCAGATCATTTGAAATGCACTCTGAGATAAAGTTCTAAATTTTTTACACTTTTATTTGTAAACTGACTGAAATGATTAATTATCAAAATAGTTGGTGACTAATTTTCTCTTCTTTTATTTGATGCAGCTTTTATATATAATGTTACTGTTTAATTAAAGAACAGCTGAAGGCAACATCTGTCAATTCAACATCATTTGTTTAACAATAACACACCGCTAAATCCTCAGAGGAAGTCCAAACACAATGACTATCACAAAGTTCTACTTGGGTAAACAAATCTAACAGCCTGTTTGAAAATCTGCTCGTTGATTATAAACAAAACTTCAAAAAGGTTTTCCTGATCGCAAGACAGACTGAATGAATAACCGCCACTTTAACAGCAGAACAAAACAACAACAAAGCAAACACAGAGATTAATAAAGTGTAAACTCCACAGCAACTGAAGCCACAACCCGTTGCCTAGCAACATAGCAGAGTGTGCGTGCGCGCGCTTTCCTTACGTTAATTTACTCACCTGTGAACGGCAAAGTCCCCACCGCGCTGCTCGTAATTTACCGTCTTCGCTTCATGTTTCTTGGTTCATATTATAACCGATCCACTGAGTCTCTCTGTCGCAAAAACAGTCCACGTCTTCGTCCCACTGCGCTCTGCAAAGCTTAGCCGAGGTTAGCTAGCTTAGTTAGCTTAGCTCCCTTGGCTAACGTTACTCCTGTCGTCGCTTCGGTATGTTCTGTACCTGTGTTGACAGCGTTTTGTTTGTTTCTTTCTTTCTTTCTTTGTTTAATTGTAAGTTCAGACAGACGTTTGTTGAACTGGGGATATTACTATTATGTTTAAATAACAGCTGTATCTCCAAAGCGGTGTGATAAACTACGTTACTAGCTTTGGCACGTGCACAGGTTGTGGTTCAAGGTGGAATAGTCCATTAAGCCTGAAATGGGGGCGATAAAATATTACGGTTTCTCATATTTTAGCGGATAGGCCCACATTTACAATTATACAGATTTATTGTTATCTGTTGCACATTATCATTCATTTTCAGCGACAACAAACTGAAAAATAATGTTACAAATTAAAAAAGAAGGAAAGATAAATTCATGAGCGCCCACCCCCCCGGACGACTGCAACTGCCAATTTCATTGATGTTATATGGCAAGGCTATTCAAGTACAAATCCAATGGGGCCAGATTTTAAAAGAAGGAACTATAGCAGGGCCAGGCATTTTCAGGGGCTCCTATTCAAAAGGTAATGACAAAATTTAAACCAACACAAATGCATATAATTTAAAAAAAAAAATCTATGTTAGTTCTTGTTTCCCGTTTCCCAACACACTCATGTTAAATGAAACACATTGGTTTGGCATTTGGATTTTGCAGTAAAATAAACGAGTAGGGAATATTTGTCTGTCCAGGCCGGGCTAAACTGACCGCTTTCATCGTCAGCTTTACATTTGAGGGTTGAGAAAGACATATTTTTCGAGGTCATATCATAGAACTGCTACTACCACAACCAGACACATTTTTACAACAATGCGCTGAATTGAGAGCTGAATGTTGCTAGGCTACACAGATTGTTACATTAAAAAGGTCTTTAGGATCCCTTTGCATTGTCCAGTCACTTTTTATGGTATCACATCACACTGTCACATTGTGTTGAATCGCAAGGTCTGTAGAAATTTCTGTAGGCTCACTCAAAGTATTTTTCTTGCTTTTTCTGTTTTTTCTGGCTGGGCCACTCGGGGTTTGGTTCTCGGCCACATGTGGCCCACATGCTGCCATTTGAATAGGCTTGCCAAATGGTAAAACCACCTGTAACACAGTTGGTCCACTTGTATCAAAGATATTTGAGGTGCAATTTAAAAAGTCTCATTTAAAACCACACTGCTCTTACATTAGCCCATGCTCTCTTTTTCCTACCACATTAAAAATTCAAGAACACTTTGCTGTTGAAAAAAATCCAACCTTTGTTAAATATAGCAAAGTTGGAAGCTCCCAATTTAAAGGACATATGACTTAAAAGTGCTTCTGTTGACACAGAACTCATTAAATGGGCTTACACCAACATTTTATCTGACCTCATTGTTCCTCTTGCATCCTCAGGTGCCCTCAGACTCCAGTCTGCTGCTTACCTGACAGACACAAGAGAAAATCAGCAGGCAGCAGTTTTTCCCGACTGAGCTCTCCATCTCTGGAATCGACTCTCCCTCCTGTGATTAGGGAGGCAAATTCTGCGGAAGCCTAAAAAATCCAAACTCACAATTTATCTTTTTTCACTTCCTGGCAAGGGAGTTATACAGTTTCTTCTTCTAAGTCAGCGCAGACAGCATTAATGTAGAAACCCACTGTTGGGAGCTCAGGAGGGGCCGCCTGGTTACCATGTGTGCTGTCTGTAGGAGTGTGCACGTGGCTCAATGTATTTGATCTGAGCGTGTTTGTGTGTGGTGGTCTGTTTCTTTCTTTTTTTTTTTTTTTTTGGCTCGACAACATTATACTGGCAGCAGTTACAGATGTTTCAAGTTCTGTTTTTACACATGCATCTTGTCTCTTTGTCCTATTAGCTTTATTTTATCTATGCAGGTTTTTTCTTTAACATAAATTTTTTTCCAGGTGATGATAGTCAATTTTAAGGTTTTTACCTTCCACCTACTGCGTGATGAGGTGTCCGTATGGGCAGACATACTTTGAACTGGTCAGTTTTCACTTTTCTCTCAAGAATTAAAAAGTAGTGACAGACCCTAAGCCCATATTATGAGGTAGTGAATTATTTTTCATGTCAAACTACCTGCTACATACTGTACATGTTTTCCAATTGGGTTTGCGCTGCTTAAAGGTCAAATGAACTGCATTGCTGTATTAAAACCAAACAATTTTATATTCTTTGCAAACTTAAATTCTGCTGTTTATGGCTGGTAATTACAACTTGCAAAAGAACCTGATTCCTTGTGCATGATTGCCAGAAAGCAACGTATGAGTAGTTTGTTTGAGCACAGCTGCATTGTAGCTGAATGCTGATATCAAAGTTATAATGGATGTAAAGGGTTCTGATAAATACACAACGAACACAGATCAAAACACATCTGTTATTTTCCATATAAGGACATCTCAGAGCAATTGTTTTCCTTTCCATAATGTCCGCACCTGTAAATGGTTTTGCCCAAAGAACTTCTGAGGAAATGCACTTACTATCTTAGATTCTTTGGCCATGAATTTTTCAGTCTGTGGAGTTTTGTCTGACCCAAAAGTCAAAGTGAGGAATATTTGTGAATGTTGGATGTACAAAGCAAAGGACTGACTTCAGTAACCGGAGTTCTCCTTAGGTTCAGGCTACGAAAACAATTAACAAAGCTTTTGAAAACAAATGTGGTTTTGGTCAAGTCTTGAAGACGCAAACACGTCATGTCAGTGAATATTTTGCAGCTATATCAAGAGGTAAATTTGTTGACTTTGCAGATATATTCATTAAAGCATTCATCATTTCAAATAATTTGAGGGAAACAGCGTTGCCACTACATTCCATTCCATCCAATACGTCCATCCCGGACGTATTGTTGCTATGGTTACTTGCAGGGGTTAAGTTGGGTTTTGTGAGGAGGGGGAGCTTTGTGTTGTCCAATGAGGCTGGGCTGGCATCCACAGAGAAGACAGCGGACAGTTTTCATGCGGACGATGTCCTCAGCAGAAAGTGTGAATGAAAACTACAGACATTGTGGATGTGGATTGTCCGGAATAACAATGATGCTGTTTCGGGAAAGAGAATGTTTTCTTAAAATTCTGCACCACGGACTGAATTCCATTCACTGACATTGTTTTGGTGAATTTCTGAGACAGATATCTCAAATTAAATCTAACTATCTAAATGGCCAGATACCTCTAGGGAGAAGTGAGAATTTTCATTTTATTTTATTTATTTTTTCCTTAACCAAATTTGATGGGAAGAATATTACTAAAAAAGCTTCCTTGAAGTTTCCTTGAGAATATTACAAAGGCCCTGAAACAAATACAGTATCTAAGGTAACTTATAGTTTTCATCATCTGTTCTTTCATCAATAGCTTTCTATCCTTTGCTTTATTTTTTATTTATGTATGTAAATAGATAAGTTCCATCCTTGCAGTGATACCAATACTGCAAATATTGCATTTATGAAGTAACACTGAAAACTTGCTGCAAATATTCTCTTGACTTTCAGGGAAAAAAAAGAAAGTATTTTTGGGGTTAAAGGAAGTTGTTATTATTTTGACTTTCGGTAAAAAATAAAAATTGATGACACTTTGTTTACTGTATAAATTTTTTGTGTGCAACAGCTTTCCTGTTTGCCGTGCTGCAAAGCGTTTAACAAGGCTCCACAGATCACAATGCCTCACTGGAGGATCTAAATAATTAATGAAGTTATGGCTGCATCATGTCATAAATGTGCACACAGTCTTCCTTTAGTTTGAAGCTGCTGTGTGGTGGCGTAAGGGGATTTTTTTTTTTTAACACCCTCAGCGTTTAAACAGACTGTTCAAGGTGTTGCACCGTTATTGCGCCTCACCGTTCTGTATAAAACAGGCTTGCTGTGGGAGGGGGCATTGTTGTTCCACGTTTAGCAGAGGTAGAGTAACACAGTCGAACTGACATCTGTTTGCCATGTTCACTGCTGTTTGAGATGATGTTTTTTATGTTACATACTCACTCCAGGTATTTGTGTGTTGCGAGAGCAGAAACACACAGACAGGACTCAGCAGAGAAGTAGAAGGTCAATCTTTTTTTCCCTTTTTTTTTTTTACCTGATTTTTGCAGAAGAAGCAAAGCTGCTCATCCAGGATCATATTATTCACTTTATATTATGAATTTATGAGGCTAAAGAGCAGCTGTACGTGTGATTAGAAAAAGAGCAGAAGAGCAGGATCACCTGCTGATGAGCATGGAGGGATGCACTTTTGATTTGAACAATCAGCTGTTTCTCATGCATGAGCTGATGTATTATGCGGCGCTTTGGATCTGATGTTGAGCCTCTTTTGCTTCCACAGCACTTTTATGCTCGAACACTGTGGCAACATATATATATATATATATATATATATATATATATATGTATATATACACACACACATATATACATATATCATTATGTAACCA